>JAJOZX010006869.1:0-145000 GCA_023014485.1 Bathynomus jamesi
TTTCTTTTCTCGTGATCTTTCCTGGAAAAATCACATATATCCCCTTCTAAAAACAGCATCTAAGAGGTTAGGTGTGCTGCACCGGCTCCAGAGTTCTTCACCCTCACTCATTGCTGTCTGGCTCATCGCACCCAGCTCTGCTTGATCGGTGGAATCAAAGGCTTTTTGTCCCATCATTCCCACCTCTTTCTCACTGTCTCCAACTCTCTCTCTTCATCGCAATGTTGCCCACTCTCTCTTTACTATCACTATTATAACGGCCACTGCTTTTCTGAACTCTTTAATTCACTCCTCCTCCTTTAAGGAGAGCCTGCAATATCAGACTTTCGACACTTCTCATCCCTTTTCTGTCCAACTCTCTAACCCAAAGGTTACTCGGTATTCTCAATCTTTCATCTACTCAACCGGTTAACTCTGGAACAAACTTCTTCAATCCGTCTTTCTGTCTGTCTATGATTTCCAATCTTTCAAACTCAGAATGTCCAGGTATCTCGAAAACTCTGGACCTTGATTTTCTCTCTTTCCTTCTCCTTCTATGTGGGGTGGCATTTTTGCGGGCGTTTGCACTTGACTTCTCCTTCCTGCATAAAAAACTGGAACTAATCTTTAATAGCTAACTAATCGTGGAAAACTAAATTAGGGTACAAAGCCAGGAAGCCTTGTATATCAAAGACCAACATGAAGAAGAGGTTGCAAAAATGGGCAAAACATAGCAAAAGTTGGATACCTGACGATTGTACAAATGTGCTTTGATCCGACGACAGCAACATTAAGGTGAGCCAAGAGACTACTGTAAGAAAGTTATTGTCATTTTAATGTAATAAATAATGTAAATAGAGGTTTTCAGGTGCACTACTAAAATTATATACGTAATTTCAACCTCTTTTTTTTTCTGGTGTTTGGACATTTGGAGTCGTTTATGTGAGAAGGAGAGTTGGGTAAGCTTATCGCTCTAATTGAATAGTTCCTACAGTATAACGTGGGAATGGAAGCTTCATAGTCGCGGGTGCATATCATTCGCAGCAGTGTGTTGGAGGAATTGAACTCTCAAATTTATGCCAATATGAGTTAAATAAACCAATGAGATCTTCGATGGAAAATTATACCCTTATCTTTGTCATAATGAATAGAAGCTATATTCAAACAAGACAAGGTTCGATGTCATATTTTACGTGTTACGAAAAGGTGATTTAATTGGAATGAGATGTCACATCTCAGCTACACTGTAGAAAACTGTCCGCTGTATGTACTTAAAGCAGAAAGTGAAAAATAAAAAATGGAAGAATGAGAAAAAATTACCCCTGATACGTGTGAGCAGCATGTCGACAGCATACCCAGAAAGGTCCTAGTAGTGGGGCGGTTACCCAAAATATCGTGCACTTTTGGTTAAAAGCATGAAACTTGGTACAAATATACATCGACCCATACTGAACATTTCCAGAGATTAACCCAAGTCAGCAGCGCCCCCTGATGGACGTGGGAGGAACCAAAAAGTTATTCTGCTCTGGCGCGCGGAAAATGTGCATGTGTCGCAATTAAAGCACAGATTTAACACATGTGTTTTTGGTCCGTGACGAAAATAAAATAAAATTTATCTTTTAGTAAAAAATCATTAAATTTGTTTTATTGTATTTAGGAAGAGTTTATTGGTGGTCAACCATTTCATTACACTGATGAATTCTGAATTAAATATATTCTTAGCTGAATTACCATCTTTGCAAGGAAAAGACACAGTTTTATCATCTGCGAACATTATGAAGTTAAGTATATCAGATGAACGTGGAAGGTCATTTATATACAGGGTGAGCCGTAAGTTTCCATACATAGGAAAAATAAACATTTTTTTATGGACAACCATTTTTATTTATATAATATGCTCTACATGGTTGCCATTGTTTTGAAAACACATTTCAATACGTGTTCCCCACTGTTGATGAACACGCATTAGCACAGTTGACGTTATGCTTGTAATGGCGTTGGTGATACGTTCCTTTAGATGATTTATGTCTCGTATCTTTTCCTGATACACCATGGCCTTCAAGTGCCCCCAAAGATAGAAATCAAGGGGGGTGAGATCTGGGGATCTGGAGGCCACTCCACAGGACCACGCCGACCAATCCAAGCATCCAGAAACTGCTGATCCAAATACCGACGCACGTGAAGACCATAATGAGGTGGAGCTCCATCTTGCTGGAAGTAAACTGGGAAGTTACCTTCCTCGTTTAGCAGGGATGGGAAAATCTCTTCTTGCAACATGTTAAGATACCTTTCGGCATTAAGATTTCCACTGACAAAAATTGGTCCAATAATTCTGTCACCCCATATCCCGGCCCACACCATCCATAAAAAAATGTTTATTTTTCCTATGTATGGAAACTTACGGCCCACCCTGTATAATAAAAATAACAGTGAACCCAGCGCTTTAGTTGAGCAAACCTTGTTTACTGATACAAAATTATATCTATTGGACAAATAACTTTTAAACCAATCACTGATTGCTCCACTAAAGCTGTGGCAATATAATTTATTAAGTATAATATTATGGTCTATTACATCAGACGCCTTACTCAAATCCCTAAATATTGATATAATTATTTCTTTGTTCTCTTCAGCAGTATTTGCATTTTCCATAAGAGTTAAAATAGCCATTTCCGTTGTTTTATTATTACGGAAACCATATTGATTTGGAGATAATAAATTGTAGGATTCTAAATATCGCTGCATTCTACTTTTTACAATTTTTTCAAAAAACTTTGCTGAACACAAATAATGAATACACCGGCCTGTAATTAGATGCAAGTGTAGGATCTACCCCCTTTAAAAAGAGGTGTTATACAACCAATTTTTAGCAGTGATGGGAAGGAAGATTCCTTTGGAAATACTTTGATTGATAATTTCAGCCAAAGTTACAGATATCTTGTTTTTAACAAGTTTCATAATAGGTACAGAAATGTGCTTATATTGTTTAATTAAGGTTAATAAACTTCTATGTTTTACGTACCTATTGTGTTTGTCTTTATGTCTAAATTCCTTTTTTTTAACTTAGAACGTTTATTTAAAAATTAGGACTTTTGCGGGGACACCTGGTGTGTATATATTATATATATATATATAATATATATATATATATATATTATACATATATATATATATATATACATATATATATATATATACACACACACACACACACACACATGACTCCATTTGAATCTTCATTTTGGGTTTGTTCGCGTCTTTATCTTTATCGGTTCGAGCAAACCGATTCACTGGGCGCGAATGGAAGGAGAATCGCCCATAAATACAAAATGGACCGATGACCATTATTCGATGCAGATGCACCGCGGAACACTCCAAGAATCCCAACACTTCATACTTCTATTTTATATATATATATATATATATATATATATCTTGGTAACCTTTGGTTTGCTTCCGCCCGAATTGTTCATTCTGACGAAGGTTAAGCTTTTTATTCCACCTTAGACCTACAGTTTAACGTGGAATCCGAACCACGCCCCACCAGCAGCTCAGCGTCTTAACCACTACGCCACCCAGGGTACCCATTTATCTACCAACCACTTTCTTTATTGTGTGGAAGGATGAACATTTGGGTTTTGCTGCGCGCTTGCTGCCGTCACCGGGTCTCGATCCTGGGGCCGATGGATTCGTAATCAGCGACACAGAGGAGACGCCAATATATAAATAAATAATTATATGTTATCCATATAGACAAATGAGCGGTTTGAGGGTGGCAGAAGAAAACACAAATAAGAGATGGAGTTATATTCCGTTACGTTTCGGTACAAAGCCTTGCTCATTCTGTGTGAGCGAGGCTTTGTGCCGAAACATAACGGAATATAACTCCATTTCTTATCTCTGTCTTCTTCTACCAAATTGTACATTGTACATTATCTAATACTTGTCTCGATCTGTCTTTAACAGCTAAGTGTTGTATACTGCTTTTAGTCTCTTAGAAAGAACCCCACTTCTGTTTTCTAACTAATGTAGCGTTGATGTATTTGTGTCGTGTAATTTTGTATGGGGAGTGTTTTATGTGATGTAAAATGTTGCATATAAATTGTTTTAATCCTTCTGATCAACTAACGTATGTTTTTAAAATTACAGATTCTGATGATGAGATGAGCTAATCTTGAAACGTAAAGTTATGATTAATAAACCAAAATGATTGTGGCACTTGTTTATTTATTCTTACTAAAGATACGGTTTCCTTGGACAAGATCGATTGCTGATATATATATATATATATATATGTGTGTGTGTGTGTATGTGTGTGTGTGTGTTTGTGAGAGAGAGAGAGAGAGAGAGAGAGAGAGAGAGAGAGAGAGAGAGAGAGAGAGAGAGAATACCCTCCGCATAAAAGATAAATATTTATAAATATTATAAATTTTTTGTCCCCTTCCGACCTTTACATCGCTTTATATAAATTCATATTTAACCCTTATTTCATAACCATGGTAAATTATTGCAAGGGTGTATTATACCGAGGTTATGAAATAATGATAAACACCTATTTTACAGCTTTAATAAGTTATACCAAAAAGTATATTTTACCCAGGTTATAAAATAAGGGTTAATATACATCATATAGAATATACTAGGGGCACTCAATACATCATATTTTGCCGCACCCTTTTTTCTTAGCTAAATAATAGGCAATGGGGCTGAAATGTCTTTGGGCCGTGAGTTTGAACTTTCTACGTTTACATAAACGGATTTTTCAAGTTTGAACCTCCCCTCCTTATATAAAACCGCTTTTTGACGCCCTTGTATGAAACCTTGTACAGTATAAAACCGATGGTTAACACAGTTTCGAAAATGGCGTCTGACAGTGATGTGCGTCGTAAACAGACAGCTGTTATCCAGTTCTTAACCGCAGAGAAGGAAACAGTTGGAAATATTCACAAACGTCTACAAAACGTTTACAGAGATGCTGTTGTTGATCGAAGCACAGTTGGACGCTGGTCTAAACGTGTGAGAACATCGGAGAGAGGGAGAGCCAGCCTCGATGATGAGCCACGCAGCGGTCGCCCGGCATCGGCTGTGACATCTCACACTGTGCAACGTGCTAACAGCATCATTCGATCAAATCGGCGCGTCACATACAAGGAGTTATCACTGGAGCTAGGAATTAGTGAAGGAAGTGTGAATACGATAATTCAGCAACTGGGATACTCAAAAGTGTGTTCACGGTTTGTTCTTCGCCAACTGACTGAAGATCACAAAGCCCAAAGAAAAGAAATTGCTTCTGAGTCGTTGGTTCGATACGAGAGAGAAGGGGATGACTTACTTTCACGAATTGTGACTGGGGATGAGACTTGGGTACACCACTTTAAACGGAAACAAAACGCCAATCCATGGAATGACATCACGCAGACTCCCCACACAAGAAAAAGTTCAAAATGGCTCCCTCTGCAGGAAAGGTTATGGCCACCATCTTCTGGGACATGAAAGGGGTGATTCTGGTGGACATTATGAAGAAAAGACAAACAATCAACTCGGAGGCATATATTGCTACCCTACAGAGACTCCAGAGACGTATAAAGCGAGTTCCACCGGAGAAAAAATTTAAAGACATCCTTCTTTTGCACGATAACGCAAGACCACACAACAGTTGGCAAACAAAAGAGGCCATCACAAAAATGCGCTTGACTGTGTTACCCCAACCTGCATACAGCCCGGATGTGGCACCTTCGGACTTCCATTTGTTTAGGCCAATGAACGATGCTATTCGTGGAAGAAAGTTTCAGAGGTTGTTGAGGAGGTTAAGAGGTGGCTCCAGCGGAACTCAGCGGATTTTACCAGCAAGGAATAAAGGTCCTTGTTTCGAGGTGGAGAAAGTCTCCATCCTTTTCTACGGCCTATGTTGAAAAATAAAAACTTGTTAAAAAAGGTATGTAACTACTTGTGTACAAAATTTCTGGAACTTACAAGGAAACTTGGAAAGAAATAAAAGGTTTGGCAAAATATACTGAGTGGCCCTCGTACAATGTTTATGTAAGTTTCGTATCATTTGTGTAATATTTGAAATGTCAATACCAATAGTCGGCAACTAGATTCAAACGCGGATCGTATCGTAACAGAGGGAGGGAGTGGCTGTCCAAGACAACTGGTGCCTCTGCAATTACTTATGTAATATATTGAGAGACATGTAATTTATTAAATAAAAAACGTAGCGTTGATGAAATATTTTGGAACAAGGCACGATGATACCAGGACTCTTCTGAAAATTTAGCATGTTTCATTAAGTTGCAACATTAGGCAACATACTATTGTTGGGTTTGCAAAATTGGCGGGGGGGGGGGGTATTAATAATATAAAATATAGTAAAATTGTGAATGAATGAATAACATAAAAACAAATAGACCTTCATTTAACGTAGCCTCGCACCAGGTCGAATTTCTAACAAAAACATCGACAAGTTTTTAATTTGTAAGATCAGAACGAAACTGCGCATGCATTATTGCCTATCAAACCACGTGAGCTTTTCTACCAATGACGTGTGAGGAAACTGATAAGGCGATATAACACCCATATTTTCATCCAATTGCGCACTTATAAACACAGGCGCTAAAAACAATAATGAAAATTAATTGACATACATAGCAGTAATTTTATCTTTTCAATGGCCGTATTATAATAATACAGGGTGGGCCGTAAGTTTCCATACATAGGAAAAATAAACATTTTTTATGGACAACCATTTTTATTTATATAATATGCTCTACATGGTTGCCATTGTTTTGAAAACACATTTCAATACGTGTTCCCCACTGTTGATGAACACGCATTAGCACAGTTGACGTTATGCTTGTAATGGCGTTGGTGATACGTTCCTTTAGATGATTTATGTCTCGTATCTTTTCCTGATACACCATGGCCTTCAAGTGACCCCAAAGATAGAAATCAAGGGGGGTGAGATCTGGGGATCTGGGAGGCCACTCCACAGGACCACGCCGACCAATCCAAGCATCCGGAAACTGCTGATCCAAATACCGACGCACGTGAAGACCATAATTTAAATTTTCCTATGTATGGAAACTTACGGCCCACCCTGTAGATTGATTTAGCCATAGAAATAATATAAAACAGTTATGATATTTAAAACCTTTTAAAATGTTGTATTTTTTTTAATGAAAATAAAATGAATTAAGAATACCTTTCCCAACGCTGGATGAAAACCTGAAATTACAAATTTGGAGGGGGAAAGAGAGCGGGCAAGTCGAGGATAGTGGAGTCTAAGTAGTCTCTGAGGAAGTCCAGTAATGAGAGAGTCGCGCACAGATAATCGTATTTGCCCTCCCTTGTCATTCTTGTTTTTTTTATATATTTCGACTCAGGCCGTAGATAAATAGGGCCTACTGTACTTTCAGTATGAACTTCGGCAAGTAAATTCAACTTCATTCTCCCCTAGGGCACGCGAAAGGGGCTTTCCTTTTCAAGGCCCTAGGCCTATTTCCTTTCCATTCTAGGCCTACTCCATTCTCGATCAAGGCGTATTACCTTTATTAATTATATAACGTAAGTTTAAATCATTTTAATTTGTGGAACTTAAGATTAAATGCTAAAAACTTCTTAGTATTTTATAAAAACAGTCAAAAGTATATTTAAAAAAAAATAACGGTAAACAATGTTAGCCTACTTAGTTGAGGTTTGAGTGAATAATATTACAAAGAAAAACAGAACTGGTGTCACGCTACTACATCAATTGTAACATCTGTGTTTGTATAAAATTTGCGTAAAAAAAAGGACCACGCTACCAAACCATTTTCGTGTCGTTCAAAGTTAAACACTCAACCAAGAATGGGTGAATGGAAGGCTCGCTCACCCATCCACCGATCACATTCAGGGTCACCGGGGCAAAAGGTACGTCAACCCAATAGAGAATACCCCACATTCAACACTATCCAATTATCGAATGAGCTTCTAAACTTTAATTGAATGAAATTACAGCTTGCAAAATTTTAATTTTTCCAATTCTGAAAATTTATTTTTCTGAATTTAAAATAAGAGCGAGAAAAAAACGAGCAAAGGTAACCAAGCCGACAGGCCAGAATCGTTCACGGGTCGCCAGTTGCCGACAACTGGTGTATAAGACTTTCTTTATATTTAGAGTCTGTGAGTAATGACCCAGGTCATTACTTTTGAATATTAACTTTAATTTAATGTATGTTAAATTTGTACTTAAAAATCATATTTTATCGACAAAATTTTAACAATTGTTTCCATGTATAAATATAACTGCCGAGTATGGGCTATATTTCGGATGGAAGGCCACTTTCAAGTTTTGTAAAATTAATGTCAGTTTAATATTCTTTTATACATTTTTTTAGTCGTTGAAAACAATTCCTGCCTTTAAAGTAAATCCATGAATGGCCGATCTTCTTCCACCAGAAATTTTCAAACACTACCAATATTACTCGCTCTTCGGCGATTAACGCCACTCTAAATTCAGCAAAGCCTTAGTCCGCCCCTCTTTATTTTTCCTATTTAAACTACTGTAGAACTACCTTTCATCGGCTCTGGGCACCTTTACATATTTGTAAGATTTTACGATAAAATTTCAGACATTAAGCGTGACAGTAATATGATTTTAGGACCTTGGAAAAAAATTAAGAAATATTTTTTGCTTGATTACTACAGCGAATTTTATTTGAACATTTGTTATCTAATCTGTGTTAACTATTTCAGCTAAATTTACTTAAATAATAATTTTCATATCCTGTATTTTGAAAGTAAATCATATTGTTTGAATTAAACTCGTTTTCAAGCAGGCCGTTAGTATCGTTACGGATAAATCAGTAAGAAGTTAATTGCAATGAAATAAGTATCTATACTACAGGGTATTCATAAAGTCACGCAAGTGATTAAATGATTAATTATAACCGTATTCACTTGCGCGACTTTATGAACACACTGTACTATCATAAATACCCAACTAACGGAAGACTGAACCAAGCCTTATCGGAAAATTACTCACAGCGGAGAGAGAATTAAGGGTTGTATTTTATTCCATAACTCATAGCATTTACACGGCCATCAGAACCGATGAGAAATAAAGGGTAGTTTGTCGAAACCAAAAATCGCGACTAATCGACAATCAGCAACTCAATCGAAAACAAGGTTTGACGAATGACGTCACCATGACGAATGACGTCACAAGATCATCGTCTGATTTTACAAAGCAAAAAAAATTAATAATAATAAAAAGAGGAAAGAAACTCAAACCAGCATTCATCGAGATCAAAGTTCGTACAGTCCGCGAGTAAAGCTCCGAATTGAAACAGAGAAGATTGAATACTCTACTATTCTTATGACGTTATCTTCCCTTCTCTCTGACACAATACATCTTTCATCAAACGACGCATCTTTCTCTATCGGACATTCCTTTTTTTTCATTCTGCTTAAAATACTGCGGATTAACGTGGAGTAATTCTTTCCTTTCCACACGACAAATGACGCTTCAAATTGTTCTCCTCCTCCCCTGCTGAGACTTCAGCCACTTCGAATGGTCTGTTTTAGGAGCTGACATGGCAACCTAACTAGTTTAGTAGTGGCTTCTGATACTTCATGATGCGTGATCGAACCCCACTGGTTACCAGTTTCACTAAATCGCTTCTTCAGATTTTCGATCTTACAAAATGCGAATGTTGCAATGAAACATATATACTGCAACATAAGTCCTGAAGAAACATTGAATTTAGATTGATAAGTCAAGCAGTTAACAGAAAAAAATCAGTTTTGATTTCAATCACCCCTATGAACATTGACTAAACACTGATAAAAGTACATTAATATTACATCAACTTGAATTTTAACCGTAAAAACGAGCATAGAAAATGTCCTGCTATATCACTAATTTCGGTAGCTTATTTTTTGCTTTCAACTTCAGTTCACCAATATTTCATAAATGTTGTAACAACGTTTAATGATCTTTTCAGAATTAGTTTTGACACAGTGATTAATTCAACGTGAAGTGTGAATGCAGATTTCTGCATTAAAATTTAATATTAAATAGATAACACAGTAAAAGGAGCAAATGAAAAGAATGACAAATAACTTTCCATAACAATGCGAGAATTTCTGCATAATTTGGATCATGTAGAAACTCTGCAAACTGCAATAATTGATGTTGTTTATACAAATTCAAATTAATGAAAGGCAAATAAAAAGTTAAAGATGAACAACCTTCTTGTGGTTTCACAAAATAAAGGCGAAATAATGCTTTCAGTCGTTAGTTAAAGGCAATGATGAAGCGAGTTACTCGTGTCTTTCAGATGACATAACTTTGCCGAAACAGATGCAAGTTAACGAAATGTAACTAAAAAGTCGGAGATTAAAGCTCTTTCTATGACTGTACAAAATAAAGGCAAAGTCTCTTCCAGTAATGCTTTCAGTCGTTAGTATTCTGATCCTCTACATATTTGGCAATGACGCAGCGAGCTGTTCGTGTCTTTCGGGTATCGATGAACAGGATATAATTTTGTTGAAACTAAAAATTTCTTCTTTCCTTTGAGGATATATATATATATATATATATATATATATATCTCATCTTGCGCGGGATGTTCTTCTATACAAGCGTCGTTCTTTACGTTAATTATACTGTGTGTTGTTTGCAGTTGAAATGTATATACTATATATATTATATATATATATATAATATACACACACACCTTTGGTTACCTTTGGTTAGCTTCCGCCCGAATTGTTCACTCTGACGAAGGTCAAGCTTTTCACTCCACCTTAGACCTACAGTTTAACGTGGAATCCGAACCACGCCCCATCAGCAGCCCAGCGTCTTAACCACTAGGCCACCTAGTGGCCTAGTGGAAGGATGAACAGCTGGGTTTTGCTGCGCGCCGGCTGCCGTCGGGTCTCGAACCCGGGGCCGATGGATTCGTAGTCAGCGACGCTAACCACCACACTACCGAGGCGCATATATATATATATATATTAATATATATATATATATATATATCATAACGGTACGATATATTGGTAAATTCCTCCTGAAATTAAATTCTTTTGATTTTTAAAAACCTATATTTAATGGATTTTTAAGTCTTTATTGGAAACAGGTTTGCCGTCTAAAATTATTATTATTATTATTAAGCCCATAACTTACTGTTTGCTATTCTAAAAAGCAGAAAACTTTTTAATTTTTTGTTTCAATTTTATTGCTCAGTTTCATAAACAATTTTTTCAGTTTTGTTTGATAAAGTTCTGCAAATATATCTAAAAAATGAATACATATTTTTAAAAACTTTTCAGATTTAGTTCGTACTACAATGGATTTGTATTAGTGGTCGCGTAGGTTGCTTGATATGCAGCTCGCAGTGATATATGTACAGTAGGGCGGATCGATTTTACATTTTTTTCGATTTCCATATTCTAATAGAGACAAAAACTTGCGCATGCACGAGAAAATAGCCTCTGCAAAATCTTAGCTTAATAGGTAATCATCTTCTGCCCCCGGCAGAGCGATGAAAATCATATTTTAGTAGTCAAAAACGTATTTTTCTTATAATTTTTAAAATATTTCAATATGCGTGTGTGTTATTTCATGCCTAAGCAACGCTATAAATGCTATGGGAAATATAAATGCATTATTTAAGACAAAGAGCCGATCTGAAAATAGGTAATTTATATGCATATTTTCAGATCGGCTCTTTGTCTTAAATAATGCATTTATATATTTCCCATAGCATTTATAGCGTTGCTTAGGCATGAAATAACACACACGCATATTGAAATATTTTAAAAATTATAAGAAAAATACGTTTTTGACTACTAAAATATGATTTTCATCGCTCTGCCGGGGGCAGAAGATGATTACCTATTAAGCTAAAATTTTGCAGAGGCTATTTTCTCATGCATGCGCAAGTTTTTGTCTCTATTAGAATATAGAAATCGAAAAAAATGTAAAATCGATCCACCCTAAATTGTACAGTACATTGTACGTTTGGGATCATTCACGCATTCATTTTGGGTGATCTGTAATGTGAGAGTAGCTCTGCAGTGACCTTTCTGAATGGAAGAAAACCAAAATCTTCAGTTAGCGTTAAATCTCACTGAATTTCCATTATAAGAATTAAAAGTATTATGAAAAACGCAAGGAAACCTTACCCTTTCGTTTCATATTACAGCCAAAGGCGTTCTTCTGAATTCAACATTTGGTGAAGGTAAACAATTGGATTATCTTCTTTCCTGAGATGACTTTGGAGTAAAAAAGGTTTTTTTTTTTTAAGTTTTTACTTTTTTATTTTATTTTTCTGAGAAAAAGTTATTTTTTCTCAATTTCTACAGGTGGGATCAAAATTAGCGAAATTCCTGTCGTGACCCAGTTACATTTGTTAAGTTTGATGAATTACAAATTCAGTGAACTAAAATGAATTTACTTCCAAACCGTTTAATGTCACAGATCAAAACTCAATTTTAGCCCTTCTCACAAATGAACGTGCAACAGACACGCCATCTAATCTACATTTACTAAAAAATTTAAAAGAGAAAAGTGTCAACTTGAACATCTTTGAAGGTCTGACCTCCTTCTGTCTGCATTTATTTTTGTGGTAAGTAATTCCGCATCATATCCTTCGTATTCAACCTTCAATGAAGGACAAAGTATTTTTAGACTGTGATACGCACACGACATTTTTCCTTCCTCTCTCTATGATGATGATTGAACACAATGTCGGGTTCAGCTTCTCTCGTTTATTTACAATGTTACTATTTAGTTTAAAAAAAAAACCGGCTCTTATTGTTTCGGTGGAGGATATAGTTTATTTCGGTTACTCTGATTTATTTTATCGGAGAGTACCACACAGAGAAAAGTTTTTGAGTCAATTTCCTAGGTGCTCTATGAAGGTCAGTTAAATTACTATGCTCCTAGTCATTTACCCAAGTTTACAAATGTTGCAGAATCATTAGTCGATTGACTACCTTTACTCTTACCAAAATTATCCATAATTCTCTTGACGTTGGACTAGTCAATTTATTAGTTAAATTTGAAACTAGTCAAGAGAACAAGCTCACAACTCAATGAAAGAAGTCATTCAACTGTTTATCAATATCTGCCTAGTGCATTTTACAAGTAACTAAAATTTACTTATACATCATCATCTTAATGGAAACCAGTGTATCTGACTACCCTCACATACTTCACAGGAGTAATCTGACTATTACTATCAGTAAAGTAATACTGCATTGACTAGTAGCTAAACTTTACTGACAGATTATCTGACCACATTACTTGTTAAGGATAATAATGATTGGGGTTGTTTAACCTCCTTCGCAACATCTAAGGTCATATGACGGAGGGGACCTACAGCTTTACGTGGGATCCGAACCACGGGTCGGTACATAATCTGGACAAGGAGGACGGTCTCCCACCCAACTACTACCCAATGTCGCTTAACTTCGCTGATCAACGGGAAGCGGTGTTACGACATTGGCTACGACGTAGCTCACTTGTTAAGTTATGAAAATAAAAACCCACTCTAATAGACAGAGTTTATTTCCACAACAGTTTCGATGCCCACTGGCATCCTCCTCGGGTGGATACAGAAAAACGAATGAACCAAAACAAGAGGGAAAAACAGTCCAGGGACCGACCCGTATTAAAGAACACAAATATGCCTTCAAAAGTTGTAATAGTAATAATGCCATTTTTTATCACGCCAGCCAAAATAATCATGCTATAGATTGGGAATCAAGTAAGGTACTTTATAAATGTAATAATTATGTCAAAAGAAAAATAATAGAATCTGTGTGTATAGAAAAAGTAGATAATTTTAATTTGTGCGAAGGTACTTATAAGTTAGACCCTTTAATGAGATTCTTGGTCAAAAAATCCTTTACGGAGTCGGGGGCACGTGTTCTAACCTAAGTGTGAATTTCTTAAAGGTCTCTGGATCGTTTCCTTACTCGCTTTTAGTAAATGTAATAATGGAAGTAATAAATGTGGAAATAAATATAAATGCAACAGATGTAATAATAAAGGTAATATTATAAATTTAATAATTAGGGTAAAGGTAATAATAATAAATGTAAAAAAAAAAAATGTAAATGCAATAATAAATGCAGTAATTATGTCAAAATATTAAAATCTGTATGTATAGAACAAGAAGACAGTTTTAATTTGTGCGAATGTACTTATAAGCGGGACCCTGTAATAAAATGCCCTTCCGGTGTCGGGAGAACGGTATCTAACGTAGGTGCGAATTTCTCAATGGTCTCTGGATTGTTTCCTTCTCGCCTTTTTCATTCGTTTTTCGGTTTATAAGTTCTGTATAATAAACAACAGTGTAATAACCAATGTAATAATAAATTTATAATTTCTGTAATAAATAATAATGCAATATTAAATGTAATAAATCTAATAATAAATGTAATAATTATGTAAAAAAATAATAGAATCTGTATGTTTAGAACAGGAAGATAGTTTTAAATTTGTGCGAATGTACTTATAAGCGGGTCCCTTTAATGAAAATGCCCTTCCGGTGTCGGGAGAATGGGATCTAACCTAGGTGCGAATTTCTTAACGGTTAGGGGGGCACGTGCCCCTTACGCTAAAGTTACCAGATTTTTTTAAAGTTAAAAGTGGGACATATCCTGAACCCCCCCACGTGGGGTTCAGTTGGGGGAGGGAGTGTCCCCCTGCAGTGGTTGAGAAAATTTTGAAATTGCAATACTCAAAAAACACGTTTTGGTGGCATCGTAAGAAGATATTTCAATGTTAATTTGAGTAACTGTCCTGCCGAAAATCGGGACTCTGGTCACCTTACCCTAGGCCATAGGTTCCCAACCGGTGGGCCATGGTGAATTTTCTAGTGGGCCACAACTAGTGTTTGTAATGTTTCAAAATAAGTTAGATATATTACAAAAAATATCATTCTTTTCATTCAGTGACGAGCTCCTCATATTCGGTACAATTGAGAAAAATTTTATATATGTACTAGCTGGCAACTTTCTTCAGATTGTATTTGGCAGTAATAGGCAATTATAGCGAGTTGTTAACGAACACGCACGAAGGATGCAGTGAAATCTTACTTGTTTTTCTATACTTCTTGGTAAGTATTGGTCTTCATTATTTTTTAGGAGTGTTTTCATATAGTTTGGAATAATTTAGGGATAATTTTCGATCACTGGAATAAACTACTTGATTACAATTTAGTTTAGAGTAGATGAATTTTTACAATTTTGGTGAGCTAGGCCTTCTCCCATACTGAAAATAGGCTATCCTGGTCAAAATTTCTCTTCAGAGGAAGGATGAAGTATGACATTTTCCTATAATTCTGGAAATGAAGGGGCGATGTAGGATACTAGGTTGAAAGAGCTTTTCCGAAATTTGGACTGTTTCTGATTTTTTTTTAAATAAGATATTTAATGTATATATTTACGCTGATTTAAAAAATGTAAGTCTTTTTTTTGAGAAATGAGCGGTTCAAAAGTTATGTTTGTTATTGTAATTTTGTATTAGGTCAAAAACTATAACAATACAACTGAAAACTAATACAAGAGTTATTGTATTCTTCAGTAATATTGGCTTATGTCACTAAGTATTTATGTGAATAGATTTCGACCGTTATTTTTCTGTCGCCACATGAATTCGCACAAGTAAGTATTAGTCAGGTCAACTGAATGCCCGGTTAGGTCAACTGAATGCCCGATTAGATTAATTGAATGCCCAGTTAGATTAATTGTACGCCCTTGACGATTGGTTAGGTTAAGTCGTGATATTTTCGTTAGTCTTAACGTTATCTAATATCTATAGAAAAGCTGAAATTTATCAAAAATAGTATTAACAATATGACAAATCAATATATACACGCAAAAGATTTTTCTACAGTAACTATAGGTAAACTACTACACCATGTAACTTTTAAAATAGTAACTATACGTAAACTAGAACACTGTGTAACTTTTAAAATAATAATTTCTTCAAAAAAAGACTTGCATTTTTTAAACCAGCGTAAAAAATCTACATTAAATATCTTATTTTCAAAAAAATAGGAAACAGTCCAAATTTTGGAAAAGGCCCGGTTGTAAAGCAGTCCTTTAATATCCGGCTCAAAATGTATTTTATATATATATATATATATATATTTTTTTTTTTTTTTTTTAAGTTCGGGAAGAACCGATTCGCCTCTATTTAAAAGGGCATATCTCAGCGGAAAAACAAAGAAAAAGTGAGAGGAAAGACAGAGGAAAAAGAAAGGGTGGAGGGGACAGTCGAAGTGGAAAAAGACCAAGGATGACAAGGACTGCAGGGTCGAGCCCCATCATCCTTGGGTGCTAGGGCATATTATATATATATATATATTATACACGGTGAACCAAAAGTAGGTGGACAGTAGGTTGAATACGGTTTGTGTTATATTATATTATCTATGGTGTTCATTATAACTATGGTGTTGTGTTATATTATATTAAATATTATAACTAAATTTATTTAAATTTTATTTTGTATTATAGTATACAAAAAAATTAAATATGTATTCTCAAAATAAACGTTATCATTAACTGTCCACCTACATTTGGTTCACCCTATATAATGAATAAAACCACGAAGCAAAGGAAACACAAACGGTGCTCAAGCGCTTTCGTCTAATGACATCCTCAGGAACACTGAAATACATAAAAGGTTACGGCCTATATATAGGTTACAGAAAGAGAAAAAAAAATAAATAAATAAATAACATACATACACACAAACATATATACATATATATATATACATACATATCTACACACACACACATATCATATATATATATATATATATATATATATATATATATGCAATAAACGGAGAAGTAAAAATAAAACTTAAAAATTAAGGATTAGAGGATTAACAAAGAGGCATATCGATTTTTAGCACAAGATCAAATGAGTTATAAAAATAATACAAATTTATACTGGAGATACGCCCGGGTTTAACACTTTGCCTTTTTAGAGTCAAGTTACGATATATATAAAAATAAATTGAAGATTAAAAGTTAATAAAGTAGCTTACAAGTTTACCAAAGATTAAGTGTCCTACCCTTTTTATCTAGGTTTGTTTTGAAGGAATTCAAAACAACAGGATCGAGTTGAAAAAGACCTTTGCTTATGATGAAGTTATTTGAAAGTTGAATAATGGCAGACTCAAGAATATTTCTATTGACAATGTTGCTCGAATGAAATAAAACTGAAGCATTATTCCAATCAATACAGTGGGATAACTCTGACAAATGGACAAAAAGAGCACTGGACAACTGTCCTGTTCTGACGGAATATTGATGCTGTTTTATACGTGTGTGCAAATCCTTTCCCGTCTGACCTATGTAAAAGGAATCACATTGTTTACACCCAATTTTATAGATAATGCCTGAATTATTGGTAGGGCTATTTTTTACTATGATATTTTTCACAATATTGTTATATGAAAATACTACATTAATATCCAAAAGTTTAAGCACATTAGCAATGCCTAAAAAGCCCGGGAAAAATGGAAGTACTAAAATATTTTTGACAAAGTACGAGTGTTATTATTGACACGATAGAAAGTTCGTTTTGCCTTGTTGAGACAAGATTCCATAAACGCAGATGGGTAACACAGATCACTTCCAATACCGTTGATTTTTTTCCAATTCGGCATCGATGTATTCCGGACTGGCGATCCTTAGGGCGCGGAGAAACATTGATGAAAAATAGCCTTCTTAGTGGGGGTGTCATGTCCCTAGTAAAAGTGTACGTAGGACAAGTGTTTGTTGTTGTTTTCCGATAGATACTAAACTTAAAACCTGGGCTTTCCCTATGTACACGCACATCCAAAAATGGGATTGACTTGTCTTGTTCCACTTCTAAAGTAAACTTAATGGAGGGACTGATCATTTAACTGAAGGAGGAAGTTATCCAGGTCACGATTCATGGGCCAGATACACAAAATATCGTCGACGTACCGCAACCAAGGGATGCCAACCCCCAGGATTCTCGGAATGTAAGTAATTTCGAAAAACTCCATATAAATATTGGAGAGGAGGGGCGATAAGGGGTTGCCCTGGCCATCCCAAACACTTGTTGATAATACTCGTTATTGAAAGTGAATTTACAGTCTTTAATGCAAAGCTTAATAAGTTCCAAAAACAATGTGTGAAGGTAGTGGCAGGTCATACTTATAATTCTTGGGAGAGAAAGTCAAGCATATCATCAATCGGCACTTTTGTAAACAATGAACAGACATCAAAACTGATCAATCTATCGTTAGTTTCAGTACGTGCATTATTCAATTTTTCAGTAAGATCCATGGAATTTTTTACATGTGAATCAGAGATAGTTCCGAGAATGGGGGACAAGACTTTGACAAGCCATTTGGAGAGTTTATAAGTAATAGAGCCCACCGAGCTAATAATAGGGCGCATAGGGTTGCCAGGTTTGTGGGTTTTAATAAGACCGTAAAGGTAGGGCAGAGAAGGTGAAGTGGACATGAAAAGCGGAATTAAGTCCTTATGATCTTTGAGAATGCGTTTCAAGCCACTATTAAATGATTTGATGACGTCATCCTGCGGGTTCTTTCTAAGTTTGCTGTATGTGGCGGGGTCCTGGAGAAGCTCGTTCATCTTTCCGATGTAGTCCACTTTGTAATTACGAAGATAACTCCTAAACGGTTTTGCGATGGCCTCTCACAATTAAAAAAAGATGGGAGCTCCATATTACTAAAGCAGACAAGGCTAACACCATAGTTATTATGGACAAAGTGGACTACATCGGAAAGATGAACGAGCTTCTCCAGGACCCCGCCACATACAGCAAACTAGGAAGAACCCCAGGATGACGTCATCAAATCATTTAATAGTGGCTTGAAACCGTATTCTCAAAGATCATAAGGACTTAATTCCGCTTTTCATGTCCACTTCACCTTCTCTGCCCTACCTTTACGGTCTTATTAAAACCAACAAACCTGGCAACCCTATGCCCCTATTATTAGCTCGGTGGGCTCTATTACTTATAAACTCCCCAAATGGCTTGTCAAAGTCTTGTCCCCCATTCTCGGAACTATCTCTGATTCACATGTAAAAAATTCCATGGATCTTACTGAAAAATTGAATAATGCACGTACTGAAACTAACGATAGATTGATCAGTTTTTGATGTCTGTTCATTGTTTACAAATGCCGATGATGATATGCTTGACTTTCTCTCCCAAGAATTACATAAGTATGACCTGCCACTACCTTCACACATTGTTTTGGAACTTATTAAGCTTTGCATTAAAGACTGTAAATTCACTTTCAATAACGAGTATTATCAACAAGTGTTTGGGATGGCCATGGGCAACCCCTTATCGCCCCTCCTCTCCAATATTTATATGGAGTTTTTCGAAATTACTTACATTCCGAGAATCCTGGGGTTGGCCATCCTTGGTTGCGTACGTCGACGATATTTTGTGTATCTGGCCCATGAATCGTGACCTGGATAACTTCCTCCTTCAGTTAAATGATCAAGTCCTCTCCATTAAGTTTACTTTAGAAGTGGAACAAGACAAGTCAATCCCATTTTTGGATGTGCGTGTACATAGGGAAAGCCCAGGTTTTAAGTTTAGTATCTATCGGAAAACAACAAACAACTTGTCCTACGTACACTTTTACTCGGGACATGACACCCCCACTAAGAAGGCCATTTTTTCATCAATGTTTCTCCGCGCCCTTAGGATCGCCAGTCCGGAATACATCGATGCCGAATTGGAAAAAATCAACGGTATTGGAAGTGATCTGTGTTACCCATCTGCGTTTATGGAATCTTGTCTCAACAAGGCAAAACGAACTTTCTATCGTGTCAATAATAACACTCGTACTTTGTCAAAAAATATTTTAGTACTTCCATTTTTCCCGGGCTTTTTAGGCATTGCTAATGTACTTAAACTTTTGGATATTAATGTAGTATTTTCATATAACAATATTGTGAAAAATATCATAGTAAAAAATAGCCCTACCAATAATTCAGGCATTATCTATAAAATTGGGTGTAAACAATGTGATTCCTTTTACATAGGTCAGACGGGAAAGGATTTGCACACACGTATAAAACAGCATCAATATTCCGTCAGAACAGGACAGTTGTCCAGTGCTCTTTTTGTCCATTTGTCAGAGTTATCCCACTGTATTGATTGGAATAATGCTTCAGTTTTATTTCATTCGAGCAACATTGTCAATAGAAATATTCTTGAGTCTGCCATTATTCAACTTTCAAATAACTTCAACATAAGCAAAGGTCTTTTTCAACTCGATCCTGTTGTTTTGAATTCCTTCAAAACAAACCTAGATAAAAAGGGTAGGACACTTAATCTTTGGTAAACTTGTAAGCTACTTTATTAACTTTTAATCTTCAATTTATTTTATATATATCGAAACTTGACTCTAAAAGGCAAAGTGTTAAACCCGGGCGTATCTCCAGTATAAATTTGTATTATTTTTATAACTCATTTGATCTTGTGCTAAAAATCGATATGCCTCTTTGTTAATCCTCTAATCCTTAATTTTTAAGTTTTATTTTTACTTCTCCGTTTATTGCATATATATATATATATATGTGTATGTGTGTAGATATGTATGTATATATATATATATATGTATATATGTTTGTGTGTATGTATGTTATTTATTTATATTTTTTTTTCTTTCTGTAACCTATATATAGGCCGTAACCTTTTATGTATTTCAGTGTTCCTGAGGATGTCATTAGACGAAAGCGCTTGAGCACCGTTTTGTGTTTCCTTTCCTTCGTGGTTTTATTCATCATAAATATTTTTCACGTGTTACTTTCGTGAAATAATTTTCATATATATATATATATATATATATATATATATATATATATATATCGTAAAGAACGACGCTTGTATAGGAGATATTCCGCGCAAGACGAGAGAGAGAGAACGAAACGTTATTTATACTGCGTGTTCTTTGCAGTTGATTGTATGTATATATATATATATATATATATATATTAGTGATGTAGCGGATGTCATTTTTTTCGCATCCGCGGATGCGGATGAGGATGTTTGATTTCAACATCCGCGGATGCGGATGCGGATGCGGATGTCTACATTTTCGTTATTTTTAGGATATATTCGAGATTTGTTGTGTTTAACGTATATAATAAGTTATTATATAGAGAGAGCTGTAGCTATAATGTAGTATAATTGATTAATTGTACAATAATTGCTGTACTTTTCTCTGAACATATAAAATAATATCAAGCATCTAACTAATATAGAAATCAATTAGTGAATTCGTCTGCAAATAAATTCGTTATATTTTGTTGAGTTTCAGCCACAATTAGAAACCATAATTGTGTTACAAGGATGTGGGACGTGAACCCAACTCAAATGCACCCCACCGACCTCTTTCCCCAACCTCCACCCTTATAGAAAGAGATCTTTAATTAGCTTGATAACTATTTATATTAAGTTTAAAGTTTTATTAGGCATATTTATAAATGAGTAATTAAAATAAAGTAAACTAAGATGTTCATCGTTTAATGTTCAAACTTAATTATAGGAAGGTTATGCTTAAGGAACATTAATTTTTCTGCCTTTTCTGCTGCCAGTCTGTTTCTCTTTTCATCATATATTAATCCAGCACTGCTAAATAATCTCTCGCTTGGTACGTTTGTTGGAGGACAGGCTAAATGTTTCCTTGCAAGTTTACTCAAGTATGGATAGATATTCTGCGTATTTTTCCACCAACTAATAGGATTGTCACATGCAGCCAGGCGTTTTTCTTGGTGATAGCTCTCGATCATTTTTACTACATCTTTTGACATCGCGTAGGTCTCGTCATTGCTGCTTGACTCAAGAAACTGAGAGACAGATTCTGTGATAGATTTGCTTGTTGAAGGTGTTGGTTCTGTCACTGAAACTTTTATTCTTTTGGTGGGTGGCGAAGCGACAGATTCAAGAGATTGAAGCTCTTCAACTGCTTTGCCAAGTGATGATTTAACTCGTTCTAATGTACTAGGTGAAAATAACTTAGCTTTGTAACGTGGATCTAAGTAGGTTGCAAGAGAGTAACTTCATACAAGAACAGCCTCTCGTCTTGTCGCTTGCATCACTTTTGCGCACAATGAACTAGTTCTATTAATATAGTAGAATTTGATAATTTCCGCTTATTAATGACGTTTTATCTCAACGGTCCACATCCGCACGACATCCGCAGTCCAAAGTGCGGATGCGGACGCGGACGCGGATGCGAGAAAATGTGCGGATGTTCCGCGGATGCGGATGCGGATGCGGATGTGACCTACATCACTAATATATATATATATATATATATGCTGCAAACTGCCCACCTTACCATGTTAATTTTCAATACCTTCCAACTGTACTTAAAGCAATTGGAATTAATGTAATCTTTAAGTATAATAATACTCTTAAATCACGCCTAATAAAGAATAGCCCTGATAATGTTGTTGGCTGTGTGTATTCGATTGGATGTACACAATGTAACTCAGTATATATAGGACAAACAGGTAAAACGTTAGATATTAGGGTAAAACAGCATAAATATGCGTGTAGAACAGCTAATACTTCCAATGCTTTATTTAACCATATGTATAGATGTAACCATAGCATCAAGTGGGATAGTTCTAAAGCGCTTGTTAAAAACAGAGATATAATAGAAAGAAATATTCTAGAATGTGCATTTATTCATTTTAAAAACACTTTCAATAACAGTGCGGGGACGTATAACATTGACGACATCATGTTAAAATTTCTTTTGCCTCTCATTAACCCTTGTTAAGTATGTGCTAATTGTTTTGGTTTTCCTGTACGTTATATATATTTATGGGCTTCTCGCCTTTTATCTTCATTCCCTGACGAGGTGTAGCTTTGAATACACGAAAGGCCTTGGAATCGTTTTTCTTTTTCCTTGTGGGTTTGCAGCATTTATTCATTTCACGTGTTTTATTGTGAAATTCATCCCATATATATATATATATATATATATATATATTATATATATATATATATATATATATATATATATATAAAGTAACGCCCATAAGTAGCGCCCAAAATATAAAGTAAAAAAATTTATTACCTAACAAATTACAACGAAAATAAGTGCAACACAAAACAACTATGTGGATTTTGTAAAAAAACTATAATAAATGTTCTATTACTCCACCATTATTCTGAACAACACATTGGAGTCTTCGGGGTTGATGGTGGACCGAACTTCGCAATTCTTCAATAAGAAGGTAAATATGAATATAGCAAAATAAATCCAAATCAATTGAAATCTAAAGATAAATGCAAAAAACTTCACTTTTTTCTAAAGATAAGAAGGTAAATATGCATATTGCAAAATAAATCCGCATTATATATATCATAGTTTGAAAGAAAAAATTTGATTGGCTCAAAGGTGATTGGCTTTCTGTTAATTAGTAAATAGTTTTGGGCGCTACTTATGGCCAGCCCTGTGTGTGTATATATATATATATATATATATATATATGATGAATAAAACCACGAAGGGAAAAGAAACACAAAGTGGTGCTCAAGCGCTTTCGTCTAATGACATCCTCAGGAACACGAAGACGAAAGCGCTTGAGCACCACTTTGTTTCTTTTCCCTTCGTGGTTTTATTCATCATAAATATTTTTCACGTGTCACTTTCGTGAAATAATTTTTCATATATATATATATATATATATATACGAGGGGCGGTCAGAAAATAAGTTTACACGGCTTATAATTTCGTAACTAAAGCACCTACATTGATTATGTTTGTATCAGGTAAATTCGTTAATTATTGTTGGCAACACTGCACGTCGATTCGAGTGCCATCTACCATACATTGGTTATACGAGTCAGTTGAACATGGCGGCTCGACTGGAACAGTGCCTTGTCATTTCTGCAACGATATTCCGAGTCTGTCAGTGGTCAAGAATTTCTCGAGCGCATTGTCACAGGAGACGAGACATGGGACCACAAAGGCGTTTTGCTCGCAGACTTCATGCAAAAAGGCACAACAATCAATGCAGCTGCTTATTGTTCAACACTGGAACGTTTACGAGCGGTCATTAAACGTAAACGTCCTGGACTATTCCGTAGGGCAGGGCACTGTTCCAGTCGAGCCGCCATGTTCAACTGACTCATATAACCAATGTACGGTAAATGGCAACCGAATCGACGTGCAGTGTTGCCAACAATGATTAACGAATTCACCTGATACAAACGTAATCAATGTAGGTCCTTTAGTTACAAAATTATACGCCGTGTAAACTTATTTTCTGACCGCCCTTCGTGTATATACGATAATCAAAACATTGTTTATTTTTAATTTGGTCTCGCTTGCTGTTCTCATTTTCAGAATTAACCTTTGGTAATGGCCGGGCAATAAAAATGAGTTTGGTCTGATGACTATATCAAGTTCGGGTTCGCCTCGTTTGTAGACAGAGGAGTACAGAAAGGCCAGTGCGTGTTGTGCTTCAAAATAATAGGGAACGATTCGCTGAGACCTTCGAAGCTGAAGTACCATTTGCAGCAGCTGCATGGAAACCATCAGGATAAAGAGGTGGACTTTTTCAAACGTCTTGAAGTAGGCTTGAAACGACAGAAGCTAGATGTCAGTGGATTCCAACAACAGAACAGGGCAGTGGTTGAAGCTTCTTATCACGTGGCTCTTGAAATTGCTAAGCAGAAAAAGTCACATACCATAGGCGAGACTCTGATCAAGACTTGTGTTCTGAAAATCGCTTGTCTTGTTCTGGGGCCTGACAGCGAGAAAAAGCTTCAGCAGGTTTCATTATCCGACAATACCGTGCAACGCCGAATTTCAGAAATGTCTGCTGACATCAACCAGCAGATCACGAGTGAAATAAAGGCTGCTCCATTCGGCCTCTTCTCGTTGCATTTTTTTTCTTTTTGTTTTTTTCCTTCTACTCCAGCTGGAGAGTTTCTTTCTTCCGGGGTTAAACTTTAACCTTAATGAATTTTTAGGTACAGCCTAATACACTAAGCGTAAGACAGAGGTGCTGTATCGTAGTATCTCCCCCACAATTTCTCCAGATGTTATACTTATGGGCAGCTGGTCCAGGAACTCCACTGTAGTTTTCTTTGCCCCTGTCGCTCCCACCACTATTGGGATGATCTCAGGTTCTACATTCCACATTCTCCGTATTTCATATTTGAGTCTCTGGTATTTTAAGACCTTTTCCCTTTCATAGTTAGCCACATTCCAGTCGTTGAGACTCCTACTTCCACCAAGAGACATTTGTTACCCTCCTCCTCTCTCACTACTATGTTTGGCCTGCATCCTGATACCCTGATTCAGATGGTATCTCATGATCATATAGGAGCAACACTTTATCATTGTTTTCTATTCCTTGTGGAATATGTTCCCAATGTTTTTCTGTTTCTAGCCCTATCTCATATTTCTTACACAGCTTGATGAATCTGGATGAATCAACGGATGTTGCCTCATACTCACAGTTGATGGTTTTCGTCAGATATGTACACCCTGATGCGTTTAAGGAAGAATTCTTGTTCTGTTCACCCCTGGAGACAACAACGAAAGCTGAAGATGTCATGGAGATAGTGACAAGTTACTTGGAAGCAACAGGCCTTTCGTGGACAAATGTATGTGGAATATTTACCGATGGTGCACCTGCGATGTTGGGAGCAAAATTTGGATTGTAAAGAAGGTGAAGGAATTGGCTCCAGCGGTAACGAATGTACATTGCATAATCCACAGGCAAGCGCTGGCATTTAGAACACTCCCCAATCAGTTGTAACTCGTATTGAATTCAGTCATAAATGTTGTGAATTATGTGAAAGGTTCAGCTCTAAACAAACGACTGTTTGAAAAACTGTGTAAAGACATGGGAGCGGATCACCTATCTCTACTGTATTATACAAAGGTCCGTTGGCTTTCCAAAGACAATGTCGTCTGTCGAGTCTTTGAACTCAGGGGTGAGCTCAAGCAATTTCTCAAGGTGCAGGGTAAACGAGATCTGCTAGCTCACTACGAGGGTGAGATGTGGGAAGAACGCCTTGCATACTTAGTGGATATTTTCGAGCAGCTCAACAAACTTAACTTGAAACTTCAAGAAAAGGAGAAAACAGTAATTCACTTCGTTACGCCATGAAAGCTTTCGTCCAGAAACTTCAGAATTGGAGGAGGAATGCAGGAAACGGGAACTTCGCAATGTTTGACAACCTCACTGAAGTTGCAAAAGATGGAGTCAATATTAGTCGTGAGATAATCCAAAATCTCTGTAAGCTGGAGAACGAGTTCATCAAATATTTCACCGACCTCAAACAGCAAGAAGATAAATTAGCGCTCGCCAGAAATCCCTTTTCCATTCCACCTGAATCGTCGCCAATCGATTTTCAGGACGAATTTTTGGACTTGAAAAACGACTGGTACCAAGGATTCATTCAAGGAATGCGACGTAACAGAATTTTGGTCCAAAATTAGCCGTTCGTACCGCAGAGTTGGAAAGCACGCCCTGCAAATGCTACTCCCGTTCAGCTCAACATACCTTTGTGAGGCTGGGTTCTCAGCTCTTCTCACAATCAAAATGAATACTAGGAACAAACTCGATTTCCAGTATGATTTGCACTGTGCTCTGGCAGTCACAAAGCCACGAATCGATTTAATCGTGGATCAGAAGCAATACCAGAAATCTCATTGAGAAGCGTTTCTGATGTTTTAGCAAAAAAAATTTGTTTGTTTGTGTGATTGAACCAAAAAATAAGTTTGTGTTTGTTTATGTCTGATTGAATAAAAAATAAAAGTTGATGTTTGTTTATGTCAAACTGAACAAAAAAATAATGGTTTATGTTTGTGTAGTGATAAATAAAGATTAAATAAAATAAAATGCATAAAATAAAAAAAAAATATATATATATATATATATATATAGGCCACCAATATTTATGACCATTAAAACTAAGCCACCATAGTAAAAAGGTTGGAACCACTGCCCTAGGCCCACCCCTGGATCCGCCCATGGTACAAATGTAACCAAATAAAAATTTAATGTGCTGATGTAAAGTAATTTGGTAATTATTATGTTTGCTCTAATAATTCACTCATTCCTTCTAAAAGTTTTCAAACGAGTTTACAACTTCAACTGCTCTTGCATATATTAAAATACTTGGATCACCTGAAGATCAGGGCCCCAGCCTTCGTTAGTTAGCCTTATAAGGCTAACTAATGAAAATATCACGACTTAACCTAACCAATCGTTAGGTGAACTGTACGCCCTTGACGATTGGTTAGGTTAAGTCGTGATATCTTCGTTAGTTAGCCTTATAAGGCTAACTAAGAAGGTTGGGGGCCCTGATCTTCAGGTGAACTAAATATCAGGTTGTAACATAAATTCTGCTCGATTAGAAAACGGACTATAGATAATAGAATAACCTCAAGATAATGTGAAATAGTTTTTAGAAATGTTGCAAAATACACGCGGCGACAGGTTCGCACAGGTTTTATCACGATATAGAATGATACAGAAATGACTTAAGCTAGTGTAGGATTGAGCCAATGAATATTTACTCTGGTGTTTTTCATACAGTTACAACACCACCCTACGATATTACAGTAATTGAAAAAACATGGAGCCCACGAAAGAGCATATTCGACATGTGATGCTGTATGAGTTCCATAAAGGATCTAACGCTAGTGAATCCGCAAGAAACATTCAAAGAGTTTATGGAAATGATGACGTGAGCGAATGGAGGTGTAGGAGATGGTTTGAGGAGTTCAGAAATGGAGACCAGTCTGAAAGATTATCAACGAACAGGACGACCAAATGAGTTAGATGAAGAGTTGCTGAAAGCAACAGTGGAGGAAAACCCAACGGTAACTGTAAGAGAACGTGGCCTGCAACTCGGCGTTAGCCATATGATCATTCATCATTATTTGAAGCTGTTAGGAAAAGTAGTGAAGGTTGGAAAATGGGTTCCGCATGATTTGTCACAAGCGAATCTTCAACATCGAATCGATATTTGCACATCACTGCATTCTCGGCAACTGCAGGCACCGTTTTTGAATCGGATCATCACTGGGATGAAAAATGGGTCATCTATAACAATATTAAGCGTCGACATCAGTGGCTTAGCCGTGAAACAAAGCCTGAACCTCAGCCAAGGAATGGACCCCATCCAAAGAAAATTTTGCTATGCGTTTGGTGGGATATGCAAGGAATTATTCATTTTGAGCTTCTGCCAGATAACCAAACAGTCACAGCTGAAGTCTACTGCCAACAACTCCAACGAGTGAAGATGGCATTACAAGAAAAACGTCCTGCATTAATTAACCCGTTAACGCCGAACGTTTTTGTAGGGTTAAGCCTAAGTGCGTGTATTTAAAACGGTACTTATTTGACCCAGTCGGCGTTAGAGGGTTAATCGCAGAGGTGTTCTATTCCACCAGAATAACGCGCGCCTTCACACTGCTCGAATCACCACTGCCCAATTGGAGGCATTTGGTTGGGAAAAAATGCCTCATCCACCATATTCTCCGGACATCGCACCTTCAGACTACCATTCATTCAGAAGTCTGCAACACCACCTAGATGGACAAAAGTTGCAATCCAGGGAAGCTATCGAAAACGAAGTGATCGCTTTTTTTTAACTCGAAACCAAGGAATTTCTTCGAACGTGGCATAAGAAAACTTTTCTACAGGTGGGAGGAGGTTATAGAAAAAGAAGGGAATTATATTGATGATTAATTTGTCATTTAATTTTTGTTGTGAATAAACTAAAAATTCGAGCAAATTTGTCCCCTTATAAGTCATTTAATTTTTGTTCTGAATAAAGTAAAAAATCGAGCAGAATATATGTTACAACCTTACACTTTGATGATTTTGGCGAAAAGGATAAATTATTTATTAATGAGTATTATTATGTAAATACGATGTAATATATATTTAAGCACTAAAATAATTATGGTACTTATAGTGAGAACATTGCATGTGTCCTTTTATATTTCTCATTTATATTAGACGAAACGGTCGATTTGTCATATGATTCGTTTCTCTTTTTAAAATTTAGTCTATCTACTAATTCACCACAAAATTAAACTAATCAACTTATGTAAAAATAGAACGAACAAGTAGTCATCTGATACGTTTCAAGAAGTTAAATAAGTCAATTTAATTTGCATCGCCAAGCAAGTGTTTGTCCGACGACTAACTACAAATTAATTACTCGAGGTTTAATGACTGGTTACAACTCTTTTAGGTCAAATAACTCACAATTCCAGTTTTAAAAGTTGATGCATCTGTTGACCTGGTTAAGAGTCATATGACCTAAAAATAATTTTTAGTGCACTGAATTTATTTGAAAGAAGTCAAAGTAAGTGTACATTTACCTCTTGAAGGTGCCCTCGACGACATCAGCTTTTTCCAAATTTCTTTTAATATCAAAGTAAAGGGTCTAAGTCCTTTATCTCCAAAGCTGCTTAATTCCAGAGTTTTGTTTTGAAGTATGGAATCTTCACTGACTAGAATTTTCATCGAGATGATAAACGGTCAAAACACTCCTGATGACTAGTTTATATTTAAAACCATGAACAGTGACCCAAGAGGGACATTTGATGATTCATTTTTATTATATACTGTATATACACACAGTATATATATATACACATTCACCTGAAGATCAGGGCCCCCAGCCTTCTTTATTTAGCCTTATAAGGCTAACTAACGAAAATATCACGACCTAACCTAACCAATCGTTAGGTAACTGTATGTCCTTGACGATTGATTAGGTTTGGTCATGACTAGAGTTAGGATTGATAGGCACCAAAAAATCAATAATAGGTAGGCAAAAAGGCACTAAAGGAGCCCTAAAAAAGTCGCTTAAATAGGCACTAAAAGCTAAAAAAGGCACTTAATAGGCATTTCTATTTTCCCACTTTTCTCTTATTATTGTTGACTTACAGTAAACCCATTTGCAGTTCTGATGAATATCAGGATTTTTATTGTAAAAAATAAACTAAACATCTCAAAAACCATCAAACATTTTATTTGCATCAAAGTAAAATCCAAACATTTAAACTATCTTCTTACAAAAACTCAACTAAACTATAAATTGAAATGGCATTTGATGATTAAAAATTTTTCAAGGTTCTGTGGCGTAAATTGACATCGCCTGTCACTCAATACATTTTTATATCGAGAAAACGACCTTTCGACATCGCAAGACGTAATTGGTGCGAACTTCAAAAATGCTAATTCGTTTGGCTCAAAGTCCAGAACCTCCTGACACTCTCCTTTGAACATTGTTGAAACGTTAACAATGGTTTGCCAACAAGGATTGCGTCTGAGAACATTTTCAAATTTTGCTACCACTTCTTTCCCTACGTTACCAGGAACCTGGCTCAGCTCCTTCCTTAAATTTTGAACTATTTCCACTGCTTCAACAAACGGCAGGCCTCTCTCCTCCAGCTTGGTTATGGTCCCTGGCACCCGTCCGAAATTGGCCATGATGTAGGCCAGGTCTCCTCGAAGGGTTAGACACGATAAGGCCTCCTTCGCTTCTCCTATCACGACTGCCTCATGCTCGTCTAAGTTTTCAACGACCTGCAACAAAAAAGAGAATTAAGATGAAATTTGCTTTGCTGCTTTTGAAATGGCTGTAGAAGAATGTACTAATTAAACTGAATATGTTTCTTACCTTGACAATTTCGCTGATATTTTCAGCATAATACATGGCAGCTTGAAGCCAGGAACCCCATCGAGTCAAAACTGGCTGAGTGGCAAGGGTGTTTCTGGAAGAGCTGCCTTGAAAGCAGCAATTCGTGAAGGTGCCTTGAGAAAGACCTTCTTCACCGACGATACAAGTGCATTTACGTTCCGAAAATGTCCCCAGATGTTTTCTGCCACCCGATGGAGAGCATGAGCCAGGCAAGTCACATGCACCATTTTCGGATAGAAAACCTTCAGATTTTGCGCTGCTTTCAACATATATGCTGCTGCATCCGTGACAAGAAGTAAAAACTTATCATTATTGTTCTCACTTGGCCACAGAACTCCTGCAATTAAAAAAATGAATAAATAAGTTCATATGCGCACAAAATTAACAACTTCAAATGTAATTGCCTCTCATTTTAAATGCATATGAATAACATTCATCGACACTTACGGAGAGCATCCCGCACAACTCGAGCTACTGTGGCATTATTAGTTGCCTCGAGTGGTCTCGAGAGGACCAGGTGTGGTTTTCCTGGCCAGAGCAGTCGAGCTTACCCACCACCACATTGGCAACTTGACGTCCACAGGTGTCTGTCGTCTCGTCAACTGACACCCAGAAGTTGGCATAATTGACGTCTTATCTGATCTCTTCAATAACCTAGAAATTTCATGTAGTATTTAAGTTAATAAATACGCACAATGTGCATAACTTGATAAAGAGTGATATCAAGAGAACGCTCGTTTAGCCATTCTTTTACATTTGACATAGTCAAAATTTAATACAGTAAAATGACAAAAATTAAAGAAATGAAGTGAAATAAAACTCAAAATTTAAACAAATAAATCAAAATATTAAATTATTTTAAATCAATGTGAAATGAATTTAAACCTGTAAAATGAAAATTAAAATGAAGTAAATTAAATCAACATATTTAAATTTACAGATAGATTCTGGATGGAGGTAGTTTCTCCTCAAAGTAGATTCATCGGGAATTTTCATTTTCGTGTACTTTGCTAAAAATTCTTTGTATGCCGCATTTTGCAGCTTGTTAAAAGGTATGTTTGCCGCCACCATTGAAGCACACAAATCAGCATGGAACTGCTGCTGCAACTTATCCGACTCTGTGGGACTTGGAAAGAAGGGCTGGCATGTTGCAGTTTTCTTCTTAGAGTTCATCAAATGCATAGCAGTATTTTTGTGTTGGTCCAAATAGCATTTTTTCTCGCATTTTACCTACAAAGATGACAAGTATTACTGAAGACCAAACTTAATTACTGCGCCATGCATTAAAATAAATGAAATTAACAACAAACAAAAAGCTATTATTCTCTATTCACTATAAGAACCCAACTTAACTTAATAATTTCTTTAGATACCAATCTTTTTTTTTTTTAGAAACTACAGAAAACGACAATTTTTAGGGGAACTAAATTATAAAATGCATTAGTCGAACGTCGAAGTTGGTTGTTCGGTTAATTAAATTATTAAAATAATTTAAAACAATTTGTTTTTCACCACTCTTTACCAATTTATCTTTAGGATGCTATTAAATTCGGAAAAGCTCACATTATCACTCATTGTTGGAGCGTCAAATTCCCTCGCATGCATTTGTTTACATCGAGTGGGTTTGTTATTTTGGATAGAGAATAAAAAATGTTGCAACGTACCTCTTTGGAACAAGGTTCGCAGAAAATAACTCTACCATCCGTAGTGAAGTTTGGGTCCTTCTTGATCCACTGCCTGAACAGAACACTTTTGGCTGTCTTGTCCTTAGGCATTTTTTCTCACTTATAAAAAAAGCCGTAAGCACAAACGTGAGATTTCATTTAGCAAAAGCACTTGAACAAAGACACCACGTTGCACGCACCAAACAAAATGATCGAGGCCGAACGCGTCACAATGACGTATTGTGATCTGATTGGCTGTATTTGGCTGACGTATTGTGATCTGATTGGCTGTGCTGGTTGCCTCAGGACTAGCCTCGGTTTTACCATTCCCTGCCCTATTTAGGCCCACAAGTTTAAAAAAAATGCGAGTTATTTTGCTTTACTTAGTACAATAAAATTAAAAAAGGCATATATAGGCACGTATTTTAAAATTAGGCACTAACCATCAAAATAGGCGTTTATAGGCACTATAACATTTAATTATATACATCCCACAGTCCCGAAATGGACTTCTCTAAAAGAAGCCTATGAATCTATAAACGGAATAAAAAAGGCAAAAAGGGCAAAATCCGGTCTCTAGTCATGACATTTTCGTTAGTTAGCCTTATAAAGCTAACTAAAGAAGGCTGGGGGCTCTGTCCTTCAGGTGATCATATATATATATATATATATATATATATATATATATATATTAAAATACATGCACTAAAACCAATGCGAAAGAGTATACAGTATATACAAAACTCAATATATATTAACTTCACATGGCCGAGTGAGTAACATGGCAGCTCTCAAAGTTCGAATCCCATCGAGGTAAGGTGAATTTATTTCTAATATATTTAATAAGGCTCATTATTAAAGAGTTATTGGCTAAAACCTCATAAAATATCCATAATGACATGTTCTGTAACATTTATATTCATGATATAATTTTTAGGGTAATATGATAATTTTTGGGGCGATTCTGAAATAAATTTAGAGCGAAATAATATTTGCTCGTGGAAGCCTTGGAGAGCCAGATGTGTGAGCGAGAGTCCGAGAGTCAGTTGAGGAATTGAGTCAGCGAGAGTGGACAACAGAGTGGAGAAGAGTGTCACGAAGAGAGGAATGAGAATCGACAGGATCGTAAACAGTCGATCTTAATCAGTTAACTGCGCGAGTATCCAGTTACGAATCGAGCCAAAAACATGGGCTACGCAAAGAGATATCTCAGTTTTAAAGTTTAAACCTGTGTATATACAGTATATGAGGCTGCGCAGAAATGGTTAGAAGCGAGAGCCCGTGATATTACGGGTTAAGATTATTTTTGCCTCCTTTGTTAATTTGTTTTCAAAATTTCGATCCGAGCCCGTGGGAAATAAGGCCTATTTTTAAGATGAATTAATAACTGTAAATTCAACTCCTTTTCCCACAGGACCGACAAGAGTGAATCCTTTCCGAGTCAGAGCCGAGGCCTATCCCGCAGTGGCGTACTAAGGGGGGTGCGAGGGGGGCGGTCCGCCCCGGGTGACAGCCAGGAGGGGGGTGCCATCGGGAGAGTTGAAATACCAGTACAAACCAAATGAAAAATTCGCCAAAGTAAGAAAAAAAATTTAAAATGTTCAAACTATTACAACTTAATGTTAATTTCCACTATAAAATAAATTTTTATTTTTATTGGCAATACAAAATTTACAAACGAAAAATTAAATATTTCATAAAAATTACATCGAAAGGCGAACGTTTGTTGACGTTTTAGTCATCACTCATCAGTTTGTTGAGCATAGCCAGCTGGCTGCAACTGACATTCCAAGTCTTGTTCACTTGACACTGTGACTCTACATACATGAGGTATGTTTCATTAAATAATTATAATAAAACATAAAGTGCTGGTGTTTATACCAATATCATGGTACTTATACTAGTGTCCGGTAATTTTTGACAATGTGGTATCATAGTGATGTTTAAGTGTTTATAAATGCATTGTCGTGATGTTATAATACCCGGTAAATGCATCGTCGTGATGTTTTAGAAACTCATGTTTATGAATGGTGGTCCCTGTGACTACTGGTTATCAGTAAAATGACACAGGAAAGTCACACTTTGCACTAAACTTTAGACTTGACTTTTTACCTACAATCATGACTACTGAAGTAAAGATGTGTATGACTGAGTGAGTTTTTTATGATGACTATGTAGTGATCTTACGATGGTGGTGGTGATATGACTGCATGATTTTTTTTAATGCAACTACATGGTGATTTTTAACCCTAGAACACAAACCTCGGGTGAAAATCACCCCACGATATTTTGATCACGTGACCATGTTGTGGGGAGTGGTGGCAGCTACCTGCCTTGCCCAGTAGCTGCAGTGCGTGTTTAGCCGTGGTCGAGAGAGGTAGTGGTTTAAGTGTCGCTCGCTTGATTTTGGGTGATTTTCACCCGACGTTTGTGATACAAGGTGCAATTATTAGCGGGTGGAAATCTCCCAAGGTTTGCAGTGGTGTACATATTCTGGTTTGCTATTTACGTTATTTTTCTTTACAGGCATTGATTATGACATTCTAGGTGTACTAAAGTGCTATTACTATTGCAAGAATCATGTCTAATAAACAGGTGAAGTATTACGCAAGTGATGAGCTTGAAAGAATTATGAACACAACTGGGGAATTACCTGATTATAGTGAAACTGATGATGAAGAGAATGAAGATGACCTAGAATATGAGGTCATGTATGATAGTGACATTGACAAAGAATATGTACCTGAACCAAGTGAAAATGATGATGAGAGTAGTCATAGTGATGAGGAGACCAGACGCCGTGTATGGAAAAAACCACGGCACACGTCTACACCAGCCAAGCCACGCTCGCCCCACGTGACAGCTAGGCCTATCACCAGCCGCCATGTGTTCGACCCAGACCCTGGTGCCTCTACGTCTGCTGCCTCTCCTGATGCCCATGCTGCCTCTCCTGATGCCCATGCCGCCTCTCCTGATGCCCCTGCCGCCTCTCCTGATGCCCCTGCCGCCTCTCCTGATGCCTATGCTGCCTCTCCTGATGCCCCTGCCGCCTCTCCTGATGCCCCGGTTGCTCGTAGGGGAAGAAAAAGGCGCCCTGATGAGGACGACGATGCTCCCTCAGTCGTTGACTTCCACACCAGCACCCTGGCAAGCACTTCTGGCTTCAGGTGGAGTTGCCGGCCACAATCTCGTTCGTCGATGAGAACTCCATCACGGAACATCCTTCCATCCGGCATGACCACAGGGCCAACAGCGGAGGCACGGAGTGCTGACACCCCAATCAAGTGCTTCACGTTGCTGTTTGAGGACCAAATCATCGACGAGATTGTTGAATGGAGCAACAAGCGAATCCACTTGCAGGCTGCCAAGTACGGCCGGCAGACTGGAACACACACTCGAACAGAACCAGCCGAGGTGCGTGCACTTCTGGGGGTTATCATCTTCAGTGGCTGCCAGAGGGACAATCATCTATCAACATCAGAGATGTGGAACCCCTGCACCGGCGCAGCCACATACCGTGCGGCTATGTCTCAGGGCCGATTCGAGTTCCTACTGAATTGTCTGCGTTTTGATGACCCTGACACACGGGAGGAGAGGCGGAAGACAGATAAGTTCGCAGCCATTAGGAAGATCTGGGACAACTTTATAGGAAATTGTGGGAGGATGTACGTGCCTAGCGAGAACCTGACTGTCGACGAACAGCTGCTTGGTTTCAGAGGAAGGTGCCCCTTCCGAATGTACATCCCCAACAAGCCGGCTAAATACGGGATCAAGCTTGTTCTTGCCAATGACAGCAATAGCAAGTACTTAGTGGGTGCGATCCCTTATCTGGGGAAGGATGGGACAAGACCCATGCAGGGCATCAACCTTGGCCATTACTACACCAAGGAGCTGACCAGGCCATACCACCAGACACAAAGGAATGTAACCACAGACAACTGGTTCACGTCTGTGCCCTTAGTGACGGACCTCTTAGACTGTGGCATGACCCTTGTTGGAACGGTCAGGGGAAATAAAAAGGAGATACCGTCGCAGATGAAGGAAACGGCCAGTCGCAGGCTAGGGTCAAGTGCATTCCTTTTCACCAAGGAAATGACTCTGGTGACATATATCCCAACAAAGTCAAAGACCAAGAAGAAGCTCGTCTTGCTGTTGTCTTCTATGCACACACAGCCATCCCTGGGACCCACAGGAAAGCCGGAGATCATCGAGTTCTACAATCACACGAAAGGTGGTGTGGACACATTCGACCAGATGTGTGCCCACTACTCCTGTGGACGCAAGACCAAGAGATGGCCGCTGTGTGTGTTTTATGGGATGCTGAACACCTGTGTACTCAACTCCTGGGTCATCCACAATGAAAATGCAATTAGGACAGGTGGCAACAGGATCATCAGGAGAAATATATGCAAATATTGACACTGGGACTCATCACGCCCTGGGCAGAGAAGAGGCTCGACTCGCCGTTCCTGTCACGCCCCCTCAAGACACTCATCTGCACAATCTGCAACCTCCCTTCACCTGGCACTGCTGCAGGCCCGGCAGGCACGGTGGTAGCAGAGAGTAGTGGTGCCTTGGTGCGCTGCGTTATGTGCCCTAAGGGGTCCGACAGGAAGACGCGGCACAGGTGCCGCAAGTGTCGTGGACCTGTGTGCCCTCGCCACTTCTGCCCTGTCTGTGTTGACTGTGTATAATACCAGGTAAGTTATAATGTTCTTTGAAGTTGTCTGCAATGAAAAAGTGTTCATAAATGATGAATAAATATCTACAAAAAATATTTAGTGCACATAAGTCAGTTTTCGCCTCTCAAACATTTCCCTTTTTTGTCTATCTCCACTACAGTTCGTAGCGATCCAGGAGGCTTGTGGCTGCGCCAGCTGAGGCTCTCATGACTCGGGTGACTGTAGGCCAACGCTCAACTCTGCAGCTGCAGTATTAACTTCACAGTAGATTTTAATGTTAGGTTAGGTAGTATTAAAGCATTGTGAGTAAGGTTTATCTAAGTTACCCATCACAGTACTTACTTTATGTTTTTTTAACTTCTTATAGCAGGAAATTAAAGTACAAGAGTTATATTTTCAATTTATTTCTATACATTTAATAAAGCACGATTAGAACTTTTTATATTAATTTCCGAAAATGGGTAAAATTCACCCAGGGTTTGTGATGGTTTAACCCGGTCCTAGGGTTTGTGTTCTAGGGTTAAGACAGAGAGGGGTGATGATGTGACTGCATGGAGATGTGTTAATGCTTACATACTTAATATAGTAAACACCGTTTCAGATTTACATCAACAACTACAGTACTATTCTATATTGAATTAGTACTAATGCTTATTGGCTTAGTTAAGTTCAACAATTTTACGATGTCCAGTGTAGTATCATTGTATATTTAATATGTTGTTAATGCTTACTGCTTATTAAATAATGATATCAATTATAATAGCTAGCGTTATACATTACTATATTGAATTAGTGTTAATGCATTGGCAGTGATAATTAATTGTCTCTGCTTGTCTGGGTTGATAATCTGATAACTCAATGGGTATCTGGTTGGAAAAAGTTTGAGAACCACTTGTTTGAAGCTTTTCTGTTGTAATAAATTGCTGTCTGCTGTATGTGATTTCTCTTTTTTGAGTTACCTTTCTTTCTGGTGTGAAGTCCTGGAAGAAATTAATCTCACACAAAAGTATTTGCAAACAGTTGGAATCAGCCTTGAAAAGTGCATTGTGAAGCTCCAAGCTCTTAAACTGTTTCTTGAAGATCAGCGCAATGAAATTGTGGAGAGGGCCATTTATTATGCAACTATAAAGTGTGAGGAAATGGACATTTCTATGGAGAGAAGAGGGAGAGTAAAGCTCCGAAAAAGGATGCCAGGAGAGATGGCAAAGGATGCTGGTCTCACATTGCCAGAGGAAGTAAAAAGGGCTATGTTTGAATGTCTTAATCGCTTTTCAAGAATTGGAGATTCGTTCTAAGGCAATGGATCAAATTCTGTCAATCTTCGCTGTTATTCAGCCAAACACTTTGGTTGTTGCAACGGAAGAACTTCGGAAGTATATTCCAAATTTGACTCAGATTTTCGATGCATTCTCTGATGAAGATATCAGTGTGGAAATTGGACAACTTCGGAGGCATTTGGAAGCTGCCAAAATCAGCGTTGAAGAGGCAAAGAAATGGACAGCATTGCAGTTTCTGGAGTTTATCGTGAAATGGGATTTTGTGAATCTTTGCCAAGCTTGTCACTGTGTTTGAGATTCTTTTTGACTGTCTGTGTGTCTATTGCTTCATGTGAAAGAAGTTTTTCCAAATTGAAATTGATAAAAAATTTCGGTGCGTTCCTGTTAACGGGAATACCCAACCGTTCGCCACCAAACTGTTCATTTTCCTTTAAACTAACGAAAATATCACAACTTAACCTAACCGGGCATTGAATTAACCTAACAGGTTAATATAACGGAAAATGACCGGTTAGGTCAACTTAATGCCCAGTTAGGTTAATTGAATGCCCGGTTAGGTCAACTGTACGCCTTTGATAATTAATTGGTTAGGTTAAGTTGTGATATTTTCGTTAGTTTAAACGAAAATGACGAGAGCAAAAATACATCATAAACAGTTTGGTAGTCCCGATAATACGTAAGTATCGAATTTATTAATCATTTAAATGAAATTAGTTAATATGTAAGCGATAATCAGTAGGGGGCCAAAATGTCTTTGTCATCTAAAATCGCAGAAAAAACGTCGCTGCTTTCGGTACGTTGTTGCCACATGAATTCCGCAAGATACGAGTCCAGATGATGGCGGGCGGTTGGGTATTCCCGTTAACAGGAAAGCACCAAAATTTCTTTCGCTCGACCATGAGTCAGACAAGATTGACAAATCTGGCTTTACTTTCAATTGAACATGAATATGCAAAGGAGGTGAATTTTGATGCTGTCATTGATCAATTTGCAGAAATTAAGGCTCGAAAGCAGAGACTGTGAATCCTCTCTATTTACCTTTGAAAAATAGGCTGAGCGTTGAGACTGGATTTCCTGTGTTTTTTGTATAAAATAAAATGCAGTATTACCCGTTCACTGAATTTTTAATGTCCTGCATTTTTCTTATTTCCAATTTGCTTATGACAGTACTGTACTGTTTAAAAATCTACTTGCAAACAATATATTTTTCTGTGTGTTTAAATTTTAAAATTATTTATGGAAGTGCCAAAGGAAGATCCGCCCCGGGTGCCAAATACTTAGGTACGCCCCGGGTGCCAAATACTTAGGTACGCCCCTGCTATCCCGTTTCTTTAGGCCTTGATTTTCGATCAAGGCTTCCCATTGTTTATTAATTGTATAACATAAGTAAAGTTCGTAAATTTCTAGTCTGAATGGCAACCAGTAATGTTGCATATAGAAAGTCGTTCTAAGGGTTTTAGGAGATACTGAATACAGTCGTGAGGTTTATTTTTGTCGCTAACTAATACTAACCTAACTAAACCGGCGATCCTTCAGAATCAGGCCGTAAATTAGTTTAAAAAATAAATCGTTAAACTAACGAAAATATCATGACTTAACCTAACCAATCGTCAAGGGTGTACAGTTGACCTAACCGGGCATTCAGTTGACCTAACCAGGCATTTAATTAACCTAACTTTGATATACTGTACCTAACCAATCATCAAGGGCGTACAGTTGACCTAACCGGGCATTCAATTATAGGCTGCAATTATTACAATTATTATTAAAAAAATAACTAATTTAGTGCATTAAAAGTTAGCGACAAAAATAAACCTCACGAATGTATTCAGTATATCCTAAAACGACTTTCTATATGCAACATTACTGGTTGCCATTCATTAAACACCTCGGCAATTAGCATATAGGACGTTTGCTCACAACTTTCACAAGCCATGATTTTTTATAAATGAGATGCTCCTTGCGCAACTATATTAATGGATGCACGCATGCGCATAAAAAACAATCACATGCATGCGCAGATGCTTCCTTGCGCAACTGTATTAATGGATGCACGCATGTGCATAAAGAAACAGAGCCCACGTACACATAAACAAGAAGTGCAACTAATGCAACACTTGTGCAATTATTCAGTGCACAGCGAACAGCGACAAAAATGGACTTCACTATTGTATTTAGCATCCTCAAACAACTATAAAACCAGAGTCCATATATACGGGTACTGGTTGCCATTCAAAATAGAAATTAACCATAAAGTTAATTTAACTTTTGAAAAATCGTAAGATTAAAAGTATAAAAACAACGTGTTTCATAAGTGTAAATTTATATTTGTAATTTAGTTAAAAATCAACTTATTGTTTTAATATAACAGTCGAAGTTAAATTCTGAAATTAATATAAAGGTAAACAATGTTACTGTAGCTTACTTAGGTGAAGTTAAGTGGAAATAAATATTACGAAGAGAAAGACATGAACGAAGCAATGATATAAAGAATGAACGGGATCGTTTTCATTCATGGGGGTCACCGGAGAAGGAATGTCACCCTGGGAGAGAACATCCAAACTCAACACATCAATGAATAATATATAATATATTATATATAATATATATATATATATATATAGGGTGATTCAGCAAAGAGTACAATAAATTGGAGGATGAAATCCTTGGATAATTCTAAACCACAATGTCTCTATGGTAAAATCAGCTTCTGCATAGTTTCCATGTTACAATACATTTAAGATGTTTTTATTAATGAGAGTGAATATGAAGTGAAACCCCCGTAGGTTTTTGTAATCATTTATTCACAGATCTCTACAGTGTGACCCCTCTTTGTAACAACCTAAAGGAAATGTTCATTGTTGCCCCCTTCTGCCTCAATGCAGGCCTGTACACGTCTTACCATTGAATGTCTGACACGTTCCAGAAGAGAACATTTTGCCCGAGCATCAAGGGAATATCTGGATACTGTTTATCCCAACAGGTGGATAGGGCGTGGTGGCCCCGTTCCCTGGCCACCCCGCTCCCCAGATCTTAACCCTTTGGATTTCTACCTGTGGGGCCATTTAAAGACGTTGGTGTATGATACAGAGGTTCAAACAAGAGAGGAATTATGGCCACGTGTTCGTGACAGGTGCGAGCAAATTAAACATAGTCCAGGCATTCTGGAACGCGTCAGACATTCAATGGTACGACGTGTACAGGCCTGCATTGAGGCAGAAGGGGGCAACTTTGAACATTTCCTTTAGGTTGTAATAAAGAGGGGTCACACTGTAGAGATCTGTGAATAAATGATTACAAAAACCTACGGGGGTTTCACTTCATATTCACTCTCATTAATACAACATCTTAAATGTATTGTAACCTGGAAACTATGCAGAAGCTGACATTTTACCATAGAGACATTGTGGTTTAGAATTATCCAAGGATTTCCTCCTCCAATTTAATGTACTCTTTGCTGAATCACCCTGTGTGTGTGTATATATATACAGGGTGTCCCATAAGTCCGGCATCATAGGAGAAATTCATATTTTTCTATTTCTACAAACCATAATTCATATTTTTCTCTTTCTACAGGCCATAATGTCTGTGAGCAAGGAAGAACGAAACCAGATAATTCTACTCATAGGAAATCGGAGTCAAAGAGAGGCCGCTGCTGAATTTAACAGACTGCATCCAGACCGCGAGCCAATAACAGAGAGTTGTGTTAGCAGACTTGTTGCAAAGTTTAAGGAAACAGGATCCATAGAAGATAAACCACATAGTGGACCTTCAAGGAGGTCCACTGACGATGATACAGCGACTGCTATCCTGGCTCATTTTAATAGAAGTCTCAATAAGTCTCTTCGGCGATTGTCCGCCGAGACAGGAGTGTCGAAAAGTAGCATCCATCGCATTCTTCAAGCTCACAAATGGCATCCATATAAACTTCAGTTCCTACAGAAATTAAGCGAAGATGATCCCCACCGGCGGATGGAATTTTGTGAATAGGCTACGGAACAATATGCTCGGGATGCCAATTTCCCGTCCACCATTCTGTTCAGTGACGAGGCTGTTTTTTATGGAAATGGTGAGTTAAATCGACAGAACACCCGCTACTGGTCTCAAAACAACCCTCACTGGTATACCTCTTCAAAGGAATAAGGTGCATCTCGGGTGATGGTATGATGTGGCATTTGGAAGGATCGCATCATAGGCCCCCTCTTTTTCGATGAACATGTCACTGGAGGCACCTACCTACATATGCTCAAGGAAGAAGCATTTCCCAGTGTCTTGAACGAAGAAGGAAATTTCCCAACATGGTTCCAGCAAGACGGCGCTGCTGCACATTACAGCACCCAAGTAAGGGAATACCTGTACCAACAATTCCCTGGTCATTAGATAGGACGTCGAGGGCCTGTGGAATGGCCAGCTAGAAGCCCGGATCTCACGCCACTAGATTTTTATCTCTGGGCCACTTGAAAGCGCTGGTATACGCAGAGAAAATTAGGTGTTGAACATTTGCGGCAGCGCATTATTGGGCATGTAACACCATTACTCCTGACATCATTCACCGTTTGCTTGCTGACTGGGTATCACACCTGAATTTGTGTATTGAAAACAATGGTGGACATATTGAGCACGTTCTGTAAATAAAAGTTTTTGTTTTGCCTTTTTTTATTATTTTTCCTATGATGCCGGACTTATGGAACACCCTGTATATATGTATATAAAATAAAATTTACCAACTTTTTTAATGGATTTATAATCCTCAACTACTGATTTATTTTCTCATATAAACTCTTTCATGCCATAATTCATTGCCACTTAAGTCGGTGCTACATCACAAGTAGTATAGCCGAAAAAGGGGAGAGTGCAGGAATGTTGCAGGTTATTATGTAATGTTGCAAAGGGGGGTGGGGGTTGTTGCAAAGGGGGTTGTTGCAAGGGGGATGTTGCAGAGGGGGGGGGGGGAAAACTTGGAGGCGGCGTTATCCCCCAAGAGAAAGAAGGAGGAGAGAAAGGAGGAGAGGTGTTCACCTGGCAGGAGCCAAGTGCACACTGAGACTTCCAGCCGGGCTGGCGTTGTTTTATAGGCTCCTAATCAGCCAGTTGGCTGAGTTGCCAGATACCGCCATGTATTCCATTGTATACATTATTATCCTAATCAGCCAGTTGGCTGGTTGTCAGATACCTCTTTTTATTATTGCATACATTATTATATACGCCTAATCAGCCAGTTGGCTGAGTTGCCAGATAGCGCCATGTATTCCATTGTATACACTATTATAGACTCCTAATCAGCCGAGTTGGCGTTGTTTTATAGGCTCCTAATCAGCCAGTTGGCTGAGTTGCCAGATACCATTGTATACACTATTATCCTAATCAGCCAGTTGGCTGGTTGTCAGATACCTCTTTTTATTATTGTATACATTATTATATACGCCTAATCAGCCAGTTGGCTGAGTTGCCAGATAGCGCCATGTATTCTATTGTATACATTATTATCCTAATCAGCCAGTTGGCTGGTTGTCAGATACCTCTTTTTATTATTGCATACATTATTATTATAGACTCCTAATCAGCCAGTCGGCTTAGAAGGCTTAAATATTGCCAGATACCTGTTGTATACAGAATACCGATAGTAGAAGGCATAACAATAAACAACATTGCATCATTCTTTTTATTATAAATATATAGAAAATAAATATACATTTGAGGAATATGCGTATAACAGAAATATATACACACAATTATGGATATATATATATATATATATATATATATATATATATAAAATAAAATATACATTTCATATACATTTGAGGAATATGCGTATAACAAATATATACACATAAATATATAAAATAAAATATACATTTCATCAATATGTACATAACAGAAATATACACACACACACAAATATGGTGATATATAAATAAAATATACATTTCATATACACTTCAATATGTACATAACAGTACAGGAGAAATATCAGCAAATATATATATATATATATATATATATATATATATAAAACACAAATCAATAGAAATATGCGTATAATCAAAATATATATATATACAATTCACTTTTTTTTTCAAAATACTAAAATCGGTCTTAATCGAGTTTACAATTACATCATTATTGCTCTGCATTACGCAGTCTATGCGGCTTAATAATATTTCACCGCTTAAAGTATAGGGAAACCTGTATTCGATATGAATGGCTTTCATATCGTTCAGTACTATTTTTGTTCCCACTTTACAACCGGTTGGTAAGTCATCTTTAAAACGTCTAGAATACAATCAAAAGCACGCACAAAGAGTTCATCGTTAGCTACATTATTAAACACAAGTTTATAAGAGCGCTTTTCCAATCGAGGGTTTATTTCTACCGACTCGCGCTTTTCAATCGTGAACTCTTCACTCAACATAACGGCAATTGAAATAATCTTCTAAATCGTTACGGCAACTGCGCGTTATATAAAGAAATAGTTCTTCAGGGTGAACGGTGTAGGTGAGCTCAGCCTTGTACCGATCAATTGCTTTGTACCAAAGTTCATGGTATTTCAAAGAGTCTAAACTTTTTAAATAAACATCCAGCACTAGACCATTCTCACCAGTCCTACACTCGGTAAACCCATCGAGCAGAGCAGTGTATGCGTATTCAAGTACTGTATCAAAATAAAACATATCCGTAACACGCGCGTCTAATATAGGTTTCAGTTTACGGAATCCGACGATTTCAAACATTCTGTCGAGGATGAAACGGTTTCGCGTAGGAATAAGAGCGTTATTATCAGAAGCATTCTTCCACATAAGCCTTATATCAATGCACGGCCGATCGTTATTTATACACAACGTACATACAACGGCGTATGAGGGCGCGTCACTAATCTGCTCTCTTCTTGTACCTACGTTAGCAGGTATTTTATAACGATCTTCACACCACTTCAACTATCACGAAGATTCTATTCATCTCCTCGATACTTAAATAAACCCGTTTGTTTGTCGGTCTACATTCCGTTTCCAGTACATAGCTAATGGTACCGGAATTACGCCTGAACACGCGCAACGATTTCGTCACGGACACATCGTACGAGGCGTTGAGAATGCTGCTCAAAGGAAGTTCCATCGTATTCGAGGAGCGCACGTCTACTCGGCTCAAGCTCTGAGATAACTATGAGCCGTGTGAGGCACAGGCAGGAACGGTTCGACGGGCGGCTGACTCGATGATACGTGAATGGGCATGTTCGTACGATTCGAATTGTTGCACATATTTGTTTTCCGTTTCGTCACTACCAGCCTACGCACTTTGGATAAGAACTAGGCGCTAATCATCTCCACGCTCCGGCGCACTATTTGAGAGGAACATATGCTCATATTTTTCCTTTCTACCCATCAAACGATGCTCGTCTCTAAAATCTGTTAAAAACTCACGCATGGCACTAGCCACAACCTCACTATGAACCTCATCATGATATACGTTAATATAGTGATAAAAACACCTAAGATTGTCCATGATCACGAGATTCACATTTTCAGACGTAGGGTATGAGTAATCGACATGGTGTAGCATGACGTAATACCGCTTGTCACACCACCCATCCACAAGGCTCATTATCCATACCTGCTGCTTCTCTTCTGCACGCGTTGTTTCTTTTACTTCACGGTGTATGTGAGACTTTATAAAGTTTAAGCCCTGCAGTATACTTCAGCACATCGTCTGTGCAACGAAAGCCTTCAACAGTCTCACCAGAACATCCGTAGAGTATTTGTACATCTTGGAACTTCGCACAATCCAATGTGGTTTTAAAAGAGACATAGGAGGGGGAATAGGAAGTTTTTCGGTATCCACCACATCCTCACACTTTACTGAATACCATTTCATAAACGTTGTGCAAGCGATATTAAAGGTAGCCATTTCAATATACGTCTGATCTGAATACACGTCTGATCTCTCGGGCTTACTGCGGTCGACTGACCACGCAGGGACTCCCAGATAGTAGCATGACTCACGCAGTGGGCGGAGCTTAGAACTTTCACCTACACACACACACACACACACACACACACAAAGAAAGTGAAACGCTATTTGATTTATTGAGATATTCATATATTTACAAATACGATTCGAGATATTCAAGTTATATATACATATATATTTACAAATAGATACGATTATATACAAGACGTGTGAGTTAGAAGCATCATTGGTATCCAAAGGGTACGGTATCATAGGTGCCAGGTAACTGGTAACGTTTCCTATAGGTGTTACGGCACACCATCGTACCCCTAAGTTCCTTCACGCCTCCCAGCTTCTGCGCCCGAAAATTGTGGGTGCCTACAATTAGTTGGTGAGGTTCCAAACATACTAGATCCTTCAACGACTCAAAGTTAACAACCTCCCGATTCGCATGGTTGAGCGTAATACCCTTTGCCTTCACGATATATTTCATTTCATCCCCTACCCTGACCCGTACCCCATAAGTCTTAGGTCCTGTTGAGATAAAAGAGTCGGCGTATGCGTCGTCCCCATACTCATCCTTGATCTCATCAGTGAGTCGCCGAGGAACTCCCCAATAGCGGGCATGTAATCACCCTCCCTCTCTGTGAATATCACGCTATCTGTATCGGCATACAATACTCTCCGCCCAAGAGAATGCAATAGACCCCAAAGTTTTATACGGGCGTAGGCTGTTGTGAAGCTCGCCACAGGTATGTTTGTAACCCTTGAGGTATCTGTGGCAAATTCAGTGTTGTTGTACTTTATTACGTAAGTATTACCTACATTCACGATCTCCATGACCTCTTTATCGGGGGCATTGGCATAATCCCAGACATCGCTATAACTTTGTGCCAAATGAATGTTCCCTCTGCCGGTATTCTGCGCAAATTTTCCCCATAGACTGTTTAGACACAACTTTGCACTAAAGCGCTTGCCAGGATTCTTTACAATTTGGACACGATCAAGTTGTATACCTTCGCGGTCGCGGTAACGTTGAATATAGGCAGACTTTTCATCTTCGGTATCAACTCCTCGCGGATACCCTGATGCTTCAACCTTATCCTTCAAAAAGGCGTTTATATATGGTGTGAAAAGGTTGGGGAGCTTCTGAAACCTCCACACCTCGTGTATCTTCAGTATTCTATAACCATGGCGTACGGCTAGGGCCAGCTCAGGACTTGTATATACGCCTCTGATCTTACGCTGGTGGGGTATATGGTTACATTCGCCGTTATCCTCTTCCGCGCACTTCACGCACAGGGGAAACATGAGCTTGTCGTCGATAACGACAGGTAAGATCGGCATCCATAAATTGCGTGGGGGGAGTACGTCTACGAAAGAGAGCCCAAAGTAATGATCATTCAAATTTTTTGAAAATTCATTGATGGAGGTATGCTAGGTCCCACCAGTTTCTCAGGAGCGCCCACGGGGTACGGATTGCTCTTCATCACGTATGGGTATAAAGAACAGAAATCGTAGTAATGGAGCTTCACGCCCTCCGTAGGTGGGAAGTATAGTCTGAAAGGATTTGTACGTCCTCCAAACAAGCTATCACCACATTTGAGAGGATCCAGCACCATTGAACGCTTGATCGTTTTTATTTCCTCACGGTATACATCGTCTGTCTCCATCCGTGCATCATATTCATGCTCCCACAAGACTTTGTGAGTGAACTGTGATCCTATAAGTTGATCGCGGGTGCGGGTCGATGCAAGACAGTCGGCAGGAGACTACCGTGATATCTCCGACGATACCGCACTCAGGGCGGGGGCATCCATGCCACCAGCATCCATTAAAGGAATACACAGTCTTCACACCAGTGACACGGTTTTCACTTAACCCATCAACCCAAAAAACACGTCCATTAATCTTAATGGGTACTTCACCCGTGTTGCGGGCGTGCTTTATGTATACACCTGTTTGTTGCTGCAGGTGTATGAGCCAGTAAATAGCCTTGTGTCCGTAACTGCGGGGGTTGTTTCGGTGAATAATGGCTAAGGTGTCTTTAGGCATGAAGTTATTCTTGAACACCGTAAAACATAATGATGCGATGGTGGTTGCGACTTGCACTGGATCGCATTTGAAACGGGCTATGTACATACTTCTAAAGGCCTGGAAACATACTCTAAGCACGCGCACATCATTCACGCAATAACGCTCACATTCATCAGCTATATTATAAGGGTTACTTTCATTAAAACTGTCGTAGTATCGATCAAAGTCTTCATCCATACAGTCAAAATAATGTTTGGGGGTGGTGGGCCTACGTAGTTTAAAGTCTCGCTGGTGAGGAAAGTGTATGGGAAGTATCCTTTGGAAACTTCAGCTGCTACTCCCATCACCTTGGGTAGCTTTGCTAATTTACAAGGTGTGAATAATAAAGTATCTTTAAATTGTACATTGCCTCTTATCTGCATCTGTATTAATTTGTTGCCTCTTTTCAATGGATCACCTGTAAATATCTCAGAGGATTCGTGTTCAAGCAACTCCTTATAAAGGAACTGCGTGTCAAACTTTGCCCCGTTATGGGCGAGAATATACACAGTCATTTTTTTGAACTTGTCGGCTAACTTGACAATATAGGACACAAATAGTTTCACAGGACTATCGCTGACATTCGTTTTAAAAACGTTTGTCCGTTTACCGCATTTGGGGCACTCGTCACATTCGATACCCATACACTCATCACAGATGGTCTGGCTCACAAGTAAATGTGGAATTACCTCTTTGGTTTCAGCGTTCGTATATGTTTCTATATCGTAGTACACAGTTATACAAGGGTTATTTTTAGGCTTAGCATCTTTCATATAACACACATGCTTTACTCCATCCGCCTTATATTCCTCCTGGCATGTAGGACAGTGAATTACGTCGCACTTGTGCTTAAATTTTCCCCAATTATCCATTGTGTGAAACATACCACATTCACAGATTCTCATTTTCCTGCACGTACCAATTGATTTATGGAGATCAAAGCAGCTATTATTGAAAAATGTGCGTCTACACACATCACAGTCTCTCTTCTCAACTACACGGCTTTCACATTTGGTGCTTTTACACTGCTCACATACCATGTGACATTCTTTACAATGTCTCACTATATCAGCCGCAAACTCGAGGCACCCCTTACACAAATCATGATGTCTCCCATATTTTCGACTTTTGTCATAACTCGCGTAAAGCCCCCTTATATTACGGATGGGGAGATACGTTGTCCCTGACAATCCTAAAATAAGTAGGGGTCTTGTACGATCTCTCACACAGCTTTTAAAAACATACACAGTCCGGCGGCGATCATCCAAACCAAATACAACTATGCGCACATTCATTTCCTGTTCTACCTTTCTCAGCTCTTCAGGACCCATATTACAGTCAAATTCAAGTTCACAGTCTACAGCTAGTTTACGGGCACGCTCAACGATCGTAGGCAGCCAAATTTTTTGAGTCCGTGTATTTTGTACAGTAAACATACGTGCTAAGAGTACTGCTATAAAGCCGCAACCACGATCGACGTTTATATGCCTTCGGTAAATAGTTGGAGAATTGAAGTTAAGAGTGTACGGTATGGCACTATGACCCGCAACACGGTATACATGGTCAATATTTACCGTGAAGTTGTCCATATTGAAGGCTATACTACTTTGGACGGCTTGCATTATACGCCCTAATATATATTCTACATCTTCAGCAGCCAAACGCCTGAACGGTACTATCACCCAATAATCGTCTACATCACCGTCATCTGACCCGAACCCAAAGGACAGACTCGTCCTGACCTCACGCTCGTCGCGATTCTGAAGAGCAAACTCTATAATACGCTGTACTACCCTGCGTATCCCGCGCTCAACTCCATTGCTATACAGGGCTCTAGGGTCGACCCTAACTCTATACCGATTTCTAGTCAAGGCGGGGGTGGGGGCAGCGGATCGCACCAATTCCAGTGTTATACCATCCTCAACAGAACGGGGGGCGGATGAATTAGTGGCTATATTAGGTGCTGCTGCTGCTGATGGAGGCCCTGTTGCGTAGGAGGGTTGGGGATCTATTATTGTAGACTTAACAGAACGGGGGGCGGAATAAGGGGGTATATTAGGTGCTGCTGCTGCTGGGGAGGTTGTTGCGTAAGAGGGTTGGGGATCTATTATTGTAGACTTAACAGAACGGGGGGCGGAATAAGGGGAGGTGCTGCTGCTGGGGAGGTTGTTGCGGTTGAGGGTTGGGGATCTGCTGCAACAGGTACGTATTTCGGCCGCTTTATACCTGATGTGGGGTTCTCATACCTCCGCTTTGGACGTGCAACCTGTATCGCTGGTTCAGGGGAGGAGATCACACTGTCGTCGAGGTCATCCGTAATGATAGGGTGCTCTACCTCATCGTCGGTTCTGTGGGAGAAGAAATATAAGGATCAGCACTCAAAATTTGTAATATTTTGTAAATGACCCACTTAGGAGTGTGACGTGTTAGAAATGGACTCTGTAGAAAAATTCAGATTCACGAGCCCATCCACATGTATTATATCTGGACCTACAATGTGGTAAAACTGTGTTTATGCTTAAAATCATTAAGAAAAGGGCGAGATGTTCTCGAAATTTGTGCATAAAGTTATATGGTGCTATTCGACGTATCAATCAGCGTTCAACGAGTACCAAAGATGATATTTTGTTCCACAAAGGTGTATATGACGTTATTCGCTAAAGGGAACTGAACATACAATCATTGTAATTGACGATCTCATGTTGAGATGGATAAAACGTTTGCCGAGACATTTCAGTATACTCCCACCATCTTAACATAAGCGTGTTCTTCATCAATCAGAATCTATTTTTCAAAAATAGATACATGCGCGATGTGTCGTTAAATACGCAATATCTAGTCTTATTCGCGCAACGTAGAGATGTATCACAAATTGGGGTATTAGCCAATCAAATGTTCCCGAATCAGCGTAAGGAGTTTTTGGAAGTTTATAAAGAAGCTACAAGCACGCGTTACGGATATTTGCTTTGCGACCTTCATCCGCGAAACACGTTTAGAGTGCTTCTGCGAACGAATATATTTCCAAACGAGCCTGAAACGGTGTATATTCCAGAATGACAAAGAGACTAAAGAAATACCATGAATTAATAAAATCTATCATCGCTGCCCGGCAATGCAGCAGATGTTTATTAAAAATATTGACGCCGACTTTGAAAATGCATCTGTGAAATCTGTCTTAACGTTATAAATTGCAATGTATCAATGAAACCCATCAGAAGGCTCGCCTACGCCGCTACAAGAACATAATACGTACACTCGCTCGTAAAAGTCAAACTGTAGCGAAGAAAAAGCGAGTTAGTGTGCAAACAGGAGGGTCATTTCTCCCCATCTTATTTTCAGTTTTGGGCCCTTTACTGACTAGATTAATATAATGAAGAAAGTGGTAGTGATTCCCCACGAGGTGTACGCTTCACTGCAAAGAGACACGGATCTAGATCCCCGTAAAAGCAGACTTAAAAGAATGGAAAGCGAATTGTTAGCCCTATTAAACAGTGAAAAAACACCTGATGAGAAAAGAATCTTATACCAAGAAGCTCTGCAGAAATTTCTTCACGAGTACGAAAATTATAAGAGCCCTACGGAGATTCCTGTGGTTATTAGGCACAGCACCGATGGCGACATAGGACCTGTACCCGACGATACAGCTGATCAACCAAAAAGATTAGCCACACAACATATCGAACATGTATTAAAAAATACCCTCCCACTTACATTGAGGAGTAAAGGCTTAAGTCTTTATAATCTATTGAATGAGGATCCCGCCATACAATGGACCGATACAGGGGAGATCATTGTGGAAGGATCAAAGGTACAGGGATCGAATATCGTAGACATTGTCCATGATCTGGTGAGAAAGTGGGATAGGCCATCACCATCAGGATGGAAGCATATTAAAGCAAGACTACAACAAATAAATGTCCCTAAAACGTTGATAGGAAATCTGAACAGGTTAAAAGACTTGGAACACGCAACGTCTGTGGCACAATTGAAGACGCCGTCACCCCCTGCGGTAACACCTTTCAAGAGGAGAAAGAAGAGGTTAAACCAACCCTACCCACCTGCCTCTAAAATACGCAAATGGCTAACGTATTAACTAAACGTTATTATGACATTTCTGCCCCATCCTCTTACGGCGGCGTAGATAGGCTGCACGTTTACGGAGTAGGAAAAAAAGATGTTGAAAGATTTTTGAGGGAGCAGGACGCTTATACGCTTCATAAGCCTGTGAGAAAAAGGTTTAAAACAGCCAAGACAACGGCTTCCTCGATTGATTCTATTTGGCAAGCAGATTTAACAGACATGCAAAGATACTCTGTGTATAACGATGGTTACCGCTACATTCTATTCATAATAGACGTATTCTCTAGATATCTGTGGCTAGTTCCTCTGAAAAATAAATCACCTGAAACAGTTGCTAAAGCCACCAAAACGCTAATGTTAAAAGAAAACAGGGTTCCTGGCTATTTTTGTACGGATATGGGGAAGGAGTTTATAGGCCGTGCTTTTCAGAATATGTTGACAGAGTTTAATATCAGCTATTACACGACCAATTCTATACATAAGGCTTCTTTAGCTGAAAGAGTTCAGCGCACCATAAAGGAACGCATGCACCGTTATTTTACACATAAAAACACATACAGATTTCTAGACATTCTGGAACCATTGGCATCATCCTACAACCGCTCACACCATCGCACGATTGGGGCAACACCTAACGAAGTTTTAGAAAGAGGTACGCTCCCGAGAAGAGATGGACCACCACCACCACCACCACCACCACCACCACACTCTGTGCGCTTCAAAACAATGATTATGTAAGGCTGTCGCGTTCGGGGAATAAATTCGCAAAGGGTTTTGAGCAAGGATGGACACGCGAGATTTTTAAAGTTAGGGCTGTGAGACCTAAAGGTGTGATAATGATGTATTACATTGAAGATTTGAATGGGGAGAAATCTCAGGAGGCTTTTACCGCGAGGAAATGCAGAAAGTCGCGTTTAATTTAGAAAAAAATGTGTTTAAAATTGAGAAAATTTTAGGAAGCAAAGGTTCAGGAAGGAGAAAAATGTACCTGGTGAAATGGCTAGGGTACCCAGAAAGCTTCAACACCTATATAAAAGCTGATGCAATAATGAAGCTTAAATAGTATGCAACATGGCTCCTAACCATTTCTACGTCACACTCCCGTCCTCCTCGTCCCTGTCTGTACACCCTAACAACACGCTAGCCAACTTTGTAACAGAACTCCATGGGCACATTGAATTGGGTCGTGATTCGTATGAGGTGGGGATATGCGAAATTCAGCTGGACACCGTCTTTTTAAATATTGAACATGAAGAAACCGTTTTTACGATTCTTAGAGACATTGACGAGTGTGAAAAAGCTGGGGTAGCTATGGATGAAACTATGCGCATCGCTTGGACTAAGATTGCACGGTATTACAGTACAGAAGTAAGACTAGGGCCGGGTCAATATGGTTCGGCCGAGGATGTTGTGAGAGGCTTAAACGTAAGTTTAAGAAACTCAAACCTTACGAATGATTTAGTATATGAAATCGTAAACAACCCTGCACATACACTAATCCTAAAATCAAAGACTAACAGATGTCTTAAAGAACATAGAAAGTTCAAAATTCTAACCAACGGCCGATATAGCGCAGCCTTCCAAAGAGACACATTTCACGAGACACAATATAACTTGTCCAGATTAATGTATCAATTGAAGATGGAGAAATTGGCTGAAAGGTCCCCAGACATGTGCTATATTTACAGTAATATAGTGGAGCACCAGTTTGTTGGGGATACCCAGGCACGCCTGCTGCGCATTGCTCACATCCCCAACCATAGAGGAAGGAGTTTGAGTATTACATATGACAGACCCCATTATGTGAATGTCGCAACTAATTTAATAACCAATATCACAATATATATAAGAACGATTGAGGGCGAAAACTTCCCATTCGGTAACGGGAGCTTAACAGTGAAGCTACACTTTCGACGCACTGAGTTATAATGGATAGAAAGCCTTTCACCGTCTATCGAGGGATGCGATACCAGCGCGGTAGTGGACTTGGATCCATTTTTTCATCCATACTACGTACGGCTGTTCCTTTGCTGAAGAGGGGTGCCAGATACCTTGGAAGGAAAGCGCTACAATCAGGCCTTAACACTGCAGAAGACATATTGGCCGGGACTAAACCTAAAGAAGCCCTAAAAAAACATTTAAAGCGTACACGGAACGAAATCATCAAAGATGCAAAGAGAAAAATGCGTGGTGGCGGGAAGAGGAGGGCTCCCCGGAAGAAGAAGGGGTCACGTGGTATTAAACGTAAAAGGCTGTCAAAAAAGAAATGCTGTAAGCGAATGAAACCTATGGTTGACCACTTTTTTGACTGATATAAGCTAAGGATATTGATCTCATGAATCATAGTTTGTTTACCACTTGTCGAGAGAGGAGTCACTATTTCGCCATGGCACGCTTCATCCACCCATGTAGTTCACAATGCTGTAAGTCGGAGCTGTCCTTTTTTGAGCTCCCGCCAACCCAAGTTTCTATTGAGCACAGTGACTTTATTACAATTAACCCTTTAAACACAATTAGTTCCCCGAGTGCACCTATAGAATTCGTGATACCCAGCTCAGGTCCTTACTTTTTTGATCCAAGCTGTGTGCACATGTACGCTAAGCTACGTATAGCCCATTCTGATGGAACGGCCTGCGATGACAAATATGCTGTATACCCTGAAACAAACTTTCTGCACGCCATATTCAACCAGTGTGACGTATATTTAAATCAGACCAACATATCGGCAGGCACGGGGTACTATCATCTACGAGCCTATTTGGAAAATGTCCTCAACTTTTCCAAAGAAGCGAAGGCTACCTTTTTAAGTGCGGAGGGATATTATCAAACTAAAGATGAAAATAGTATAAAGGACAAATTTAAAAATTCTAAAAAGAAAATATACGAGTGTTTTGGACGGTTGCACACAGATTTCACTTTCCAGGAGAAGTTGCTTGTGAACGGGGTGGATATGAAAATAAAGCTCACCCGCACGAGTCCTGAGATCTGCTTAAATCTGGATGCGAATCAAGAAGAGGGCGCAAAGTCCGTTGTGGTTCACATTATGGACACATACCTCCGCGTACGGCGAGTGAAATTAAGTTCACCAAAACAACTAGAAATTGAGAAAAATTTACTAAACGCTACAGTGAAATATCCTATTAACAGAGTGCAGATCAAACTATATACGGTTCCTGCAGGGTTGGCATCGAAGCAGATAGAAAACATTGCCCTGGGAAATCTTCCTAAAAGGATATTAATCGGCATGCAGGACCACGCTTCGGTGAATGGAAAATATAAAAAGAGTGCCTTTAAATTCGAGAATTTCGGACTTAAAAATATAACTCTATACGTTAATGGCACTGCTTTGGGTGGAACAATGGGTACGGACTATTCATCAGATGCTGTGTTACCTCTTTGTGCCAGAGCCTATAGTAATCTGACCCATATTGCAGGTGATTGTGATGAGCTTGGTAATGGGGTAACGCAGGAAGAATTCATTGATCAATTTAACCTTTATCCGTTTGACATTACACCTGACTTATCTGCTAGCGTAAATACCCATTTAACACCACAGCAGAGCGGAACATCTCAGTGCGGCTGGAATTCGCCAAGCCTATAGACGCTCCTATTAGTGTACTAGTATATCTCGAATCGCAAGCCCTAATAGAAGTAGATAGATTTAGAAGCGTTATCACTGACTTTTAAAATGGATGCTAATACACTTCAGAAAGTAATGGAGCGAGTCACACGTTCCAAATTTATCGGCGTGTTTGCGAAGAATGAAACATTGAGTTTGCCAAGTACGCGAGAATGCGGTAGTCTTATTGTGAACACAGACATCATCGGTAATGAAGGGATTCACTGGATCGCTGTCTATTTTAAAAATAGACAGCGCCTGTACTATTTTGATTCACTCGGTACTCAACCCTGGAGTGACCCTATTATTGTAAAATTTCTCGCTCAGTTACATATTCCCGAAGTTGTATGGAACCCATTTCGTATGCAGGGATATTTTACTAATGTTTGCGGAATGTACTGTGTCTCATTTCTCATGCATATGTCAAATGATAAAGAATTTATAAATTTTTTAAATTTATTTGACCCGTGTCACACTCACCGAAACGATGAAATGGTATGTAGACAGATAAAAAACCGTTTTCCAATTGTACGTACTCGTTGTATATTATAATGTTTTTGTTCGTATATTCGTTTATTGTACTGATTTCTTTCATTTAATAAATTTATGAAAATATATTGCGTCTTCTTATCCCAAAAAGATCGAAAAACACTTACATTATTTGACATTGTTGACTGATTAGTATATCATCCGTATTCCCTTCAAAAGAGTGTATAACTCGTGTCAAATCCTCATCGGACCTTAAAGGAAAACATATACAGACAGACAGACAGACAGATCTCCATTATGTGAAGATATCTTTGGTTCGATTACCAATTTCGATTTTAGCATAATGGGGAAATAACATTGATTGACATTTTTGACTAGTATCTGAAATACTACAACTCTCCGTATATATATTCTAATTATGGACACTTACATTTCTATGGTAGTCCCTTGCGTCGGATTGTAAGGAGCGTCACTGCAAATATCTTCTACGGTTTGCGTCGAAAATAGTTCGCCACAATCAACAGCATTGAAAAGGCTAATTGTGGTTAATGCAGCAGTATCACGTTCTTCATACAAGTCTGGGGAGACGTACAGATCCATGGTGGAGGATGTGTGACACTGCTGACTGATCAGTATATCATCCGTATCCCCTTCAAAAGATTGTATAACTCGTGTCAAATCCTCATCGGACCTTAAAGGAAAACATATACAGACAGACAGACAGACAGATCTCCATTATATGAAGATATCTTTGGTTCGATTACCAATTTCGATTTTAGCATGATGGGGAAATAACATTGATTGACATTTTTGACTAGTATCTGAAATACTACAACTCTCCTATAAAATTCTAATTATGGACACTTACATTTCTATGGTAGTCCCTTGCGTCGGATTGTAAGGAGCGTCACTGCAAATATCTTCTACGGTTTGCGTCGAAAATAGTTCGCCACAATCAACAGCATTGAAAAGGCTAATTGTGGTTAATGCTGCAGTATCACGTTCTTCATACAAGTCTGGGGAGACGTACAGGTCCATGGTTGATTATTCACTGATGCGAAAATAGCTACTGTTACTCCCAACTGAAAATATCCCCTTTTATATGCACATTCACCAAGCTCCGCCCAAAAGACCAGATGTCCGTCGTGATTGGTTGCCGATGTAGCTGGGTGGAGCGTGTACCAATCCGCTATAACGAGACCGGACGAGTAACATATATATAAAATCGAATTATAGGCACTTACATTTCTATGGTAGTCCTTATATTATATCTTACAAATTATTAGTATTGTTTGAATTGTTAACTTATTTTTCGGATATACTACTGCCTCGGGTAAAATGGTCCTGTTATTTTAAATCACGTATTTGTTAATTATTATTATTGCTACATAGAAATTCGTGCAGTTTTTTTCGATTATTATTTATTGAACAAAACTCTCGCTCTTTCTATATATATATATATATATATGTATAGAAAGAGTAGTCTGGAAGGAAGTTTGCCAATGATTAAATTCTCTTTGCGAGTGACCCGTTGCCCGCGTCGTTGCCCGAATTGTTCATTCTGATGAAGGTCAAGCTTTTCACTCCACCTTAGACCTACAGTTTAACGTGGATTCCGAACCACGACCCATCAGCAGCCCAGCGTCTTGACCACTAGGCCTCCTAGGGTACCCATTTATCTACCAACCACTTTCTTTATTGTGTGGAACAGCTGGGCTTTGCTGCGCGCCGGCTGCCGTCGGGTCTCGAACCCTGGGCCGATGGACTCGTAGTCCGCGACGCTAACCACTACACCACCGAGGCGGTATTTGTCATTACTTACTCTGACTATAGTGGATTTAATTATCCCAGAAGAGTTCCATGCACTGTCTGTGTGTGTGTGTGTAGCATATATATATATATATATATATATATATATATATCATTATATTTCTATATGACACCATAAAAAATAACGCGTAAATATTTGTAGAAATAATAATAAGAATAATAAAATTAATATCTGAAGCCAGTGGTGATTTCTGCTCGAATAGCTTGTAGAAAGATAATCTCTCGGCCCGAAAAGGTCTCTAGAGACCTTTTTCGTTCGAATTCTCCGAAACCAACCTCGCTATAGTGGCTTGGGCAATGAATAATTTCTTTTTTTACGTCATTTTTCATTTTTTTCGTCGCAGGAATGAGACTGTATGCATCGTTCATCTTCAAGTTTAATGAAGGTTGGTATTCCTTATAAAAATTCGTTTCTGTCTAACGAAATAGGGTAACTTTGTTAATTCTATTATTGCGTAAATCTTCTAATGTGTTATTGAATAATAGAAGATATATATTGTGGTATTTTATATATATATATATATATATATATATATATATATATATATATAATATATATATATATATATATATATATATATATATATATATATATATCAGAAGATATTTAAAAGACTGATATAATTATAGTAAACTTTTGTCGAAATAGTTACCCATAAAATTAATTGTTTTCTATTATGGCGTTTTCGAAGGTAAACTATGTTATTTGCTTCGTTCAACTTCAAGGAAGCTAAGTACTCAATGTTCCAAATATTAATATTACCATTATATACATCTATTGTAAAACACTATATACATCTATATTTCAATTAAGTGTGTAATTATTTAATTCATCTACCATATTGTGGTACACAATGCTTAATATATATATATATATATATATATATATATATATATATATATTTCTATAATTCTGTTTTCTATGGTTGGTTGAATTATGGATAACTACGTTATTTGCTTCGTTCAACTTCAAGGAAGCTAAGTACTCAATGTTCCAAATATTAATATTACCATTATATACATCTATTGCAAAACACTATATACATCTATATTTCAATTAAGTGTGTAATTATTTAATTCATCTACCATATTGTGGTACACAATGCTTAATATATATATATATAATATATATATATATATATATATATATATATATATTTCTATAATTCTGTTTTCTATGGTTGGTTGAATTATGGATAACTACGTTATTTGCTTCGTTCAACTTCAAGGAAGCTAAGTACTCAATGTTCCAAATATTAATATTACCATTATATACATCTATTGTAAAACACTATATACATCTATATTTGAATTAAGTGTGTAATTATTTAATTCATCTACCATATTGTGGTACACAATGCTTATTAGAATACATGGCGCTATCTGGAATACCTTGCGCTATCTGGCAACTCAGCCAGAATAGAGGATTATAAAAATCGCGAAGTTGATGAAGAACCATTCCCCCCTCGGCTCCGGCCGAGTAAGGAGCTCTGCTCCTTCTATTTCATGCCCTTTGGTAAACCCCATAGTGGCCTCTTAGGTTAGGGAAACGAAAATAAATTGGGGGAGAACTCCACTCTGTCCTTCAGGTGTCTCTCTCCCTCCTTCAGCTCTCTCTCTCTCTCTCTCTCCTTCAGGCGCCTCTCTCTCTCTCTCCTGCATGTTTGCCTCCAGCATGTGTACTCCTGCATGTGTACATCCAGCATGTGTACCTACTGCATGTGTACTCCAGCATGTGTACTCCTGCATGTGTACATCCAGCATGTGTACCTACTGCATGTGTATTCCTGCATGTGTACCTCCTGCATGTGTACTCCTGCATGTGCACCTATCCTCTCTCCTTCAGGCGTCTCTCCCTCCTACAGGCATCTCTCTCTTCTTCTTCAGGCGTCTCTCCCTCCTACAGGCGTCTCTCCCTCCTACAGGCATCTCTCTCTCTTCTTCAGGCGTCTCTGGCTCAGCCAACTGGCTGATTAGGATAATAATGTATACAATGGAATACATGGCGGTATCTGGCAACTCAGCCAACTGGCTGATTAGGAGCCTATAAAACAACGCCAGCCCCGGCTGGAAGTCTCAGTGTGCACTTGGCTCCTGCCAGGTGAACACCTCTCCTCCTTTCTCTCCTCCTTCTTTCTCTTGGGGGATAACGCCGCCTCCAAGTTTCCCACCCACCCCCCTCTGCAACATCCCCCCTTTGCAACAACCCCCCTTTGCAACAACCCCCACCCCCCTTTGCAACATTACATAATAACCTGCAACATTCCTGCACTCTCCCCTTTTGCGGCTATACTACTATCACATACGAGTTGGTGAGAACTGACCCTTCAGTATTTTATGACCATCAGTAATTCAGTATTTTTTGCTTAATCATTTCATGGACAACTCTTTATTTACTACATATATCCCAATTCATTTAATCATCAGTAAATTCTACAGATGTCATTCTTATATGTACTTTATTCTTATGCCAATTAGAAACAGCCTCTTTTTATATTCATTTGTTCATTGATATTGACAGAGTTGACATTCTGTACAGGCGTCATTAATTAAGGTATGGAGACCTTCTTTGGTAGGTGACAATTATACAGGCAGCTTCAAAGGCCTGAACATCAGTCATATGAATTTTACATGCAATTTTTAGGGATCACTTTAACATATTGCTTCCCAGTGTATATCACTTTAACATATTGCTTCCCAGTGTTAATCACTTTAACATATTGCTTCCCAATATTTAGGATAAGGAGTACGATAAAAAATGTTCGCTTTAATAAAGTAAAGGCATAAAAAGTAAATCATAACATGTTAAAATATTAGATTGAAAGTAAATTTATTAGAATTGTTGCGCTATATAGGCACACAAAGTAAAAAATGGATTTCGGAAGAATCGGTCACGCCACATCATTTGCCACAAGTATGAGTTTGAGTAGCTCCCTTTTGCATCCTTTCATTTTCTTTATATATTTAATGTAGGTTAACTGAATGCCCGGTTAGGCCAACTGAATGCCCGGTTAGGTCAACTGTACGCCCTTGACGATTGGTTAGGTTAAGTTGTGATATTTTCGTTAAAACTAACGAAAATATCACGATTTAACTTAACCAATCATCAAGAGCGTACAGTTGACCTAACCGGGCATTCAGTTAACCTACATTAAATATGTAAAGAATGCCGGGTTAGGGCATTTATAGCCTTTGTTTACGGTCGGTAGGTTATCTCCTAGATTACCAACCTCTTTCTAACCAACCAACCTTTCTCTTTTTAACATATTGCTTCCCAGTGTTAACCACTTTAAAATATTGCTTCCCAGGAGGGATCACTTTAACATATTGCTTCCCGAATGCTTTGGGAAGAATATGTTAGTGATCCATTTTTAGTGTTGATACATTCATTTTCCTTTTATTTGCATAAATGCTCAATAACAAAGAGGATAAAGTACCTCCTTATTTGACACTATTTTTATTAAGGCAAGTATGAGAAACATTATTTTTATAGCTTGTCTTGAAATGAAGATATTACATGTTACAATTAAGTTTGCAATGCCAAAAATAATTTATATTTTCATTAATTTTTTAGAGAATATATGGAGATTCGTTCTGTCGTAAGCTAGAAGCTAGAAATATATTTACAGCAAAGACCACTCGTTTAAGCAATTTATCATCACAATTGTTAATTTATATATCGGATCTGAAACGTGTTTTTGAAATTCAAATTTCCTTCCACTTAATGAAGCTATTACGGAAATAAAATTAAGACATCATAATACTCTCTTCAGAGATATAGGTATATAGCCATATAGGTAAATAAATACAGAGAACATAACTGGAAGTCTGAGACTAGAATTTTCATCAAGATGTGGGAAATGTTTTCATCGTCTCGGGTGATGACAGTATTTTCATCCAACTTCGATGCTTGATGTAATACTTTTCGTAGAACCGATTCCTTGAAAATAACTTGATCGAAGTGAATGACGCCATCTATTCGAGGACATGTAAATTGAATACCATTTCAGTTTATTTTCATTAACTTAATAATTACACGCATATTATTTTTATGTGAATCAAGAACAACATACTCACAGCAACTTAAGTTTTAAGATTAAAGGGACACGTTGCGTCAAAAACCGAGTTTGAGTTATTTATGTAAAAAAAATCAAGCGAAAATTTGCTTTCGTCTCATCCAGTGCATTTTTCAATCCATACAATATTTACCGAGATATTCCTTGTCAAAGTATGAAGTTTAGGCCAACAAATCCCTTTGGTAGGTTATTCAGCCTACCAACCGACCACCACCGGTTAGCGGCGCTTGACAGAAATCGCGCACCTTACACAAAATGTAGAGCGCAGTGTCCCATATCAAGGGCACAGATAGATTTTCTCGAAAGAGGTGGACAAGAAGAGACAGAAGACTGGTATAAAAAAAATCAATTTTCCTTATTTTTACTGTAAATAATCGACTCGTATGCAACTGCGAGCCAATAACGTACAGCATTCCAGCGGGAAGGCGGCGGCAATCTGTATCAGGATTTGATACAGTGTTCAAACGGGTACCAAACGCGTTAAAGACGAGTTGACGCACGCGCAACATGAACGGCATCTATTGCATCAGAATGCGACATTACATGCAAAAACAACATGTACTTATACTTTTTACTTAATGTCGTTTGATTATACATTAAATTTATGTATAATTTATCAACATTTATTTACTACTTCCTGCTGATACTACAATTACCCTAAATTATGAGTAAAATACCCTAAAATAGCGTTGATTACCGTAGATTTTGTGAAATTCATGTTCGCCCTAAATTTCACCCTAAATATGGTCCGATTACCCTAAAATGGAAGCACTGTGGCTGTCTCTTATGTTTCACTCGTGTATGGCCTTCCATTTGTCATTGCGTTTGATGAAAACATTTTGAGACCTTTTTCTTCATAAACCTGGAACTATGCACAACGTTTAAAACGCTCTGTACTTATAAAAACTTTACTAATTCCTAACTAGTTTTATATTATTTAACTAACTTGTTTGGCATATTTTACGATATTAAATCTTATATAGATCTAGGGTTCTCTGACAACTAACCTGTTTATTAATATACGATTGGACGAAAAGAAGGCGTTACGTTACGTGACTGCTGTACTTGTTCCCTATTTGTGGAACTTTCATTTATTCCATTACACTTATGAACGTGTTTAAACTTTTCTAGTTGTTCTTGTGCCAGAAGACACGTATTCATTTTAAATTCATCCGAGACCTATTTCCTAACTTTATGATCTATTTATTAAATCTAACTTATGTTTTTCATTTATGTTACAAAATTTTTTCATCATAAATCATCTTACTAATTAACAACCAATTTTGTAATCCCAACAGATGCATTCATAGTTTAAGTGGAAGTTAAACATTTTTACACAGAGCATCATTCCACTCATACACCCATCTCAAGGTACGAGCAGCTCGCAACAGTATTGCCAAGCAAATTGGGAGTTAAAGTACTGACGAGGCATCCGTACGTGGTTCATCACCACTGAAAGTAACAATACTCTGTTAGTCTAGTCAAAAGAACATCCATATCCGCATTCAATTTCTTGCAATTTTCGTTAGTTTGTATTGCAGACACCAATTATTATCAGTCCTGGTGCATGATTCTTCAGGAGCAGGATGCACCGTAGGTTTGTGTTTCCTCCCTAAGTCAACAAAATTTACCCGTATCAATCACAGTCGTACTCGTACTACCTCAGGCTTGCTCTTCACAAACTGGGCCTAAAACCACGAGTATCCGCGATCGTAAACCGTCCGTATACAGGCCTGTATTTCGTTTAGAATAATATTTTTTATATAATTGCAGATTCAACGCAGAAAAGCGCTGTACTTTTGTAAACTTAAACCGAATAGAATTTAAAGAAGCCTACGTCTCAAGGTGGAATAACTCCCCCCCCCCCCCCCACTCCCCGCAAACACTAAATCCAGAATAAAATTCCAAAAACCTTGAATACGTTACCTTTTTTTAATATTTTGTAGTTACGATTTCAATATTTCTCCAGTATATTTCTTTATAATCCAGTTTAGTTTTTCCGTCATTATTATTACATTATTGCGAGTATCATTGATTTTTTTCACCGCTAATATTATTATTGTTACTCTTATTAATATAATTATTATTCTTTTTATTATTAATTGCAAACAGAATACCGTTGTTATTCTCTCTCTCACTCAAGTTCAATTTTAAATTTCTTCATTTTCATTTTCTTTCCGTTGCTCTAATTTTGTTATTTATCTTTTTATTTTCTGAAACTTTATCGTTTTATTATTTAATAACGAACTACAGTATATTTCTCGATCTACGCTTGTATTTTCCTTTACGTATATCGGCGACTAATTGTTTTCGGGATAAAGTAGTCTGATAATGAAAAAGAGCACCAAAGATGCAATAAACATCCTACACTCTTTTATTGTGCCAACGTTAAACAAATACAAACAAAAAATTATATAATGACTGCCGTAAAATAAAAAAAACAAAAAAAAGACAATAATGACTAGAAAATCACGAGTAAAAAATAATAATTTGACAAACAATAAATCTTTTGATGACTCGTCAAAGTTAACAGCTGGTTTCAGTATGTAAATAAAAGGAAAATATATGATTTTAAGTTTAAGATCAGAACTACCGCCAGCGAGTACACAGATACTGTATTCTCTAAATTACTTTTTTGTGGCTCTCCTCCAGGCATTATGTATGGACACTCTAAGGTGCATAAACTAAATTATTCATTAAGACCAATCTTAGCAGTTATTATCTACCCAAATTTCTGGTTCCAATATTATCCCCAATAATGAGCAATTCATACACAGTGCGAGATTCGTTTTCATTTGTAATAGAAGTGAATTCATTAAATTATAATTTATATACAATGACTAGTTTCGATGTAAAATCTTTAATTACAAATATTCCGGTTACACAAACTATCAATATATGTATAGATAATCTCTCTAATAATACCAACATGGTGGAAGGTTTCGATAAATATCAACTCAAAGAATTACTTTATTCTTTGTCGAGGATTTAATTTTCATATTTAACAATGAGTATTATCAACAGTCTGAAGCCGTGCAGATGGGTTTTCCCCTTGGCCCCACCATCACGAAACCAAGTGGCTGAATGATTGTCCGTCTAGTTTCAAACCCGGTTTTTACAGATACCTGTATATTGACAACACGTTCCTTTTATTTAAATCCACGAACCATGTTCCTGTTTCTCGCCTGTCTTAACTCCAGACATCCTAACATGGACTTCACTTCCGAAATTAAATTTGAGAATTCTTTGTCCTTTTTGGACATAAAAAACACCAAAACTGACTCTTCTTTGAAACTTCCATGAACTGTAAACTCACATTTACTGGCCTTACGACTAATTTCTTTCTTTTATTCCTTTGAATTTTAAACATTTCATTTCCACTTTGACATACAAAACGTTCATATTTATTCAGATTATTTTAAATTACACAAAAAATTAGAATTTCTTAAACTCATTCTTATAAAAAAAATTTTTTCCTTCTAGAAACTACAACAGATCGGACCTTAAACAGATTAATTAATCCTACTACCAGAAGTATAATCACGGTCACTGGCGTAACTAATTGGGGGGTATACCCCAGTGGCGGATCCAGAGGGGAGCTGAAGGGGCTCTAGCCTCCCACATTGATAGAGATGTTTCGCGAATCGCAACCTTAGCACTCCAGTCCACACATTTGTTTATAATGTATGTTTCAAACCAGAATAATATAAGTTTCGATAATTTTCTTTTTGATTTATGAAATAAACAAAGATGTATAGTAAGAGCTTTAAGCTAAATATTTGTATTTGGATGTATTTTTCAATGAATTTTCTGTGTCCTGTGATAGGTTGGACAATCGTCTAGAAAGTGGCTGTACATTATTTCTATTGTGAAGTGTTTCTGGTTTTGATTGAGCGTTCCTAATAAATTGGTAATCATTGAACATTAATCTTATTACCAAGTACTTTTATGGGAATGACTGCATAATATTTAAACGTGGTTCAGAACTTCATCCGAACCCAACCAGCCCCCCACCCCCGCAATTAATCTCAGAAAAACGTTTCTGAGCAGTATGAGAATACAAATACCTACCGGGTGTGTGTATAAAGTAACGCTATAAATTACTATCTTCCAGTCCTTGTCTGACTGAATGCCGAGAAGTGCTGACCAACCTTCCCCATACCAAGTTTCTCGTTACGCCTATGATCACGGTTCCTAAGAGTATCCGTTAGTTCACTTTACCTTATACAGGATCCGTAAGTTTTAGTTAAGGAATAAACTCTTAAAACTGTTTAAAGAATTTTATCTGCAGTAAAGTATCAGGGTTATTTTTACTCCTCTCATATCAGTTTCTCATTTCTTCATATACAAAGATACTATACCCACACTGCTCTAGTCTTCCATAGTTTACCAATACAACTGGACCACTGTATTTTTTTAGACAGGAAAGAAGGGCCAAAGGCGAATACCCGCAAAAATTCTGCTTCTCCCCCCCCCCCAACAAAACACACAAAATAGAAGGATAAGGCGAAATCAAGGTCCAGGGTTTTTGAGATGCCTTGACATTCTGCGCTTGAAAGAGTGGAGATCATAGACAGTGGGAAAGATGGACTGAAGAAGTTGTTCCAGAGTTAACCATTGGGTAGGTGAAAGAATGAGAATATAAGTAACCCTTATGTTAGAGAGTTTGACAGAAAAGGGATGAGAATGCGAAGAAAGTCTGGTACTTCAGGCTCTCTTTAAAGGAGGAGGCATGTAATTAAAAGTTCAGGAGAACATTGTCCTTATAAAGCGTTAGTAAAAGAGAGAGTGAGGCAAACGTGCTGCGGAGAAGAGAGAGGGGTTGAAGACAGTAAGAAGCGAGGAATTGTGACTTACTTGATGCGTGACTTAAAAAGACCATTGATAAATAAAAGGAAGAGTGGGTGACAGGACAGAACCCTGAAGAACACTATTAATAGCTCTGGGAGAAGAAACAGTGGCCAAATACAACCGCAGTTAAATCGGCCAGAAAAAAATCAGAGACAAAAGCACAGATAGAAGGATAGAAACCGAAGGAAGGCAGTTTGGAAATAACGATATGCGCCAGACTCTATCAAAGCTTTTAATATTTCCAGCGCAAGAGCAAAGTGTTTCACCGAAATCCCGAAGAAGGATGACCAGAGTCAGAGAGTATATGCAAAAGAATGCCAGTAGAGCGTTCCTTGCGGCCCATACTGACGATCTAAAACAAGATTGTGAGTGGAGAGTTGTTTAAGATCTTCCTATTGAGAATAAATTTAAAAACTTTAGAAAGGCAAGAAACCAGAGTAATTAGATGATAGTTGGAGGGTTGAGCGGTCACCCTTCTTTGGGACAGGGTGAGTATAACTAAAAACTAAAAGACACTTAAAATCGCACATTTATGAACATCTGGATAAATCAGTCTGTACGAACCAACCCCTTAGCAAACCATCTAATACTCATATACGTAATCATGCAAACAACAACAACCATCCGATTTCCCAGTCAAATTCCGGTATATTCACTGGCGATAGTTGGTCTTAAATTTAAAATCATGGAATCTCTCTCTATTTACAAACTGAAACCAGATCTTAACTCTGACGAGTCGTCGATAGATTTATTATTTTGTTTAAGGTATTATTTTATATTTGGGATTTTCTAGTTTTTATTGTCTCACGTTTTTTTCTGTATTTGTTTTATATTGGTTATTTTATGTTTTTTAGCCCTGATGATGGAATCAGGGTGTTCCGAAACGTTGGCACAATAAAAGATTGTAGGATCTTTATTGCGTCTTTGGTGCTCCTTTTCATTATATACAGTATATGTACCTGGTAAACTTGGAAGAAGTTCCGTTCGTCGCTCTCTCTTCACACGAAGGTCAAGCTGGTGGACGCACCTTAGACGTGGCCGGATGGAAGAACGAGTTGCTCTCTTGCGAGCTCCATTGCACATAGTCAGGCACACCTGGCTCATCCGGTACCGTCCTGAGCCAGGCATCTAGTCTCCTTTGAAAATTTCAACTTTGACACCTGTGATGTTCCTGAGATCCTTCGGAAGCTGGTTAAAAAGTCTTGGCCCTCTGACAACCAAGCTATTTTCCTTCAGTGTTGAGGGTGTCCTTTGTCGGGCTTCTAGTTTGGGAACACTACACATTCTACTTTTCCTATTTTCCAGTGTTGTTTGGATGGATACTCGGTTCATTTTGAGGTTAGTTTTTCGATTATTTTCCATACGTAAATTATGATGTACCCCCTCTCTTCTTTCCAGCGAATAGAGGCCTACAGATTTAATTTATGTAGTCTTTCCTTGTAGTTGAGTTCTTTCCAGCCATCAGTTTTGGCTGTGAAATTTCTTTGGATTCCTTTTAGTTTATTAATTTCTTCTTTTTTGTATGGGGACGTCAAGACTGAGCAACATTCTTAACAGTGTGAGTAGGGATAATCTTAAGATAGATTGCAGCGAAACGATTGTGGGAGGGACAAGGGAAAATATTTTTATATAATTTTCTGAAGTAAAGAGGTTAATTAAAGAGTTAAAGACTGGTTCTGCGTCAGGGGTAGATGACTTATCGAATGAGCACTTAAAATATACAAATGACAGCATGTCTGCATAGTATATCATTGATCCTATCAGCCATGCTTGCTCATAGCTATATCCCTGCAGAGTTCATGAGGGTATATATCTTGCCCCTGGTCAAAAATAAGTACGGAGACATTCTGTCCAGCAATAATTACAGGCCTATTGCTATCGCTTCCTGCTTCTCGAAACTACTAGAAAAACTCTTGTTACTCCGATTAAATGATTTCCTATGGACATCTCCTAATCAGTTTGGCTTTAAAAGGTCCCACTCAACTGACCTGTGTATCTATGTACTTAAAGAAACAATATCTAAATACACTGACAGTAATTCAACTATTTATAGCTGTTTCCTAGATATAAGTAAGGCATATGATGGGTGAACCACAATATTTTATTTGCAAAACTAGAAAACAGGAAGTTCCCATGTACATATTAAATTTATTGAAATTTTGGTATTCCCACCAATCTTTCACTGTTAGATGGGGCAATGAACTATCCGAGTGTTTTGGCTCCTCTTGCGGGGTGAGACAAGGCTCCTTGCTCTCCCCTATGTTGCTTTAATATGTATATTGACGGATTAATTGCTTCACTTAACGAGGCAACAGTAGGATGTTGTATAGATAACACAAGGATAAATAACTTAGTTTATGATGATATGGTGTTAATAAGTCCTCTGTTAAAGTCTGGATCGGCTACTAAAAGTCTGCGAAGAGTATTCGCAGAAACATGATATTTTTTTTATGTTACAAACTAAGGTTATGCAGTTTCATCCTAAAAGCTGTAATCAGCCAGCTGATATAAGGTTTAAAATGAATGGTGAAGTAATTGAGGAAGTACAAGAGTTTAAGTATTTGGGTCAAACTCTTACCAGCTCCTTGAGTGATGACTCGGATATAAGAAAACAATCTCGAAGCCTGTGTGCTAAGCGAATATGACCATAAGGAACTTTCGTTCTGTACAAGTGAAGCTAAAGACACACTCTTTCGTACTTCTGCAGTAATATATACGGAGCAACTCTGGGTGAATTATAAAAAAGGTTCTGGCGAACCTAAATTTGCTGTACAATAGGTCTTTAGACTTACATAAATTACCCCCGAGATGCTCAGCTTAGCAAATGTTTGCAACCCGCAATGTTCCGAGCTTCCGGAGGTAAAGACGTGCTCAATACAGTCTAATGCAAAGAATTAAAAAATCAACAACCGATCATCCAAGCTATCCATGAGTCCTGCCATTTATCCTCTAAGCTATGGACTTTTTGGTACGAAAACGTCTGTCTGTAGCTCCACTTAACTTCGACAGTGCAGTATTATTTCTAATCAATTGTATATATTTTTATCCTTAGTGTATGAACTGTCATTGTATTAATAATATTTGTCATATGGACTATAGTCTGCCAATAAACCTTTTCATTTCATTTCATTTCATTCATTTCATTAATATACAATTGGACGAAAAGAAGGCGTTATGTTACGTGACTGCTGTACTTGTTCCCTATTTGTGGAACTTTCATTTATTCCATTACACTTATGAACGTGTTTAAACTTTTCTAGTTGTTCTTGTGCCAGAAGACACGTATTCATTTTAAATTCATCCGAGACCTATTTCCTAACTTTATGATCTATTTATTAAATCTAACTTATGTTTTCATTTATGTTACAAATTTTTTCATCATAAATCATCTTACTAATTAACAATCAATTTTGTAATCCCAACAGATGCATTCATAGTTTAAGTGGAAGTTAAACATTTTTACACAGAGCATCATTCCACTCATACACCCATCTCAAGGTACGAGCAGCTCGCAACAGTATTGCCAAGCAAATTGGGAGTTAAAGTACTGACGAGGCATCCGTACGTGGTTCATCACCACTGAAAGTAACAATACTCTGTTAGTCTAGTCAAAAGAACATCCATACCGCATTCAATTTCTTGCAATTTTCGTTAGTTTGTATTGCAGACACCAATTATTATCAGTCCTGGTGCATGATTCTTCAGGAGCAGGATGCACCGTAGGTTTGTGTTTCCTCCCTAAGTCAACAAAATTTACCCGTATCAATCACAGTCGTACTCGTACTACCTCAGGCTTGCTCTTCACAAACTGGGCCAAAAACCACGAGTATCTGCGATCGTAAACCGTCCGTATACAGGCCTGTATTTCGTTTAGAATAATATTTTTTATATAATTGCAGATTCAACGCAGAAAAGCGCTGTACTTGTAAACTTAAACCGAATAGAATTTAAAGAAGCCTACGTCTCAAGGTGGAATAACTCCCCCCCCCCCCCCCCCCCCCCCCCCCTCCCCGCAAAACACTAAAATCCAGAATAAAATTTCAAAAACCTTGAATACGTTACCTTTTTTTAATATTCTGTAGTTACGATTTCAATATTTCTCCAGTATATCTCTTTATAATCCAGTTTAGTTTTTCCGTCATTATTATTGCAAGTATCATTGATTTTTTTCACCGCTACTATTATTATTATTATTATCCTTATTAATATAATTATTATTCTTTTTATTATTAATTGCAAACAGAATACCGTTGTTATTCGCTCTCTCACTCAAGTTCAATTTTAAATTTTTTCATTTTCATTTTCTTTCCGTTGCTCTAATTTTGTATTTTCCTTTACGTATATCGGCGACTAATTGTTTTTGGGATAAACGTAGTCTGATAATGAAAAAGAGCACCAAAGATGCAATAAACATCCTACACTCTTTTATTGTGCCAACGTTAAACAAATACAAACAAAAAATTATATAATGACTGCCGTAAAATAAAAAAACAAAAAAAAGACAATAATGACTAGAAAATCACGAGTAAAAATAATACCTTAAGCCAAACAATAAATCTTTTGATGAACTCGTTAGAGTTAACAGCTGGTTTCAGTATGTAAATAAAAGGAAAATATATGATTTTAAGTTTAAGATCAGAACTACCGCCAGCGAGTACACAGATACTGTATATCTCTAAATTACTTTTTTTCTGGCTCTCCTCAGGCATTATGTATGGACACTCTAAGGTGCATAAACTAAATTATTCATTAAGGACCAATCTTAGCAGTTATTATCTACCCAAATTTCTGGTTCCAATATTATCCCCAATAATGAGCAATTCATATACAGTGCGAGATTCGTTTCATTTGTATAGAAGTGAATCATTAAATTATAATTCATATACAATAGCTAGTTTCGATGTAAAATCTTTAATTACAAATATTCCAGTTACACAAACTATTAATATATGTATAGATAATCTCTTGAATAATACCAACATGGTGGAGGTTTCGATAAATATCAACTCAAAGAATTACTTTATTCTTTGTCGAGGATTTAATTTTCATATTAACAATGAGTATTATCAACAGTCTGAGGCGTGCAGATGGGTTTCCCTTGGCCCCACCATCACGAAACCAAGTGGCTGAATGATGTCCGTCTAGTTTCAAACCCGGTTTTTACAGATATATTGACAACACGTTCCTTTTATTTAAATCACGAACAATGTTCCTGTTTCTCGCCTATCTTAACTCCAGACTCCTAACATGGACTTCACTTCCGAAATTAAATTTGAGAATTCTTTGTCCTTTTTGGACATAAAAAACACCAAAAACGACTCTTCTTTTGAAACTTCCATGAACTGTAAACTCACATTTACTGGCCTTACGACCAGTGGTGGAATTCAAAATTTTAAGAACCGGTTCGCCCTCCCCTCCCCTCCCCTTTCCCCCCGTCTCCTCTCCCTTCCGTGTCAGAAATGAAAACTAAAAAATGTTTTTATTGAAATTCATTTATTAATCCTTTAAATATTCCAAATCGCCTCCAAATCGAACTAGAGAAATTTTAGGAACCTGTCGCACGAACCGGTGCGAACGGCTGAATGCCACCACTGCTTACGACTAATTTCTTTTCTTTGATCCTTTGAATTTAAACATTTCATTTCCACTTTTTGACATACAAAACTTTCAATATTTATTCAGATTATTTTAAATTACAAAAAAGTAGATTCTTAAAACTCATTCTTATAAAAAATAATTTTTTCCCTCTAGAAAACTACAACAGATCGGACTTAAACAGATTAATAATCCTACTACCAGAAGTATAATCACGGTCACTGGCGTAACAATTGGGGGGTATACCCCAGTGGCGGATCCAGAGGGGAGCTGAAGGGGCTCTAGACCTCCCACATTGATAGAGATGTTTTCGTGAATCGCAAACCTTAGCACCCACAGTCCACACATTTGTTTATAATGTATGTTTCAAACCAGAATAATATAAGTTTCGGTAATTTCTTTTTGATTTATGAAATATACAAAGATGTATAGTAGAGCTTTAAGCTAATATTTTGTATTTGGGATGTATTTTTCAATGAATTTTCTGTGTCCTGTGATAGGTTGGACAATCGTCTAGAAAGTGGCTGTACATTATTTCTATTTTGAAGTGTTTCTGGTTTTGATTGAGCGTTCCTAATAAATTGGTAATCATTGAACATTAATCTTATTACCAAGTACTTTTATGGGAATGACTGCATAATATTTAAACGTGGTTCAGAACTTCATCCGAACCCAACCAGCCCCCCACCCCCGCAATTAATCTCAGAAAAACGTTTCTGAGCAGTATGAGAATACAAATACCTACCGGGTGTGTGTATAAAGTAACGCTATAAATTACTATCTTCCAGTCCTTGTCTGACTGAATGCCGAGAAGTGCTGACCAACCCTTCCCCATACCAAGTTTCTCGTTACGCCTATGATCACGGTTCCTAAGAGTATCCGTTAGTTCACTTTACCTTATACAGGATCCGTAAGTTTTAGTTTAAGGAATAAACTCTTAAAACTGTTTAAAGAATTGTATTTGCAGTAAAGTATCAGGGTTATTTTTACTCCTCTCATATCAGTTTCTCATTTCTTCATATACAAAGATACTATACCCACACTGCTCTAGTCTTCCATAGTTTACCAATACAACTGTGACCACTGTATTTTTTTATACAGGAAAGAAGGGCCAAAGGCGAATACCCGCAAAAATGCTTCTCCCCCCCCCCCAACAACACACACAAAATAGAAGGATAGAGGCGAAATCAAGGTCCAGGGTTTTGAGATGCCTTGACATTCTGCGTTTGAAAGAGTGGAGATCATAGACAGTCGGAAAGATGAACTGAAGAAGGTTGTTCCAGAGTTAACCAGTTGGGTAGATGAAAGAATGAGAATATAGGTTAACCCTTATGTTAGAGAGTTGGACAGAAAAGGGATGAGAATGCGAAGAAAGTCTGGTACTTCAGGCTCTCTTTAAAGGAGGAGGCATGTAATTAAAAAGTTCAGGAGAACATTGTCCGTTATAATAGCGTTAGTAAAGAGAGAGTGAGGCAACGCTGCGGAGAAGAGAGAGGGGTTGAAGACAGTAAGAAGCGAGGAATTGATGACTTAATTGATGCGTGACTTAAAAGACCATTGATAAATAAAAGGAAGAGTGGGTGACAGGACAGAACCCTGAAGAACACTATTAATAGCTCTGGGAGAAGAACAGTGGCCAAATACAACCGCAGTTGTAAATCGGCCAGAAAGAAAATCAGAGATAAAAACACAGATAGAAGGATAGAAACCGAAGGAAGGCAGTTTGGAAATTAACGATATGCGCCAGACTCTATCAAAAGCTTTTACTATTTCCAGCGCAATAGCAAAGTGTTTCACCGAAATCCCGAAAGAAGGATGACCAAGAGTAAGAGAGAGATGCAAAAAGAATGCCAGTAGAGCGTTCCTTGCGGAACCCATACTTCCGATCTAAAATAAGATTGTGAGTGGAGAGTTGTTTAAGAATCTTCCTATTGAGAATAAATTCAAAAACTTTAGAAAGGCAAGAAACCAGAGTAATTAGATGATAGTTGGAGGGTTGAGAGCGGTCACCCTTCTTTGGGACAGGGTGAGTATAACTAAAAACTAAAAGACACTTAAAATCGCACATTTATGAACATCTGGGTAAATCAGTCTGTACGAACCAACCCCTTAGCAAACCATCTAATACTCATATACATAATCATGCAAACAACAACAACCATCCGATTTCCCAGTCAAATTCCGATATATTCACTGGCGATAGTTGTTCTTAAATTTAAAATCATGGAATCTCTCTCTATTTACAAACTGAAACCAGATCTTAACTCTGACGAGTCGTCGATAGATTTATTATTTTGTTTAAGGTATTATTTTATATTTGGGATTTTCTAGTTTTTATTGTCTCACGTTTTTTTTCTGTATTTGTTTTATATTGGTTATTTTGTGTTTTTTAGCCCTGATGATGGAATCAGGGTGTTCCGAAACATTGACATAATAAAAGATTGTAGGATCTTTATTGCGTCTTTGGTGCTCCTTTTCATTATATACAGTATATGTACCTGGTAAACCTGGTAGAAGTTCCGTTCGTCGATCTCTCTTCACACGAAGGTCAAGCTGGTGGACGCACCTTAGAAGTGGCCGGATGGAAGAACGAGTTGCTCTCTTGCGAGCTCCATCGCACATAGTCAGGCACACCTGGCTCATCCGGTACTGTCCTGAGCCAGGCATCTAGTCTCCTTTGAAAATTTCAACTTTGACACCTGTGATGTTCCTGAGATCCTTCGGAAGCTGGTTAAAAAGTCTTGGCCCTCTGACAACCAAGCTATTTTCCTTCAGTGTTGAGGGTGTCCTTTGTCGGGCCTCTAGTTTGGGAACACTACACATTCTACTTTTCCTATTTTCCAGTGTTGTTTGGATGGATACTCGGTTCATCTTGAGGTTAGTTTTTCGATCATTTTCCATACGTAAATTATGATATACCTCTCTCTTCTTTCCAGCGAATAGGGGCCTACAGATTTAATTTATGTAGTCTTTCCTTGTAGTTGAGTTCTTTTCAGCCATCATTTTTGGCTGTGAAATTTCTTTGGATTTCTTTTAGTTTATTAATTTCTTTTTTGTATGAGGACGTCAAGACTGAGCAACATTCTTAACAGTGTGAGTAGGGATAATCTTAAGATAGATTGCAGCGAAACGATTGTGGGAGAGACAAGGGAAAATACTTTGATATCATTTTCTGAAGTAAAGAGGTTAATTAAAGAGTTAAAGACTGGTTCTGCGTCAGGGGTAGATGACTTATCGAATGAGCACTTAAAATATGCAAATGACATAGTATGTCTGCATAGTATATCATTGCTCCTATCAGCCATGCTTGCTTATAGCTATACCCCTGCAGAGTTCATGAGGGTATATATCTTGCTCCTGGTCAAAAATAAGTATGGAGACATTCTGTCCAGCAATAATTATAGGCCTATTGCTATCCCTTCCTGCTTCTCGAAACTACTAGAAAAACTCTTGTTACTCCGATTAAATGATTTCCTATGGACATCTCCTAATCAGTTTGGCTTTAAAAGGTCCCACTCAACTGACCTGTGTATCTATGTACTTAAAGAAACAGTATCTAAATACACTGACAGTAATTCAACTATTTATAGCTGTTTCCGAGATATAAGTAAGGCATATGATGGGGTGAACCACAATATTTTATTTGCAAAACTAGAAAACAGGAAAGTTCCCATGTACATATTAAATTTATTGAAATTTTGGTATTCCCACCAATCTTTCACTGTTAGATGGGGCAATGAACTATCCGAGTGTTTTGGCTCCTCTTGCGGGGTGAGACAAGGCTCCTTGCTCTCCCCTATGTTGTTTAATATGTATATTGACGGATTAATTGCTTCACTTAACGAGGCAACAGTAGGATGTTGTATAGATAACACAAGGATAAATAACTTAGTTTATGCCGATGATATGGTGTTAATAAGTCCCTCTGTTAAAGGTCTGGATCGGCTACTAAAAGTCTGCGAAGAGTATTCGCAGAAACATGATATTTTTTTTAATGTTACATGAACTAAGGTTATGCAGTTTCATCCTAAAAGCTGTAATCAGCCAGCTGATATAAGGTTTAAAATGAATGGTGAGGTAATTGAGGAAGTACAAGAGTTTAAGTATTTGGGTCAAACTATTACCAGCTCCTTGAGTGATGACTCGGATATAAGAAAACAATCTCGAAGCCGGTGTGCTAAAGCGAATATGACCATAAGGAACTTTCGATTCTGTACAAGTGAAGCTAAAGACACGCTTTCGTACTTTCTGCAGTAATATATACGGACAGCAACTGTGGGTGAATTATAAAAAAGGTTCTGGCAGAACCCTAAATTTGCTGTACAACAAGTCTTTTAGACTCTTACATAAATTACCCCCGAGATGCTCAGCTTCGCAAATGTTTGCTACCCGCAATGTCCCGAGCTTCCCGGAGGTAACAAGACGTGCTCAACACAGTCTAATGCAAAGAATTAAAAAATCAACCAACCCGATCATCCAAGCTATCCATGAGTCCTGCCATTTATCCTCTAAGCTATGGACTTCTTGGTACGAAAACGTCTGTCTGTAGCTCCACTTAACTTCGACAGTGCAGTATTATTTCTAATCAATTGTATATATTTCTATCCTTAGTATATGAACTGTCATTGTATTAATAATATTTGTCATATGGACTATAGTCTGCCAATAAACCTTTTCATTTTCATTTTCATTACATTCTCATCCCTTCTTTTGAAGGTTTTCAGTAGCTGTCCCATAATTCCTTTTGCTTTATTTATCGCTATCTGATTCTATGTTTCAAATTTTGCATCATCGGTCATTATTACACCTAAATCTTTTGCTTTCGTGCTTCTCTGAATTTCCTGTCTATTTGGGGCATCGTATGCCGTCTGTTGACGTTCCTTATTTCTACCATATCTTAAGTTGAAATTTATCGATATTAAAATTCATGTTATTGTCTTCTGACCATTTGTATATTCTGTTTGTGTGTGTGTGTGGCCGCCCGGGCAGAGCTGGGCACTTGCGGTTTTTTTTGCGGTACTGCGGTACTGCGGTACTACCGTGTTGGTCGGTACCGCGGAAAGTACCGCGGGAAATTTGAATGCGGTAGCGGTACTGCTGTACTTTCAGCGATCCTTTGAGGTACTGCGTTATGCGGTACCGGTTTGGTAGTGCGGTAGTAGTACCGCAGTACCGCAGTACCGCAAAAAAACGCGCAAAAAAACGCAAGTGCCCAGCTCTGCCTGAGTCGGAGTCGGAGTGTGGGTATATATGCATCGTGCACTCATAAAACTAACTGAGAGAAGATCCGATTTCATATGGAAGGCTTGACTGCATGGTTTAAGTTTATAAACATTTTGCTGCCAAGTACAAAAACGAACACTTTTTTTCACAGTCGTAACAGCTCTAAAAGAAAATTCAATTGAATTTTGAATCTTGACCGTAACATGATAGAAAACTCTCTGCCTTTCTGCCAAGACTCTTTAGACCTTTGTGAGGTGCACAGAAAAGGCACTTCATATGACCTGACAGCTTTTTCTTTTTTTTTTCTGTATTTAACGCGTACACTTTGGGTTAACATAAAATTTCCCATGCTACACTATATATATATATATATATATATATATATATAATATATATATATATTATAATATATATATATTATATATATATATATATATGATAATCATCAAAAAAAAAACTATAGTGTTTGTCATTTACCATTACTTATTCGGACTATAGTGGATTTAATTTTCCCAAAAGATTTCCTTGTTCCATGCACGGTCTGTGTGTATCATGAAAAAACCTCAGGGGACCATTCTGAGTTCAATCCCATATATATATATATATATATATATATATATATATATTTTTGTCGGTGAGTCGGTGAATTTCTTGACTATAAAAGTAGTAATTTATTCAATAAATCAGCAGTTACCAACCTTTTCTGGTTCAAGGCTGTAGTGGATATTTTATTTCTCGTTTACTGTTTTCCTAATTTACACTTTTATTTTCACTGTTTCACTTAATTTGTACTCTTTTCTACTAATTTACACTGATATTCTGAATTCTCTATAACAGGTCTTCTCAAACTTTTTTCACTTGCGACCCCTTTGGATCAGACAAATTTTTTCGCGACCCTTCACTCAATGTCATAAAAGCAATAGGTACTAACACTATATTTATGAAAAAAATAATATTTTCAAATGTTTCTGCGACCCCCAATAATATTTACGCGACCCCTAGTTTGAGAAGCGTGGCTCTATAAGGTACCCTGTGGCCAAGAACTGACTTGAAATACAAGGCTCGCATAACGGCACATTTTGAACGAAGAAAGAAATTTTGGGAATGACAACGGTTTTCCATTTAATCCGTTTATTTAAGTAGCACCAAAATAATAACGGGGAAAAAGGGAGCGTGACTATATGTTTGCACACTCTACACTCTCGCGGGTAGAGAGCTTAAACTAACGCTAAACAATTTAATTCACCATAGTACACTTCAAGCGAACAGTCACATCTGGCCATTAACAACTCCCGTGAGAGCTGCCTAAACGAGGGGATTTCAAAATTTAAACCTCCAAATCCGCCTTTTGTGATTGGTCAGTTCCTTCCCTTGGCAACGGCAATACAATAATTTTGTTCCATTTAAAATAACTATTGACAGTCATTATTAAATTTCATATTAAAAATCGACACATGACAAGGCACCCCAGTGACATCTGTTCTTGATGAAATTTCGCGCCACCCAGGTTGGGAAACTGCAATAAATGATATATTTAATTTTACTGATTTTCTTCTGAGATATTCATTGTATAATGTATATGTATATGCTAGCAGCAATAAGCGAAATCCGGCATTAAGCGTAATGTCTAGGCAATAAGCTGAGAGCTAAGAATACATATAATCATGAGTATAATGCCTATTTATATATCTATAATAATAATAAATATAACCTAACATAACATAACATAACATAACATAACATAACCTACATAGTAAAAGTAACCATTGTAACTAATGCTATATGCATTCTTAGCTTTCGGCTTATTGCTTAGGCATTATCTTAATGCCTGATTTCGCGGATCTTTTCGGTTTGACGGCCGGCCGACCCCCCCCCCCCCCCTTTTTTTTATTTAGTTAACGTTTATTACATTTCAGAATAATAGACTTTAGTTTAAAGAAATGAAAAATAGTATCAAGAAAATAGAGTTGAAAGTGGAAAAAATAACAAAATAAGACATTACTAGCAGAAGCTCATGATAAAAATACCACGCTTAAACAATGAACAAGGACAATTTTATTTTTTTTCTAATAATATTTCCCGGTATGAGCACATACACAAACAAACAAACAAACATTATTCTATTTCAGCTTTATATACATAAATAATTTTGAAGTGGTTCCAGGACCGTCGCGACGATTCCGCAGCCCGTAGGCTAGGCGACCGTGGCGCCGAGTTTGGAGCCCCTTGCCAAGTCATGGCTACGGGACCGTCAAACTCTAGACTCTACCAACTGGTTAAGTTAATTGAATGCCCGGTTAAGTTAATTGAATGCCCAATTAGGTCAACTGTACGCCCTTTACGATTGGTTAGGTTAAGTCGTGATATTTTTGTGAGTTTACTATGAAAACTAACGAAAATATCACGACTTAACCTAACCAGTCGTCAAGGGCGTACAATTAACCTAACCGGGCATTCAATTAATCTAATCGGGCATTCAGTTGACATAACCGGGCATTCAATTAACCGGGTATTGAATAATTTTCCAGTAGGTTGCCCCTAGGTTAAGCGTGGTGTTTTTACCACGAGCTTCTGCTAGTAAATGTCTTATTTTTTGTTTTTTCCACTTTCAACTCTATTTTCTTGATACTATTTTTTATTTCTTTGAACTAAAATGTATTATTGTGAAATGTAATAAACATTAACTAAATAAAAAAAGCTTTTTTTTTTTTAAAATTTTCCGCCGGCCGTCAAACCGAAAAGATCCGATTTCCTTATTGCCGCTAACATATACTGTACATTGTATTCATTGTATATATGTAGAAACACAACCTAGGGGTCACTGGGAGGGGCGGGTGTGTTACTAAACCCTTCTTTGATTCTTCCTTAATGTATATATGTACTAAATTTGGTGCAGATTACCATAGCCGTTTAGGCATGTATAAACTAACATCATCATCATCCCATACATACAGTGTAGCCACAAAGTCCCTTTGCATGAAAAACAAGAGGAACATACAGATATGCTGTAATTTCACTGCAAAGGAACTTTGTGGCCAGCCTATATATATATATATATATATATATATATATATATATATATATATATATATATTATATACAAACTCAGAATGGTCCCCTGAGAAACTTATATGTTAAACACAGACAGTGCATGGAACAAGGAATTCTTCTGGGAAATTACATCCACTATAGTTCGAATAAGTAATGATAAATGACAAATACTATAGTTCTTTCTTTTTCATGATGGAAAGCCCAACGTGGGCATCGGGTTACTCGCAAAGAGGCCCCAAAATATAGCTTCCCTCACCAGCTATCTGCAAAGCAGATAGGATCCAGCTTTGGGACAGGATCTAGGGTTTACAACTTACACCTACCCTACTACATTCAGAACCTCAATATACGCAAGAAACTCGTTGCATTCACGTCGGATTGAATACATTAAATAAAAAGGGGTAACTATTGTATTTTTAGCAAAAAAACAAAACTTAAACTTCAACCGGGACATTGAGCGTCCACTTTTCAAGGCACATAACACGTCCGTTTAGTATACAATAGTTACCCATTTTTCTTTGATATATTCAATCCGACGTGAATGCAACGAGTTTCTTGCGTATATTGAAGTTCTGAATGTAGTAGGCTAGGTGTAAGCTGTAAACCTAGATCCTGTCCCAAAGCTGGATCCTATCTGCTTTGCAGATAGCTGGTGAGGGAAGCTATATTTTGGGGCCTCTTTGCGAGTAACCCGGTACTCACGTTGGGCTTTCCATCATGAAAAAGAAAGAACTATAGTATTTGTCATTTATCATTACTTATTTGAACTATAGTGGATGTAATTTCCCAGAAGAGTTCCTTGTTCCATGCACGGTCTGTGTTTAACATATATATATATATATATATATATATATATATATATATATATAAAAACCTTGTTAACCTTGTTAGGGTTCCGTGCGTCGGTCTTTCTTCACACGAAAGTCAAGCTGGTGGCCCCGCCTCTAGTCCTGGCTTGGTGGAGGAGCGAGTTGCTCTCTTGCGCTCTCCACCGTACATAGCCAGGTACACCCGGCTCATCTGGCACCGTCCTGAGCCAGGCATCTAGTCTTCTCTTGAAGACTTCAACTTTGACCCCTGTAACGTTTCTGAGGTTCTTTGGAGGCTGGTTGAAAATTCTTGGCCCCCTGGCCACCAAGCTATTTTCCTTCAGAGTTGAGGAGGTCCCTTGTCGGGCCTTTAATTTGGGAACACTATACATTCTGCCTTTCCTATTTCCCAGCGTTGTTTGGAGGGTAATTGGGTTTCCATATGTACAGGGTGTCCCGAAAGTCTTGTTACACCTATGTATAATCTCGGAATATTAAATGATGTTTGGTTCCAACAAGATGGAGCACCTCCCCACTATTTCTTGAGGGTTCGTGAATATTTAAATGAGGTGTTTCCTGATCGATGGAGTGGGAGAGGGTCTGCATTAAAATGGCCTCCGAGAAGCCCAGATCTCTCGAGTCGTGACAATGCATTATGGGGATTTATAAAGGAAAAGGTTCTCAAAAACGTTATGATTCCAATGACGGGCTAAAGGAAGCCGCAAAGGATGCTTTTAAACTCGTAACACCTAAAATGCTGAGGAGCATAGCACACCGAACCTGGCGTAAAATCATTCTGTGCAGTGAGAACGATGGTTTGCATACAGTTCCATTGGATACATGATAAACTTGCGTATAACTATGTATAAACTACAATGTTGTATAATTCTGTATAAAATAAAATGTCTCGCAGTGTTTTCTTTTATATACTTTCATTACCATAGTTACAGAACACTGGAGTAGCATTTACATAGGAGTAACAAGACATTCAGGACACCCTATAGATTATGGTATACCTCTCTCTTCTTCTTTCCAGGGAGTACAGATTTAGTTTACGTAGTCTTTCCCGGTAGTTGAGTTATTTGCAGCCATCAATCTTGGTTGTGAGATGTCTCTGCGTTTCTTCTAGTTTATTAATTTCTTCCTTTTTATATGGGGACGCCAAAACTAAGCAGTATTCAAGTTTTGGTATGATCAGTGTTCCCAGCAGGAGAATCATTACTGTCTTGTCCCTCCTTTTGAACGTTCTTAGTACCTGTCCCGCGACTCTTTTTGCTTTATTTATTGCTATCTGATTTTGTGTCTCGAAAATGGCATCATCGGTCATTATTACCTCCAAGTCGACCGCTTTCGTGCTTCTCTGAATTTCTTGTCTTTATATATATATACACACATACACACAGTATATTGCAAAGCAATGAGTTGTAGTAAGGCTACTTTATATATCGTTGACACTGCATGTGCCACTGATACAAACATTTTTTGTATCTTTCAATTTGAAGAATCAACTCGACAGGTTCCTATGTAGAATCCCTGACCAGCCACTCGTAGCTGGCTATGAAGGCAGGATGGGAGTTGAAAGCAACTCTCTCCTTCAGAAAATCCCCCAAATGAGGTGGGATGCTGCAAACGGGTTGAACGTAGATCGCTCCTGAACATCAATTTAAACCCAAACAAAGTTTATAGTAAATTTAAAAAACAGTTTATGTATGGAAAAGGTAAATCAATATGAAAGCGTTGTGTGACATGTATCATAGATACAATTTTCCCAGTATCATGTATCAAAAACGGGTCATCGACACAAAACAAGAATTATTTTACAATTTATTTTTAGCAATAATTTAAAATTTTAAATTAAATATAAACGTTTTTGAATTTATCACTCAGAGTTCATTTATATTTTGAAATAAAAGGGAGAATGTACTCATGCAGACATTTGTTTCACTCTACATGTACCAAGATTATCTTTCTATTCATTGTCGTTTGTTTGATTTTCCTTAATTAATATACATACTGGCGAATTAATTTAAACTTTACAATTTCGCTGACACGTTCCACGCAACCGTTGTCTTGGAAGGGGTTAACTTCCAAGTTGGTAACAACTTCAGAGTCAACTCACGAGTGGCAGTTGTACTTTAACATTTATGACCAGCTCTTAACACTGCTATATTTCACTGTAGTCATACAGAAGAACGGGTGTAATCAGCAAAGACTTTTACAATAAGCGTATATCGCATTAAACTATAAACCTGTTAGTTTTTCCTCTTAAAATCTATGTTTAGTCATCAAATAAAATCTAATATGAATTTAATGACTGGAAAAGTATCATGTATCAGAGATGTATCGTCGATACATATCGTGCATTTTGTACCGTATTCTGTAATGTGTGCTGATGATACAGATGTCGTGTGTATCGTGTTCCATATATCGGCGATACACTTCCTTCATGTATATTGTTTAGGTTAATATAATTATAAAGAAGGTTTTGTCAGAACCCTATAAATTTGCTTTATAACAAATCCTTTTGAATGCTGCTAAAGTTACTTCCAAAATGCTTAGCTTAGACTATATATGTATATATATACTAGGGGCACTCAATATATTTTGCCGCACCCTTTTTTCTTAGCTAAATAATAGGCCATGGGGCTGAAATGTCTTTTGAGCCGTACGTTTGAACTTTCTGCGCTTCACATAACCGGATTTTTCCAGTTTGAACCTCCCCTCCTTGTATAAAACCGCTTTTAAACGCCCTTGTATAAAACTGATGGTTAACGCAGTTTCGAAAATGGCGTCTGACAGTGATGTGCGCCGTAAACAGAGAGCTGTTATCGAGTTCTTAACCGCAGAGAAGGAAACAGTTGGAAATATTCACAAACGTCTACAAAACGTTTACGGAGATGGTGTTGTTGATCGAAGCATAGTTGGACGCTGGTCTAAACGTATGAGATCATCGGAGAGAGGGAGGGCCAGCCTCGATGATGAGCCACGCAGCGGTCGCCCGGCATCGGCTGTCACATCTCACACTGTGCAACGTGCTAACAGCATCATTCGATTAAATCGGCGCGTCACATACAAAGAGCTATCGCTGAAGCTAGGAATTAGTGAAGGAAGTGTGAATACGATAATTCAGCAACTGGGATACTCAAAAGTGTGTTCACGGTTTGTTCCTCGCCAACTGATTGAAGATCATAAAGCCCAAAGAAAAGAAATTGCTTCTGAGTCGTTGGTTCGATACGAGACAGAAGGGATGACTTCCTTTCACAAAATGTGACTGGGGATGAGACTTGGGTACACCACTTTGGACCTGAAACAAAACGCCAATCCATGGAGTGGCATCACGCAGACTCCCCACACAGAAAAAGTTCAAAATGGCTCCCTCTGCAGGAAAGGTAATGGCCACCATCTTCTGGGACATAGAAAGGGGTAATTCTGGTGGACATTATGAAGAAAGGACAAACAGAAACTCCAGAGACGTATAAAACGAGTTCGGCTGGAGATAAAACTGGAAGACGTCCTTCTTTTGCACGATAACGCAAGACCACACAACAGTTTGCAAACAAGAGAGGCCATCACAAAAATGCGCTTGACTGTGTTAACCCACCCTCCATACAGCCCGGATCTGACACCTTCCGACTTCCATTTGTTTGGGCCAATGAAGGATGCTATTCGTGGAAGAAAGTTTCAGAGTTTCAGAGTGACGATGAGGTTGTTGAGGAGGTTAAGAGGTGGCTCCAGCGGAACCCAGCGGACTTTTACCAGCAAGAAATAAAGGCCCTTATTTCGAGGTGGAGGAAAGCCGTAGAAAAGGATAGAGACTATGTTGAAAAATAAAAACTTGTAAAAAAGGTATGTAACTACTTGTGTACAAAATTTCTGAAACTTACAAGGAAACTTGGAAAGAAAGAAAAAAGGTTGGGCAAAATATATTGAATGGCCCTCGTATATATATATATATATATATATATATATATATATATATATATATATATATATATATATACATATATATATATAACACACACACTGAGTTATGCAATATTATGAACATTGGTATTGAACGATGTTATCCTACCTCATTTCGAGAAAGCTGTCTAAGCAAAGCTAAACAAAAGGGTATTATAAGAATATAATTCAAAAGGAACTGATCATAAAATATTGTTCGTCTACCTTACCATACAAATTTCAAACATCTTCGATCTTACTTAAAACAATTGCCATTAACCCGCTTTATCCTAGACTTTTGAAAGATTTGGAAGACGTTATCGTAGGCCCCATTTAATAAGTCACTGGAAGCGGAGATTATTCCTGAAGACTTCAAATTAGCTAACGTTCCGCCCATTTTTAAAAAAGGCGACTGCACAGTAGCTAGCAATTATTGGCCTATTAGCTTAACGTCAATTGTCGGTAAACTTTTGGAATCCGTAGTTAGGGATCGTATCGTCGATCACTGAGAAAGTCGCGATTTGATTAATAGTAGTCAGCATGGGTTTCGACGCCATAAATATTGTTTAACTAATTTGTTAGAGTTTTATAACGAAAAAGTGCGCGAATACGATAGACATAGATCGGCTGACGTTATTTATTTAGACTTTAAAAAAGCGTTTGATACAGTTCCGCATAGAAGATTAATTGCGAAGGTTAAAGCGCACGGTATACGCGGTCAGGTAGCTAACTGGTTAGAGGAATGGCTTCGTGCCAGGAAACAGAGGGTCGTTGTTAATGGTAGGGAATCGGGGTGGTTGGATGTAGGTAGCGGTGTCCCTCAGGGTTCAGTGTTAGGCCCATTGCTATTCGTAAATTACATTAACGACATAGATGTGGGCTTGACCAGTAACGTGTCAAAATTCGCGGACGATACTAAAACAGGCGGTAAAGTTCTTAACATGGACAATAGAAATAGGCTCCAAGACGATGTAAATAGGATTATGGAGTGGATAAGTGGCAGATGCAATTTAACGTAGACAAATGTAAAGTTTTGCATATAGGTTCTCGTAACAATAATTACGCGTACACGATGGATGATAGACAGTTAGCGAGCGTTGACGAGGAAGTAGATTTAGGCGTACGCGTATCTAAGGATTTAAAAGTTAGAAACCAGTGCCTGGAGTCTTGCGTAAAAGCTAATAGGATGTTAGGCTTCATAGCGCGTAATTTCGAATTTAAGTCGAAGAATATTATATTGCCCCTTTACAAGTCTCTAGTCAGGCCTCACTTAGAATATGTCGTTCAGTTTTGGTGCCCATATTTGCGTGAGGATATTGATAGGTTGGAAAGGGTTCAGCGACGCGCCACGAAACTAATTCCGTCACTACGCAACAAGTCTTACGAAGATAGGATTAACCCTTTCACTCACTGGGTAGACAATTTGGTAGCTGAAAAATAAACCATATTGATTCTTGTATAACCATACATATGTAAAGGCAAATTTGATTTTTACCCTATGTCATAATTCGTGAGCGAAAGGGTTAAAGAGTTAGACTTGCATTCACTCGAAACTAGGAGATAAAGGGGGGACTTATTGACGTTTTCAAAATCGTTAATAAAATCGATAACGTAAATTTTGACAAATTGTTCATTTTCGATAATAGTAATACTTGTAATAATGGATTTAAATTACGTGGCAGACGTTTCATTACTAACATCGCTAAAAACCTTTTTACGTTTAAAGTAATTGATAAGTGGAATAATCTTCCCGCGTCTGTCGTGAACTCTACCAGCGTTATGTTTAAAAACCGTTTAGATAGGCATTTCAAAAATATTAACGTCGTTTAAAATAATAAAACAATTAGCAACAGGAGCTCTCGGGGTAATGGTCGAGGTTTGAGTCTGTTCACGATTAATGCCAGCTTGTGAAATGCCAGCGTGTGATATGCCAGCAATAAAATTAAATTTAAAAAAAATAGACTAACACGAACTTAGATGTAGCTCGTAGCGTAAACTAATCCACTTTTTGTTATACTCTTCATACTTTTTTTTTTCTCTTTTCTTATCTCTTTACTTGTCTGTAGTTTGCATGGTATGACAGTGTATGGTATGCATGGTATGACTATTTTTCCGACTTGTCGGCAGTGGCCGGCGGATGATGATGGTGAGTCTTTCTCTCTCTTTTTCTGAATGAATGTTAACCCAGGAATGATAGGTTTTGCTACTTACTTAACCCCTTATTCTCTTCTTTTAACCCCCTACTCTCTTCTTTCTCTCGGACTAACCTTAGAGTGGATCTTAGAGTCTTTGTTAGCCTTAGCTTCTGTAGATCTGTAGAACCCATTAATTGGGCTAACCTTAGAGTGGATCTTAGGGTCTTTGTTAGCCTTAGCTTCTGTAGATCTGTAGAACGTAATATTTAACTATAAAAATACTGTTAAATCTCGTTTAATAAAGGACAGCCCAGATAATGCGGCAGCTGCGTCTGTTCGACTGGATGTACACAATGTAATTCAGTTTATATAGGTCAAACTAGAAAAACTTTTGACGTCAATAAAACAGCACAAATATGCCGCAGACGGCAGATAATTCTAATATATTGTTTAACCATTTGTATAGATATAATGATAGTATTAATTGGGAGAGATCTAAAGTTCTTGTTAAAAATAAAGACATAAGTGAAAGGAACATTCTAGGATGTGCATTCATCTATTTTAAAAATGATTTCAGTAACAGTTCGGGAACGTATAAAACTGATCACATTTTGTTAAAATACCTTTTGCCCTTTATCAGTACTTCTTAACCTTTTGCTAATCCCTCCTTATTATTTTGTTTGCGTTGTACAGACGCTTCGCTTTTTGTCTTTTCCCTTTATTCTCTGACGAGGTGTACTGTTGAATACACGAAAGGCCTTGGAATCGCTTTATCTTTTCCCTTGTGGGTTTGCATCATATATATATTTATATATAATGGAATTTTGAAACAATGGTATTCAGATGTGAATCTGTATATCATATGAAACCGTTATCAAAACTAAAAACTCAACTACTGAAGGAATGCTCGTTAATTTCGCTCGATTGTTTTAAAGAATGCCTTCCGCTAATTTCCATATTTTAAAATGTAATTCATTACATTCTTTTTTATTTATATAAATAACATTATTATCTATTTATAATTTTTCTATGCATTCTTTAATTTTATGTCTTTCACGTAGCATTTATATATACCCTCCAGACCATTGTTACTCAGACAATATTTTTCAAGAACCTCACATTGTGTCTAATTAACTGTAGAAGGCCATGTGTAATGGAACAAAACTTTTAGGTGAAAAAATCAGTAATTATTATTGTATATTTCAGGAAATCACAGGATTAATTTGAATATCGGCGCAGGACCACAGTCTGAGTAACACTTCTCTAAGCCGTAATAGACGCCTGATTACGTATTTTGTGTCACATTTTGCAGCATTTCAAATGTATTGTTTGATTGATGGTGTTGTTTAACCTCTTTCGCAGCACCTAAGGTCATATGACAGAGGGGACCTACCGCTTTACGTTGGATCCGAACTGCGGGTCGTTGCATAATTTGGACGTAGAGGACGGTCTCCCATCCAACTACTACACTCTAAAATATGTCTGTTGCGTATACTTTCCACACAGTCAGAGGCATACTCAGCATTTTGCCGCCCTTAGGCAGGGAAATTTTCACCACAGTGGCTTATAGTTGTGCCATTTGATATCGCTAGTTTGCTATTAGAGGCTGCTGTTATTTTTTATTTTAAAACTTATTTGGGAATCCATTTAATTTGTTAGTGCTTATAACTTATTTGTTTTCTTTTTTTTGTTTTCTTTACCCTATTTAGATTGAGATACGACAAAATTTGCCGTCCCGCAAAATTTGCTGCCTTGGAAGGTGCCTGCTCTGCCTATACGTAAATCCGCCTTGCAAACAGTACTATAGTAACGTTCCGAAAAGTAGATGAAAAGTACAGTAGTCACTTAGATTCCGTAGGAAGATATATGGAAAGTACGTGGAAAGTACATGAGGTACTTTGTTTCAGGCACAGTTAGCATGTCGAAGTATCTCAAAAGTATACAAGTGATTTTTTTTTCGAAACGGACACTTGAGCTGATAACGTATTTTGGCAAGGAGACCGAAAGTACATTTTCTTTAATATATACTGTATATATTTCCAAAGTTCATCTTAATATATATAGAGCCAAAATTACGTCAGTTTTGATGGAATTCGTGTTTCATTACTTTTACCAATGAAGCAATTTTTAATAAATGACTGAAAATTTTCTACTAATTACTTCAATTATATTTATTATTCATTAAGAAACTTAAATTTGTTACATTAAAAAGTAAATTTGTTACATATTAATGAATATCATATTGGTATCATAATATTAATTGATATCATAACTGGTAGAAATTTGTATTATAACTTATATATATATATATATATACTTTTATGCGCTTTTCGGCTTCGATGGATTAAAACTTCCGTCAGTTCCTTCTTCAGCTTCTGAAGTTCGTTCACTTAGGCAGGAGGCTTCAATTATCACGTAAAATAACGGACGCAAAGAGTTCTTCTCTGGATGTTCTAAAATTAAGTGTAAGTTGTTCATTTTCCACTCGACAAACTTCCTATGTAAGAACTTTGATTGGAGAGGCTTTGAATATTCACTCTCGAAAATTTAATCACTGATATTTCTAAGCTTACTTCCCATTTTATGCTATTTCCATTTCCATTTTCGGTCCTTAAATTAAAACAGCCAAAAGTAACAAATTCATATTTGACAAAAGCTTGTCTTCATTTGAGACAATGTTTTCGTGGCGCCAAATAGGAAGGGCTAATATTTCCTAACCTAACATTAGCCTAATCAATCATAACCTAACTTATCGTATCCTAACCAATCATAACCTAACCTAACCAATCGTAACCTAACACGGACCAAAGTGGGAAAGGCCGTGGATGGAAATGAAAATGACATGAAGTGGCAATGGCATAGAACGGGAATTGCTTAGACAGGAAATGACAGAATAGGAATTGCATTTGCAGACACGGATGGGAATGGAAATGACAGAATGGGGTAAGACCATTTCTAATATTAGAAAAAATCGTAGAGGAAAAATTGATTAGTGGTGTTATTCAGTTTTGTCTCTTCCCAATCTGTCAGTCCCATTTTAATCTTCATCCCAGAATGAGAAATCTCATAGGAGGTAATTTCCAAATCGATCCATTCCCACTCCCGGTGTAAGATTTCTCATTTTAAGTTTCTGTAAGAAAATATGCCTTAAACCTTTACTCTTAAAACTGTCCGCTGTGTGTACTTTACATCCGAGCTGGAAAAAGGAACTAAACATACTCTGTAAAATCTAAAGTACGAAGAGTTGTTGAAACGGTTATCTTCTCGACAAACGGTGTCCTCTGGAACTAAATGAAAACTACAAAGTGTACACTTTCAGGGATTAAAGAAAACCTCGCACTGTACTCCAGTGTACCTTCGATCTGCCGAGTTACTCTTTACGTACTTTATACCCAGAATACGTTTAGTCCCTTTTTTCCGTTCGGATTAAAGGTACACACAATGGACAGTTTATAGAGTGTATAATTGACTGCAGCATTCTTTATATATATATAAAGGAACTCTCTTAATTTTTTTCCCCAAATCTGGATTCCTAATTTCGGATAGGGACTGGACACAGGAATGGCGCCAAATAAGGAGTAATCGTTAATTTTGGAAACCCGAACAACTCTTTTGGATTTATTATTAATAAAGAGAGACTCATTTAAGTTGCCCTGTTGTAACATTCTGACCTAAATAAACAAGTAATTTGTGGGAACGCTCAAATTTTTCAAGGTCATCCAATTTAGTTTTGTGTCACGTATAATCAGATTCTCATCCTTGAATTTCACAAACATTTTATGAATTTTCATTGAAGGTTTGAACGTTGCTTCATACAGCGGCAATCGTTTTATTAAAAGGACGATTCATCTCTAGATTGTTTTAAGAGAACTATATTAATACACTCTAAAAATGGCCTTTATGTATACTTTCCAAACCCTACTAATAGGAACGTTACGAAAAGTAGATGGAAAGTACAGTAGTCACTTAGATTCCGTAAGAAGATATATGGAAAGTACATGAAGAACTTTGTTTCAGGCACAGTTAGAATGTCGAGGTACCCCGAAAGTACAACAGTGAGTTCTTGATTTGGAACAGACACGTACGTGAGCTGATTGCGGCAAGGAGACCGAAAGTATATTTTCTTTAATATATATATATATATATATATATATATATATATATATATATATATATATATATATATATATATGATGAATTTCACAATTAAACACGTAAAGTGAATGAATGATGTAAATCCACAAGGAAAAAGAAAAATTATTCCAAGGCTTTTTGTGTATTCAGAAGTACACCTCGTTAGGGAATGACGAGGTGTACTTCTGAATACACGAAAGGCCTTGGAATAATTTTTCTTTTTCCTTGTGGTTTTCATTATATATATATATATATATACAGTATATGGAGTGTTCCTGAGGATGTCATTAGACGAAAGCGCTTGAGCACCATCCTGTTTCCTTTTTCCTTCGTGGTTATTTTCATCATAAATATTATTCACGTGTTATATATATATATATATATATATATACAGGGTGATTCAAAGTCAGGTTACATAGGGCTTTTCTGTTTCTTTGCAGGTAAATGAGTTATGAGATGTGATATTCCTAGCTGGCTGCACAGTGCATTCCCGTTAACGGTGGCCATATCGAACATGTGATGTGACTATTCCCCTATATCATCATTACATAATACAGTATTTCCCTACGTAACCTGACTTTTGAATCACCCTGTATATATATATATATATATATATACATTCAACTGCAAAGAACACGCAGTATAAATAACGTAAAGAACGACGCTTGTATAGGAGATATTCCGCGCAACGAGAAAGAAAGAACGGAACAAATGAAAAAATGAGGTAACCACCTGGGAATCGAACCCCGGATCTTCCGATTGCCGGTCAGACGCGATACCATTACACCATGGACCTCACTCTTCCAAATGCCGTAATACTTCTACATACTCGCAGAAACCAATGCCCCAAGGGGGCACCTCCCGCATGCCGTAACATTATATACATTCAACTGCAAAGAACACGCAGTATAAATAACGTAAAGAACGACGCTTGTATAAGAGATATTCCGCGCAAGACGAGAAAGAAAGAACGGAACAAATGAAAAAATGAGGTAACCACCTGGGAATCGAACCCCGGATCTTCCGATTGCCGGTCGCGTCTGACCGGCAATCGGAAGATCCGGGGTTCGATTCCCAGGTGGTTACCTCATTTTTCATTTGTTCCGTTCTTTCTTTCTCGTCTTGCGCGGAATATCTCCTATACAAGCGTCGTTCTTTACGTTATTTATACTGCGTGTTCTTTGCAGTTGAATGTATATAATGTTACGGCATGCGGGAGGTGCCCCTTGGGGCATTGGTTTCTGCGAGTATGTAGAAGTATTACGGCATTTGGAAGAGTGAGGTCCATGGTATATGGTATCGCGTCTGACCGGCAATCGGAAGATCCGGGTTCGATTCCCAGGTGGTTACCTCATTTTTTCATTTGTTCCGTTCTTTCTTTCTCGTCTTGCGCGGAATATCTCCTATACAAGCGTCGTTCTTTACGATATATATATATATATATAATTATATTATATATATATTAGTTGTTTTAGTTTTTAAAAATGCAAATTTTATAATTATTTTCTTTTAAATATAAAATTTTTAAGTGCAAATAAAAGATTTTTGCCTATAAAATGTTTTAACATATTGGATATTTATAGTTTTGTTCTATATTACAATTTTATCAATCAGCTCTTTAACACAACGTGACCGAGTGGGAAAAGGACTCTGCACGTTGCGTGGAGCTCTCGCTGTCGTCGATTCAAATGCGGAAAGTGAAAAAAAATATACTGTATATTTGTTTCTTTACATATAATGTGCATAGTTGAATATACAGTAATTAAATTAGTGCTAAGTAATTTCCACTATACAAGTTAAATTTCAGAAAGTTCAGTTAGGGTTCATATGGTATATTGGAAAGGTTCCAAATCCAAAATAAATTTACTTTTGTTTTATACATTTTTCGTGGTTTTTCATGCTGCGTTGTACTTTCTAAGTAGTACTGTAAAAAGAGTACTTGAACAATTTATTTAATGTCAGATGTACTCTCTGGCATTTGGTGTACGTTCGAAACTATTGTATTTCCTGCGTAAGTTTCGAATATTTTGTAATTCGCAAGTACAATTAATGTCAGATATACGCTCGGATTTGAAAGTACAGGGTGGGCCGTAAGTTTCGATACATAGGAAAAATTAAACGTTTGTTTTTATGTTTCAGATACCCTAAGAATATGCGTTTGACGTAAGATCTTGTTTACTGATGAAGCAAATTTTTACGTCAATGGAGAGGTTAATCGGCAAAACATACGTTATTGGAGTAATGCTAACCCTAACTGGCTGAGTCCGACGAAGATGCAAGGTGCCGGTAAAGTGATGGTGTGGGCCGGGATATGGGGTGACAGAATTATTGGACCAATTTTTGTCAGTGGAAATCTTAATGCCGAAAGGTATCTTAGCATGTTGCAAGAAGAGATTTTCCCATCCCTGCTAAACGAGGAAGGTAACTTCCCAGTTTACTTCCAGCAAGATGGAGCTCCACCTCATTATGGTCTTCACGTGCGTCGGTATTTGGATCAGCAGTTTCCGGATGCTTGGATTGGTCGGCGTGGTTCTGTGGAGTGGCCTCCCAGATCCCCAGACCTCACCCCCCTTGATTTCTATCTTTGGGGGCACTTGAAGGCCATGGTGTATCAGGAAAAGACGAGACATAAATCATCTAAAGGAACGTATCACCAACGCCATTACAAGCATAACGTCAACTGTGCTAATGCGTGTTCATCAACAGTGGGGAACACGTATTGAAATGTGTTTTCAAAACAATGGCAACCATGTAGAGCACATTATATAAATAAAAATGGTTGTCCATAAAAAAATGTTTATTTTTCCTATGTATGGAAACTTACGGCCCACCCTGTAGAGGAAATGTACATTTTTTACAGTGTACAATCTGAGGAAGAGTAAGACAAAAATGCATCAAAAAGCTGACGTATATGATAGGATTAGTCTGCATTACTATTGTCTTCGGAGGTAGGCCAGGACCACTACTTACATTAGACGTAGTAAAACGATGTTCACTGGATATTTTTAGCTTTTGCTGTTGCCGTGCAAGAATCAAATCCAGCCACCATCTGATCTGCACTCGTCGTCATTTTGGAATAGTTTTTATGTATGATACATTACGCATACGAAGCAGTCGGGAGATAACTCCCTAATGACTCGCATATGAAAGCAATATTATAATTTATTGTACATCTCCAACTATAAACATTCCTGCATAGAATTTGAATGAAAATAGTGAAGCTCCATTAAAAATATCAGGGTTAAGTTTTAGTGGCATAAAAGGGATAAGTAGTGAAGTTGGCCATTTTCCATTTTCCTGTCTTCCACCGGTAATTATCGTAGAAATAAGGGCCATAAAGGCAAAACATAAACTTAGATATGAAATTAATAATCTTAATAAATTTAATAAAGTATAAACAAAGTGGTGCGTAGAATAAAATGAGCTAAATAATAAAGATAAATTAGAGAGGGTAAACAGAGGAGTGGATTTATTACCTAAATATGAGAGCATCTTCACAGTTATATTACAGGAATGATCATTTGAATAGATATGAATAGATATGAAGAATTTAAACAACGCTTAATGCATAAAACGGCAAATAATATAAATATATATATATTATATATATATATATATATATATATATATATATATATATATATATATTATATATATATATATATATATATACACAGGGCGTCCCAAAAAAATGTATACACACTTTAACAGCTGATAGCTCAATTGATGTTTCTTTCTTTCCAAGTTAAACCCATTAGAATTAATAATGGCAGTCAGACTAAGCTTTGAACAAAGGAAATTCATTCTAAAATGCTACTGGAAGTGTGAAAACGCAGTTGAAGTGCAAAGACAGTTTAGGAGGGAGTTTCAAACAGATCCACCAACGCGACTTACCATCACTCGAATTAGAGATAAGTTTGAAGCCGATGGAACTGTTCAGAATGTCCACAAGAAGCGTTCCGGAAGACCACGGACATCGACAAGCCCCACAAAGCAAGAAAGAGTACTGGAAACGTATCACCAAAGTCCAAGAAAATCTGTGCGGCAAGCGAGTCGTGAGGTAGGAATTTCAGAATCGTCTGTCCAACGCATTTTGAAGCGCTGTCAATGGAAAAGTTACATTCCAAGATTAGTCCATGCTATTAATGAAGATGATGATCCGGACCGAAGAGTGGAGTATTGCGAGTGGTACTTGGCACGATGTGGATGTGGATTGGACGAAGGGGTTTCGTAGAATACCCTCCGCGTTCACCAGACCTCACACCACTAGACTTTTTTTTATGGGGATACTTAAAAGACAAAGTCTACGCTATAAAACCTGCAACAGTCGCTGAATTGAGAGCAGCCATTGAACGAGAATGCACACAAATACCAAACGAAATGTTTCGTGATGTTTGCGATTCCATTGCTTCGCGTTATCAGCAGTGCCTGGACCAGAACGGACGTCAGTTTGAAAACAGGCGTTGACAAAACAATTAAATAATGTCTGTAGATTCTATTACATTTTGAAAATGAAATGTATTTTAATAAACACTGCCTTTATAAGTATTTAAAGTGTGTATACATTTTTTTGGGACGCCCTGTATATATATATAAAATAAAAATAAACATTCGTTTAAGCTCTAAAGTGTGGACCGTATTATCACGATACATTCTGTCACACATTTCAAATGTATAATTTAATGCACCTTCGTTGAAACGTATATAACGAACCTACTAATAAAGGTGTCTTTTACGTCTAAAGTGAAATTCGTAATGAAGGAGCAGTGAATTTTATAGTCATTGGGTCTGGGTATATTAGTTGGGTACGGGACTGTTCTCTATGTCCAAATTATCATATATAGCGACCCGCAGTTCGTATCCGACGTAAAGCGGTAGGTCCCCTCCATTATATGACCTTAGGTGCCGCGAAGGAGGTTAAACAATACCATCACTCAAACAATACATTTGAAATGCTACTAAAATATGACACAGAATGCGTAATCAGACGTCTGTTACGGCTCTCAGAAGCGTTACTCAGACTGTGGTACTGCGTCGGTATTCAAATTAGTCCCGTGATTTCCTGAAGTACAATAATTACTGATTTTTGCACCTTACTTGTACCTTACACGTGGCCTACTGTTAGTTAGACACAATGTGCGGCTCTCGAAAAATGTTTTCTGAGTAACAATGGTCTGGAGGGTATATATAAATGTTACGTGAAAGACATAAAATTAAAGAATGCATAGAAAAATTATAAATAGATAATAATGTTATTTATATAAATAAAAAAATGTAATGAAATACGTTTCAAAATATGGAAATTGGCAGAAGGAAGTCCTTAAAACAATCGAGCGAAATTAACGAGCATTCCTTCAGTAGCCGAGTTTTCAGTTTTGATAGCGGTTTCATATGATACACAGATTCATATCTGGATGCCATTGCTTCAAAAACTAATTTTATATATATATGTATATATATGATGAAAATTCCCTGACGAGGTGTACTTCTGAATACACGAAAGGCCTTGGAATCATTTTTCTTTTTCCTTGTGGGTTTGTATCATTCATTCATTTCACGTGTTTAATTGTGAAGTTCATCATATATATATATATATATATGATAAAATTAAAACATAATAAATTAATAATTCACAGTAAAAATAAATACTGTACCTATTAACAGTACTGATATTAAGTGGAACTACAGAAAAATATTTTCGTACCAAGAATCCCAAAGTCTGGAATATTTTGCATTGGACTGTACTCACCAGGTTTCGTCATCGCCTGGAGGTTCAAGATATTGTGGTTAGCAAACATTTGCGAAGCTGAGCATTTTGAAGGTAACGTACGCAGCATTCTAGAGTCTGTTATAATCCAAATGTATAGGGTTCTCAGCAAACATTATTGTATCATTATATAAACCTGAACAATATGTATGAAGGAGGGGTATCGTGCGTACCCTTTTGAAAAGTGATGGTGTTTTCGTGTACATACAAAATATATACATACATACATACATTACATACATACAAACATACATATATATATATACTAAATTCGAAATCACTATATATATATATATATATATATATATATATATATATATATATATATATATATATATATATATATTGGTTAGTGGTTAGTGTTGCTGACTACGAATTCATCAGTCCCGGATTCGAATCCTGGTGACGGCAGGCGGCGAGCAGCTAACCCAACTGTTCATCCTTCCACAAAACAAAAATTGGTTGGTAAATAAATGCGTACCCTGGTAACCTAGTGGTTAATACACTGGGCTGATGATCGGGAGGTCGTGAAGAATCGATAGCCGGTAACTATCGTGAAGAATCGATAGGTGGTAACTACTGATAGCCGGTAACTTGCCTAAATTAAGCTGCCTTTATAAACTGGCAAACAAGTTGCCACTATAAAGTGGTGCCTATAACTTGGCCACTAAATTAAGTTCCGTTACATCTTAATATACAGGGTGGCGCAAAAGTTGCGCATCATAGGAATTTTCAGTGTTGACTATAATATATTATTTTTTCTTTTAGGTAGGGAATGGCTGAGAAATTAACAATAGACGAGAGGGTGAGCTTGGTTTTAATGTATGGAATATCAGGTACAACAAATCGATGAATCTGTACCGATTCATCGATTTGTAGTACCTGGTATTCCATGCATTAAAACCAAACTTCCCCTCTCGTCTATTGTGAGCAGATATTCAGCTTATATGAGCAGATTACTAAGTTTAAGATTTAGAGATTTGAACATAGGACTTGTTTTTACTCGACTGGTCTTCACACCTTATACTAGGTGATTACAAATGATCTTACCGATTTTAAACACTTATTATGAAAAACTAACAAAGCTACAGCGAAAAGCAAGATATACAATTAAAGAAGAACTCAAAATTTTTATTTACAAGCTATTGAAGTTCAATATGAGCTCCTTTTTTGGCTCTACAGACATCAAAGCGGTATTCTATTTCCCTTCATACATTTTGTAGCATATCATATTGAACTTTTATAACAGCCTCACGTATCCTTTCCTTCAAATGTTCCAACGTTGTTACCATTGGTGGAACAAAAACTTCATTTTTGACATAGCCCCAGAGGAAGAAGTCAAAGGGGGGTTAGATCGGGCGAACGAGTCGGCCAAGGAATCTCTCCTCCCACTGCCCGATCCAACGATCAGGCAGTTGCTCATTCAGGAATGTTGTGACCTCATTGTGGAAATGGGATGGCGCACCATCCTGCTGAAACCACACATCAGCTTTGTCCTCTAGCAGCTGCAGCATCAGCCACAGCTGTAGCATATCTTGGTAAATGATACCTTTAATTGTTTTTTCAACAAAGAAGAATGGACCGCACACTTTCTCAGCAGTAAGAGCACAAACACATTAACTTTTGGGCTATCTCTGACGTGTTCAATATTGCAAATAAAAATTCCCTGAAATATTCTTTATTTGTATGTCTTGCTTTTCGCTGTAGCTTTGTTAGTTTTTTCATAATAAATGTTTAAAATCATTTGTAATCACCCTGTACCTATTATTATGATAATTTAATCTTTTTTTTTTTTTTGCAATATGTTCAATAGATAAATAATATACCTGTATTTCTCCAAATTGCTATGTTATATGGGATGTAAGGGTACTAGGGTGTAATATAGATTGAGAAGCATATATTTTGGAATGTGGTTTTTAACTTATGCAAGATATAAGTGAACTTTGACAGCTTATTTAATGTGTTTTGATGTGGCCATCGAAAGTGAATTTTTTATCTAAAATTACAGCTAATACTTTCATCGCTAATACTCTATTAATCATAGTATTATACGAGGGTGGGCTGAAAAGTAATGCCTCCACTTGAATAATTCTGGATTGTGTAGAGGTTGCCAGCTAAAACAGGTTTTGTGTTGTAACTTTATATCCCCACCCAATTCCAGATTATGTAGAGGTAACCAGATAAAACCGGTTTTGTGTTACAACTTAATATAGCCTACACTCATTCCACACGTTGGTTCAGTATAGATTACAATGGAAAGGAGTAAAGACGTTCGCTTCAAGCAACGTGCCGTAATTGAATTTTTGACCGCGGAAAGTGTTGTTCCCATAGACATTCATCGGCGAATGCAAGCTGTGTACGGCAAACATTGTGTTGATGTGAGTACCGTTCGACGTTGGGCGACGCAGTGTAAAGAAGGAGAAGCAGGGCAAGAAGATTTGTGAGACAAACCGCGAAGTGGAAGGCCTGTAACGGCAACCGACGAGTCTCATCGGAACTACGTTGACGAACTGATTCGTGGAAATCGTCGCATTAAACAGAATGAAATTGCTGCAATGCTCGATGTCTCCAAAGAGCGAGCGGAACACCTTATCAGTATTCTCGATTACCGAAAGGTCTGCACCAGATGGATGCCTCGCATGCTCGCTGCCGAAATGAAAACTGAGAGACTATGCATTTGCGAAGAAAATCTGCAACGCTTCCAAAATGAAGGAAATGAAGTTCTGCACAGCAGTGTGACAGGAGACGAGACGTGGGTCCACCATTATGAGTCTGAAAATAAATGGCAATCCATGGAATATCGGCCCAAAAATTCACCGCAATCAAAAAATTTAAAGTTAAAAAATCGGCTGCAAAAGTGATGATGACTGTTTTGGGGATATCAATGGTGTTGTTCTCGAAGACTTTACGGAAAGAGAGACAGCAATCAACTCCGCACGTTATATTGAAACTCTGAAGAAGTTGAAAAACGGATCAGGGGGGTTCGCACCCACAAAAACGCAGTCTTGTTCATCATGACAACACATGGCCTCACGCCACTGTTCAAACGCGAGAAGCAATTGAGGATCTGCAATTCACCGTCTTGCCGCATCCACCATATAGCCCCGATTTTGACCATGCAATTTTGACCTCTTTCGTAAACTTAAAGAACATCTCCGTAGAAATCGCTACGAGTCTGACGAAGAAGTTAAGGCTGCTGTGAAATTTTGGTTTCGTAGTCAAAGCTCCGAGTTTTACCGAGGTGGATTTAAAAAACTCGTTTATCGTTGGTGTAAATGTATCGAGGCAGAGGGTGATTTCATAGAAAAGTAAATGTATCGTTTTGAAGAATGAACTCTGAGGTACATATCTGCTTTGTTTCGATAAAATCCTTCAACCTGTTTAAAATTTATTTGAGTGAAGGTATTACTTTTCAGCCCACCCTCGTATATATATTATATATATATATATATATATATGATACACACAGACCGTGCATGGAACAAGGAACTCTTCTGGGATAATTAATCCACTATAGTCCGAATAAGTAATGGTAAATGACAAATACCATAGTTTTTCTTTTTCATGATGCTAGCCCGACGTGGGCAACGGTCACTCGCAAAGAGGTCCCATAAATATATTATAGCTTCCCTCACCAGCTATCTGCAAAGCAGACAGGATCCAGCTTTGGGACATGGATCTAGGGTTTAAAGCAGCCTAGCCCTGCTACATTTAGAACCTCAATATAAGCAAAAGACTCGCTGCCTTCACGTCAGATTGAATACATCAAAGAAAAAGGGGTAACTATTATATTTTTAGCCAAAAACCAAAACTTAAACCTCAACTGGCAGAATTGAGCGTCCACTTTTCAAGGCACATAACATGTCCGTTTCAAGATGGGAATGAACTCATGAAAAAGAAAAACTATGGTATTTGTCATTTATCATTACTTATTCGGACTATAGTGGATTTAATTATCCCAGAAGAGTTCCTTGTTCCATATATATATATATGTATATACTGTATATATATTCTGTTTTTATTTGTTATAATCAAATCGAGGTTTTTGATACATTTAACGATAATTTATTTGTATTTAGCCAGTTATAAATACGGGTGAGCTCTATGTGTGTTCTCTTTTGTAAAGTATTTAAGCCTTTGTCAGATATGACTCAGCATAGGCGTAGATGGTGGGGGTCAAGGGGGGGCAACTGACCCCCAGTACACATATTTTCAATCATCACGATTTCACCGAAAACTTTCTATGATTTTCATATAGGATATCATCTCTTTGGCCGAAATGTACGAGTATGTCTTCAGATCTTGAACCATGCGATATTTGATTATAGAAAGAAAAACCTGTTACAAAACGGCCCTATTTAAATACCCGATTGGATATAACCTGTTACAACTTACTTTATTGTTGTAACTTGTTTGGCGCTCAGCCTTTGTACTGGTTGCGTTGTGGAAGTTATGAAAGTCATTGACACAACGCAGAAATAAGGGGGTCCTAATCGAAACCTATGATACGCCATGTATGATTATTAAAATCTGATTCATGTTTATCTAGTCTGCGTATAGCTGTTCATTATTTAAACAGGACTTAAACTAGTCTAAAGACTCCTCTTACTCCATAACGGACCAATTTTTAGGTTGGAACCGTGTTTTATTGATAATAATAATAATATAATAATAATAATAATAATAATAATAATAATTCTAAAGCAGAAGCACATACAAAAATATAATTAATCACATACAGTGGACAGAAGTATATTGGCAAGCATTGAAATAAACATTGCTCTGAGAGTTTGTTAAGAATTCTAGAGTTGGGTTTGATCATGACCGCTTTCCTTTACATTTATTGACAACAAAGGAAAAAAACCGGGTGATTGATTGAAATTGGAAGGGTGTTTGCTTAAGGTTGATTCAACTATTTTGCGGGAGTAGAGTTGGAAGACTTGGAAACCAATGAAGCAGAAGTCCAATCAGTGGGATGATTGAATGTGCGTACATGCTTAGAAAAGCATTTCTGGTTCTAATTGCACCCATGCGCCCGTCGATTCTGTATGGTTTGTGGAGTACGACCAGTTTCAGCAATACAGACTTAAGTTCAGCAAAAATTTGGGGTTTATTGAACTATTAGAAACCTCGTAGAAATGAAGTATAGAGAATGTTTGTTATGCATCTTATAATTTACAGGCAGTTTTATTCTGTTTGAATGGAATTATTCAAAACTCTTTATCTGAAGGCACTCGTGAGTTAACCTAAGAAGGCCTGAAATTCGCGGCACTATTATTCCGATATGGTAAACCTTTTTTTCCTTAACTTAATCTTCGTTAGTGTGTCTTAATTAGTTATACACTATATTTATATTATCTTTTTCATGTTGACAGTCTGAGTGCCATTATTTAAGAAACATTTTTAATAACTTCTAAAATTGTGCTTTAGCAGAATGTCAATTTCCTGTGGACCGAAACAAGTTTTCCGAAGAAAGCTTTGTTCCTTTATTTTTTCTTCTGGGTTTTATCGATATTATTTTGAGCACGGTAGAGGTGAGTTTATTATATATATATATATATATATATATATATATATATATATATATATATATATATATATGGATGTAGGGTATGCTTGGAGCTTCAGCAGCACTAAAATTTTGATAAAATTAAATATTTTTTGTTATTTTTGAACATTATAGGATATAAATGTTTAATTTTTATCTCTTTCAGGTTCCTTTTTAGAATCAGGTCATTATCTATTTTCATCTCTGGGGTCAATCCCAGAATAGGCACCTGATGTACCTCAATCCCAGATGAAGCACCTGCGTTCAACCTCAATCCCAGAATAGGCACCTTGCAAGGAATTAAATAAAAAAAACTGATGATTACAAAATTTATTGTTTATACAAAGTTTATTGCAAATGTAATAAAGGCAAAGTTATAAAAGGTTTAAAGTGGTTTAATGAATAAAGAAAAATTTTAGATATTATAAATTCCTGCAATATGAGCCGAATGTTTCTGAATCCATCTGAAGCAAATCTATCTTGCCACATAAATTAGGTTAGGTTAGGTTAGGTTAGGTTAGGTTAGGTTAGAGTTGATTTTTTCAAATATTGATAAAAACAATGAAATTATATCTCTAAAAACTGTTATATTTTTTTCTCCTCAATCCCAGATTAAGCACCTGTGTTTTGCCTCAATCCCAGATTAAGCACCTAAAAATGATTTCAGGTGCCTATTCTGGGATTGATCCCATCTCTGTTATATTAACATAATGTTATAATGTAATGTTATAATGTTTCAGACCAACAAAGACCCTAGGATCCACTCATGGCTGGTCTACCTAACTGTTTTCATAATTGTGTATTGTGCATGTCCTCCGTGGTGGCGGAGGGGACCTACAATTTTACGTGGTTCCGAACCACAAAGCCTTAATTTTACTACCTTAAACTATACCCAATCTATCAACATATCCGTCTAATCGATTTTTAAACATGTTTATAGACGTGCTACTAATTACTTCTACCGGCAAACTATTCCAGCTATTTACTATTCTATGCGTAAAAAAGTTTTTGGCAACTGCTGTCTCGAACCTTCTACTTGTCAACTTACACCCGTTATTTCTAGTCCTATTTTATTGAGATATTTCGAAAAAGCTATCTCTATCTACGTTATCGAACCCATTCATAATTTTGAAAACCTGGATTAGATCACCCCTTAGCCTTCTAGTCTCGAGTGTAGTCAATTTTAACTCCTTAAGCCTATCCTCGTACAACTTTGACCTAAGCGACGGAATCATCTTAGTTGCTCATCTTTGAACTCTTTCGAGTTTGTCTATATCTTTGCGCATATGCGGATTCCAAAATTGGATCGCGTACTCCAAATGGGGTCTAACTAATGATTTGTAAAGAGGAACTATAATATCGCACGATTTGTACTCAAAATTCCGAGCTATAAAACCTAGCACTTTGTTCGCTTTATTGACCGCTGCTGTACTTTGTTTCGCTACTTTTAAATCACCAGTGACTATAACTCCTAAATCTTTTTCCTGCTCTACACTTGTTAACTATTTCCCTGACATACTATACGCAAAACTACCGTTACGCGAACCTATATGTAAAATTTTGCACTTATCGACGTTAAATCTCATTTGCCATGTGACTGACCAATCAACGATTTAATTCAGATCTTCCTGGATTTTACCTCTATCTTCGTCATTAATCGCCCTACCACCCAGCTTCGTGTCATCCTCAAACTATGAAACTGTACTGACTAGCCGACATCTAAATCGTTAATATATATAGAAAAAGCAAGGGGCCCAATACAGAACCCTGAGGAACGCTACTCGCTACATTAGCCCAACACGACTCCGCTCCATCAACGACCACCCTCTGTTTCCTACCTCGCAACCACTCTTCTATCCAATTTATTAAATCTAAATACACTACATCAACCGGCCGATGATTACCGTAAACGTCAACCACGCTTTGAAAAAATTCTAAAAGATTAGTTAAGCAAGATTTGTTTCGCCTAAAACTGTGCTGAGTATTTCTAACAAGTTATGCAATTCTAAGTGTTCGACTATACGATCCCTAATTATTGATTCCAGTAGCTTACCTACAACAGACGTTAAACTGATTGGCCTATAATTTCCCGCCGCACCTTTATCGCCTTTCTTAAAGATCGGTGTTACGTTTGCTAACTTGAAATTATCTGGTACGCACCCCTCAGAAATAGACGCATTAAAAATCGTTGTTAGCGGCACAACAATGCTATCTTTTAATTCTTTTAGTTGTATGGGATATATGGAATCCGGTCCCGGTGATTTACGCATTTTCATTTTATCAATATAACGCATTACCTCCCCTTCACTAACCACAATATTATCCAAAATATTACCATTATCAAAAGGTATTATATCTATGACCGTAGGGATATTCGTTACATCTTCTATAGTAAAAACTGACGTAAAAAATTCGTTTAACAAGGTAGCCATTTCCTTGTTTTCAGAAACTAGCTCTCCGTTAACATTTTTCAAAGGCCCCAAGACACTTTTTACTGGATTTCTATTGTTGACGTATTGAAAGAATCGCTTGGGGTTTTCTTTACCGATGTGTCAACTCTCACGGATTTTACGTGAGACTCACGGATTTTAAGTCTCAAACTCCCTTATGTGGGATATGTTTCCAGTTATCAAAATCAGGCACAGGCAAAATCTCACGGATTTTCATACTTCGAGGTTGACGTCTCTGAGTATACTGTAAGATTTTATGGTACTCGTTAAATGACTCCCACATTTCATGTATTATCACAATTTTTATAAATGTTCCAAGCCATAATTTTTTTAATTTAGAATTTGATATTTCGGATCACCTGAAGATCAGGGCCCCCAGCCTCAATTACCAAATGATATCTTCGTTAAAACTAATGAAAATGTCACGACTCAACCTAACCAATCGTCAAGGGCGTACAGTTGACCTAACCTAGTATTCAATTTAATTTATTATTGTATTTGGTATTGTGACGCAAACAACAAGAATACGTGGGGACCCTGATCTTCAGGTGATCCGATATTTCTTTATAATTATCGTAAATAGAGTTAATTTCAATCTATTATTCATCACTATTATAGATTATCTCGCAAAATTCTTTGTATTTTGAAGCAGAATTCAAGGTTATGAATAATCGGCTTCTATAAAGCATTTCCATAATCTTTTGTAATTTTGTTCAATCTAAACTATGCATATTTGAAATTAGTTATGCCTTGCTTTACCATATATAACCTCGGTTAACCTTGGTTTGGTTTCCGCCTGAATTGTTCATTCTGACGAAAGTCAAGCTTGTCACTCTACCTTAGACCTACAGTTTAACGTGGAATCCGAACCAAGCCCCACCACCAGCCCAGCGTCTTAACCACTAGGCTACCCAGGGTACCCATTTATCTACCAACCAATTTCTTTATTGCGTGGAAGGATGAACAGCTGGGTTTTGCTGCGAGCCGCCTGCCGTCACCGCATCTCGATCCCGGGGCGATGGATTCGTAGTCAGCGACGCTACCACGACATCACTGAGGCGCATATATACTCGTATATATTAGGTCATCCCATAAGTAATGTCGTTCTTTAGATCGGAATTTGAAGGACAAAAAAAAACTCAACTGAAACTTTTTAATCTAGTATATTTTTCCATCGGAATCAATGACACTCTGCCAACGTCCTACAAGCTTTTCAATGCCATGTTTATAAAATTCAGGCGGTTTGAGGCAAAAAACGTACAAAGACTGGTGTGCAGGTCATCTAAAGAAGTATACTGTTTCTCGTCAAGATAGTTTTGCAGACTCCTGAAGAGATGATAATCTGAAGGCGCAAGGTCTGGAGAATATGGAGGATGTGGAAGTTTTTCCCACCCAATCTCCTCAATTTTTGCAGAAGTGATCCGAGCGGTATGAGGACGTGCGTTGTCGTGGTGGAACACGATTCCTTTCCGATTAACCAAAGAAGGTCTCTTTTCTTTTAGTGCAGTGTTCAATCGATCCAGTTGTTGACAGTAGACTTGAGCGGTGATTGTTTGGTTGTGTGGTAAGGTTTCAAAGTGTATTGCACTCCTTTATCCCACCAAACACTAAGCAACGCCTTCCGAGGGTGAAGATTTGGTTTTAACTGTGGTGTCGCTGGTTCTCCGGCACAAACCCACTGTCGACGGTGCTTAACATTCTGGTACAGTATCCACTTTTCATCACCAGTCACTAAACGGTGCAAAAACGGATCTTGGAGTTCACGGGAATGAAGAGCTGTGCTAATGTTTACCCGCACCCTCAGATTGTCGACCGACAATTCACGTGGCACCCATTTACCTAACTTAGGCACTTTCCCGAGTTGTTGCAAATGTCGATGGATGGTGGACGGGGATGAATTGAGTTTCTGGGCCAATTCTTCGACAGTTGTTGAACAGTCTTCTTCAAGTGCGGCTAACAGCAGGTCATCATCAAACCAGCAGGGCGTACAGAGCGTGCTGCATCTGTCAAACAGCAGTCACCATTCCTAAACTTTTGAAACCATCTATGACATTTCCTCACATGCAGAATATCGTTGCCATAAACGTCCTGAATGTTTCGCGTTGCTTCAGTAGCACTATTCCCTTTTTTGAACTCGTAAAGCATATATGCCTGATATGCTCTTCTGATACCGTCATGTTTATGAAGGGTTCACATAAAGCAAAACACACGTCTTCACTGGTCAAGGTCTGTAAAGTATGTAGCGAAACACGATAGATCTCCTCTTAGATATAACCTTCGGAAAATTTATGCTTAAACCGAGTAGGACTAGTTTAAACTTAATATATCGTAAAAAACGACATTATTTATGGGATGACCTGATATATATATGAAATAGGATCCCTCCTAAGGAGATGTAGTTTTACATTTAGGATAAAAACGAAGACGTAGAGCAAAAAAGTCATTATATTTGGCTGCAGCCGAACGAACTGTACTGCCAACGCAGTTCCCCTGGGAACACCCAGGGCAGGTAAGCAAATAAACGACAGAACAGCTCATCGCAGGGGGGATTTTGTCCTTACATCGGAAAAAACATTCAAGGGTATTATTATTTACAAAGGCAATCTTAAAATCAGTGTGAAAATAAAATTTTCTCACAACACTCAACAATTGCTTCTTCACAAAAGAGTTAAAATGGTAGATATCAGGTAAAACAAGATATTTACAATTCTCAGGAACATCATACGTTGGGACAATGTTGGGGGAATATACGTCATTAAGAAATTCACCAATAACACCTACAAGATCCCGTAGAAAACCATTTTTAAAGAAAAAATCAGTAAGGAATTTAAACTCATTATGTTCTTTGCAGGCAAGATTTTGCTCCCATATGGGTATTAGTCATAGGACAGGGAAGGTTTTGTCGAGAAAAGAACAGTCTGCTATTAGAAGCCATTCTATCAAGTGTAAGGTTGACGTTTCTGGTGACAATTTTAAAAGTCTTAAATCATTAAAATGCCCGTCCTCCCTTCGTATTTACCAATCTTTGTGTATTAAGTTTTTGAACTCTAATTTAAACATTGATTCTGGATGTTACCCTCTTTATATTAATTAGAATAACTACCTACTAAATTTTCCGTTGCGACCCTGTCTCCTTTTCGCTTCAGTTTCTTGTAGCTGTCAAGTGAGCATAGGTATGTCGGTTTACTTTCGTGATTTTTCGTCTAACTTTTTATTCCGTTTAACTTTTTATTTGTAAATTTTTTTAACAATTTTACGTTTGAATATCTTTAGTTTTAAGTTTTATTTTTATCATTCGTATATTTTTTGTCATTTATGTATTTTTTACTTTTGATTTGATTTTGGCTTATGCCTGTTTCCACTTTGTAATTTTAATTTTTATTCTTGGACAGTTTTAATTTTGTACTCTAGATTAGTTTTTAACTCTCGACATTTATACTTTTTGTCATGTATTAATTTTAGCTTTTATTTATTAGGCCTTGAAAATGGGTAGAATTGCCCGAAACGTCGGCTGCAGCCAAACAATGACTTTTTTGCTCTACGTCTTCGTTTTTATTATATATATATATATATATATATATATATTCTAATCATATTTGCAAACAATAATTTGATAAAATAAATTCTTCTTCTTCTTCTTCTTCTTGCATACTTTCATGGTATAGAAGATATACATGGTAAATATGGTATTTAATAACAGTTTCTCATATGTGTTAGTTTCGTCCATTCAAAATAAAAGTCCTATTTTCCCTCTTTTAATGGCATTTAGTTCTTGACCCCTAGTCATAGTAGAGGCTTTTACATCGGAGAAAAGGAAAACAGCCCGAAATTAAAAAAAAATTCTGAAATATATATATATATATATATATATCAGTGCTTCCACTCCTCGGTTTTTAAACCCAGATATGGGTTTTTTTATGCCCACATGGGTTTATAGGTTTTTTAGAGAGAATTTTGCCATAATCTGGTTTTTTTCTGTATTCCTAAATTTTAGTTAAAAAAATAGTATTTTAGCCTATATAAAATTTATCTAAAAAAACAATAAAACATTAAATGACATTTTTCTTAGAATTCTATGAAATAAAATAGATTACATATTTCCGTCTTAGATTATAGTTTAGCACTAATTAAATAGTGAAAAAAGTGAATGCTTTAAACATTGAATTCCAGTCTGAACATTTCAGATTGCATTTACTTCATTCAATGGTTTCTGTAGAATATAGAAATATTCTCAGTTTTTCCTTAAAGAAGATGTCATTAATTCATCCAAACTATCAGAAATTGACCCAAGCAATGAACTACATCATAAAAAACTGAGTGAGCTATATTTAGGTGGGCGGCGTATGTCACTTTTGGTTTCGGTGCCACTTGGTGAAAATAGTGACAATAGGTTCAAAGGTGATTGCTTAAAATTTCTTGTTGAGATATGTATGCAAATCAAGAAAAGATTTCCGCTGGATGAGGATGGAATTATTGCCAGTTTAAGGATTTTAGATCCAGCTTTAGTACATGATCTTGCCAAATCACCATCATCAATTTTCAGATTAGCAATGAATTTTCCCCTACTTGTTCCTGAAGACAAAATAGATAATTTAGATGATGAATGGAGATCATTTCGACTATCTAAAGATATATCTCCCTCTTACAAAACCATCCCTGAATTTTGGTATTTGCTGCATAATATCAAAGATGGACTCAACAATCCAAAATATGGGCTCCTATCTAATTTCATGACACATCTAACTATTCTACCCCACTCTTCAGCATGTGTAGAAAGAGTTTTTTCACAAGGTTAACCGTGTAAAGACAAAGGGCACAAATTCACTTAAAACAGAAACTGTGAAAGATCGACTGATGGCAAAACAGGCAATAACCAGGGCTCACCAAAATTGTCATACCTGGGAACCTAAAGCAGAATTGGTGAAAGAAGTAATGGAGGGAGTATGTCATCGACGTTATGAAGCACGCCTACAAAAACAAAAAGATCTGCTGATAATAACTTTAGAGGAAGGATCTGAAGTTGATACAAATTCCGAAGATGAATTAGGCGTAATATAGTCTCACTGCATCTCAAGAAGTATGGTAAGTAAGCTTCGTTCTCTTATTTGTGTTGTCTATCATGTTTCATTAAAATAAAATTTGTATTATTAAAAATCTGGGTTATTTTTTAACAATCTGGGTTTATTTGAGGTAGAGGCTAGGTTTAGTTAAATTTTCTGAGTGGGAGCACTGATATATATATATATATATACACACACAGTATAATTTATTGTCAAATTCTCTTTTTAAGAGTTTGCCTGAACTACATTTTGTTGAAACTTTGCGTGGAGAAATTAAGACTATTTGAAGAGGCTAAAAGCTTTATTTTCTTTAGAAACAAACTTTTATTTTGCTAATTTATTTCATTTTATCCTGCTTTAAATTAACACATTTGAAAGGATTTTTAACGCAGTTTAAAAGGTGTTTGTCCGTAAATATTAAATAAAAGTATGTATATATATACAGGGCGTCCCAAAAAAATGTATACACACTTTAACAGCTGATAGCTCAATTGATGTTTCTTTCTTTCCAAGTTAAACCCATTAGAATTAATAATGGCAGTCAGACTAAGCTTTGAACAAAGGAAATTCATTCTAAAATGCTACTGGAAGTGTGAAAACGCAGTTGAAGTGCAAAGACAGTTTAGGAGGGAGCTTCAAACAGATCCACCAACGCGACTTACCATCACTCGAATTAGAGATAAGTTTGAAGCCGATGGAACTGTTCAGAATGTCCACAAGAAGCGATCCGGAAGACCACGGACATCGACAAGCCCCACAAAGCAAGAAAGAGTACTGGAAACGTATCACCAAAGTCCAAGAAAATCTGTGCGGCAAGCGAGTCGTGAGGTAGGAATTTCAGAATCGTCTGTCCAACGCATTTTGAAGCGCTGTCAATGGAAAAGTTACATTCCAAGATTAGTCCATGCTATTAATGAAGATGATCCGGACCGAAGAGTGGAGTATTGCGAGTGGTACTTGGCGCGATGTAGATGTGGATTGGACGAAGGGGTTTCGTAGAATACCCTCCGCGTTCACCAGACCTCACACCACAAGACTTTTTTTTATGGGGATACTTAAAAGACAAAGTCTACGCTATAAAACCTGCAACAGTCGCTGAATTGAGAGCAGCCATTGAACGAGAATGCACACAAATACCAAACGAAATGTTTCGTGATGTTTGCGATTCCATTGCTTCGCGTTATCAGCAGTGCCTGGACCAGAACGGACGTCAGTTTGAAAACAGGCGTTGACAAAACAATTAAATAATGTCTGTAGATTCTATTACATTTTGAAAATGAAATGTATTTTAATAAACACTGCCTTTATAAGTATTTAAAGTGTGTATACATTTTTTTGGGACGCCCTGTATTATATATATATATTATATATATAATATATATATATATATATATATATATATATATATATATATATATATATATATATATCTGGGATAAAACTCAGAATGGTCTCCTGAGAAACTTTTATGTTATACACAGACCCTACATGGAAGAAGGAACTCTTATGGAAAACTAAATCCACTATAGTCCGAATAAGTAATGGTAAATGACAAACACTATAGTTTTTTGCTTTCCATGATATTAGCTCGACATTGGCAACGAGTCATGGGCAAAGAGGCCCCAAAATATAGCTCCCATCACCAGCTATTTGCCAAGCATATAGAATCCAGCTTCGGGACAAGATCTACGGTTTAAAGCAGCCTAGCCCCACTATATTTAGAACCTCAATATAAACATGAAAATCGTTGCATTCACGTGTAATTGAATATAGCAAAGAAAAAGGGTAACTATTGTATTTTTAGCCAGAAACCAAAACTTAAACCTCAACTGGGAAATTGAACATCCACACATTTCAAGGCACTAAACACGTCCGTTTAATGATGGGATAGAACTCAGAATGGTCTTCTGAGAAACTTTTATGTTACACACAGACCGTGCATGGAACAAGGACCCGTTGCCCACGTTGGTCTAACATCATGGAAAGGAAAAAACTATAGTGATTGTCATTTACCATATACTGATATACTGTACATATAAGTATATAGTAAATTTTCCCAGAAGAGTTATTTGTTTCATGCACGGTCTGTGTGTAACATATATATATATATATATATATATATATATGTAGTAATGGCTAATTAAAAATTAGAATGTTTTGGTTATAAGAAATTAATAAAGATGATAATATTTAATACATGTAATTACGATAAATAATGGTTTGTTTATAAAAATATAGAAATATAAGTTCGTAACGCCTGAACACAGGCTGAAGGCTTGGTAGGAATGCCCGCCAGTCATCGGATGGCCTTGTGTTTAAAAAGGTTTCTTTTGGTGTTAAGATGTTCTGTGTGAATTTAGAGTATTATTTAGTGCCGCTCTCCGACTTAGAGTGTTAACGTTAATTTCCCCCTCGCATTATCCCGTTTATCTAAAGCGTTTCAGCATAAAATAAAGTTAGTAAAATGTTAATGAAGAGTATAATTAATCCCCCCGGTCTCCCATGCCTGGTTCAAATTATAACGGCGCCTCAACTCGGTCACGTCTACCGTATTTATAAAATACACCGAAACCGAGTGAAACGAGTGTAAAGAGAACGAAGGAGGATAAAGAAAAAATGAATAAAAAGTAAAGTAAATAATGAAGTATATAAATGAAGGAAGGGTAATATAATTATATATATATATATATAATATATATATATATATATATATATATATATATACACAGGGTGTTCCAGGAGGAAATGTCAAGAATGCACCATTTCACTCTTTGGGTATTTCTAAGTAGAAAGTATTATATCGATATGGGTCTGATTCCCAACCGTTACCGAGATACAGGCCTCTACATTTGGGTAATTAAAACATAATAAAAAGGCGATCTTAGATACTATTTAATGACACTTGTGGTTTACAAAAAGTACAAACATACAATACACTATTGCACTTATTGCAGAATGGTTTCAAAGTGACCCCCTCCTTCTTCAATGCACGCTGCGAGCCTCCGATCCATCGAGTCTTGCCAAGGAAAACGCGGAAGTTCATTTATGAGGTTTATGAACGCATCCTGTATACGTGCAACCAACTGCTCCCTAGTTTCGGGCTTACCCCGCTGATAAACGTTACTCTTCAAGAACCCCCAGACAAAAAAATCTAGCGGAGATAAGTCAGGCGAACGAGGGGGCCATGCCACAGGTCCTCCACGTCCAATCCACCTTCCCGGAAACCGTTGATTTAAGTATGTAGTAACCTCGCTGCCGTAGTGAGGTGGTGCTCCATCGTGTTGCATCCACATCCGTTGTCTGAATGCAAGAGGTACATCATCAAATAAAAGGGGAAGGACGTGTTCTAAAAAATTTCTGTATTGTACAGATGTTAGGCGGCCCTCAATGAAATGTGGCCCAATGAGGTAGTTTTGTAGCAATTCGCACCAAACGTTAACAGAAAATCTGTTCTGAAAGTTACTTTCAACTACAGCATGGGGATTGTCGTGAGCCCAGGTGTGCGAATTTCGAGTGTTGTTAAATCCATTCCGTGTGAACATTGCTTCATCTGTGAAAAGGATGTTATTCAATGATTGCCGATTAGTTTGTAACCAATTACAAAATTGCAAGCGTTGTTCATAATCTGCTGGTAAAAGATGTTGCACCCTTTGGAGATGGTATGGATACAAACCATCGTCATGTAGAATTCTCCATATCTGCATGCGTGGAACCCCAGTTGTCAATGATATTCGCCGGACACTCGTACCTGGACTCCGCTGCACTGCGTCCAACACTTCTTCATCTCTTCGTATTTGCTGACGCTCACTCCTTGGCTTAGGTAATGAACCTGTCTCTCTTAAAGGTCGAAACGTATTTTGTATCGTACGGCGATCTGGTGTGCGGCGATTTGGATAACGTCGCTGATATTCTGCAACGGCTGCGACAGCATTTCCATTGCAAAACCCATACACAAATAACATGTCTGCGTATTCTTCTTTCGAGAAAACTGCCGGCATGGCTTGAAATGTTGCTTGAGCACTGCACCTCCACGTTTGCAGAGTACACAACACACCCTGAAAAGAAACGTGACTCAGTGAGCAGGTGTTAAGACGTACCTAAATAAATAATGTAAATAAATAATGTGAGGATCTGCACAGTTGCCAATGTATCGTTAAATGTCATTGAATATTATCTAAGATCGGCTTTTTATTACGTTTTAGTTACCCAAATGTAGAGGCCTGTATCTCGGTAAAGGTTGGGAATCAGGCACATGTCGATATAATACTTTCTACTTAGAAATACCGAAAGAGTCAAATGGTGCATTCTTGACATTTCCTCCTGGGACACCCTGTATATATATATACTGGTCAAAAAAAGAAACGCAATTAGCTTGCATATGGTGTAAAATTTAAGTTGTTAGTGGTATTATCACAGTTTCAAGATTATGGTTAAATGTTTGTTCAAATCTTTTAAAGCCACTTAGTGCATGTTTTTTAAACCTGACTAATCCCGGCTAAGACGCCATTTTGTTACAAACAATAAACAGAGATTAAATTGAATGTATTCTTTATGAAGGCATGCATTTTTTCTTTGACTTCACAGAATACACACTGCCCGTTGAGAAAACCAAACTTTTTCCCGCGATTGAGGCATGCCACGACTCTCAGAGGTCAACAGAGGTCGTGCCTTGGGCATGTTGGATGCAGGCATGTCTGCTGTCCAAGTTGCACAACGAATGCATGTGCATCCCAGCACAATCTCTAGGCTTGTTAGACGGTACAATGCCACAGGAAGTGTTCAGGACCTGCGAAGACATGGGCGACCTCGTGTGACGACCCAACGCCAGGATCGCCACATTGTACTGCAGCACCTGCGTCATCGGCAGCGGAATGCTCGTCAGACAGCCAGAGAGACACCTGGTATCCACAACAACAGAATTAGTGACCAGACCGTCAGAAACCGACTCCGTAATGCAGGACTCTGATCCCGCAGGCCTTACAGAGGTCCTTTTCTCACTGATGCAAGAAGGCAACGACGCCTGCAATGGGCCTATCAGCACCGTGACCTATCGTGGGCCTATCAGCTCTGACTGCCCAGCGCTACAGGGATGAGATTCTTCACCCACATGTTCTTCCATTCATGAGGCAACATCCAGAATTGGTGCTCCTGCAACAGGACAATGCCAGACCTCATGCAGCCAGGATAGTGCAGGCGTACCTGCAGGGACAACAGGTGCAGACCTTACCATGGCCAGCCTTCAGCCCAGACATGTCACCGATAGAGCACGCATGGGATGAACTTGAACGGCGAGTTCGCAGACATCAGCATCAGCCGCAGAACATCAGGGAACTGACCAATGCAATTATTGAAGAGTGGAGGGCCATCCCTGTTGCTTTCCTGCAGAGACTGTTGAGGTCGATGAGGGCCAGACTCCAAGCCTGCATTGTGGCTAGGGGTGGCCATACGCGTTATTGACTGTTTGTTATGTTAAAGAATCATTTACTATATACTGAGTCCTCATGTTTATTAATAAATCTCAAAAATTGCGTTTCTTTTTTTGACCAGTATATATATATATATATATATATATATATATATATATATTATATATATATATATATATATATATATGAAGAACTATCATGCGGAAAACACGCTTAATTTTGTTTTTTAAAATTATCTGAACATAAAAACTTCAGACCACTTTTGAGGTCCTTCAATTTTCAGCTTCGCTCAATCTTGAAAAATTCTTTAATGGCTCAGACAAAACAAGTCGTACTCGGGACAGATACGAATTTTTCGGTTCTACCATTACGTTCCTTTTGTTTGCGCTTCCTCCACGCACTAATCTACCTTTTACTCTGTTCTTTTTCTTTTGTTCTCCCCATCCTCTCTCTCGCTCCTCATTCCTCATTCTGTTTCCGTTTCGATATTCCAGAAGGGTCACTCGGAATAGATTTACCGCAAGCCTTTCGTTTGCAGTGAAATGTGATCGCAAAGGGAATTACTGCGCGTGGACTGGAGTTTTGGTGGTCCAGTTTCTGAAGCACGGCAGGGCAGGGGTTTGAGAAAAGGTGATCGGAAGAGAGTATTTCTCACGAAAACCAGACTGTTTTAAACTCGAGGCTTCATACACTTGACGAAACTGTCCTCTTGATCGACAAAATTTCATGATCACGAGTGGATACGGTAAAAAGCCAATATATATATATATATATATATATATATATATATATATTATATATATATATATATATATATATATATATCTTGGCCAGGATTTAACCAAGGAAGGGGTTGGGATCCCCCCAAATTATTTTGTACATATATTTTATTATAATTGTAAATATCTGATTTTTTTGGAAACCCCTGATAATTCCCTCTGGCTAAGCCGTTATATATACATATATATATACACAAACTCAGAATGGTCCCCTGAGAAATTTATGTTAAACACAGACCGGACTATAGTGGATTTAATTTTCCCAGAAGAGTTCCTTGTTCCATGCACGGTCTGTGTTTAACATATATATATATATATATATATTAAAAATTCCTAAGAAAAGATGCTTCCTTATACTTAGTCTCTGCTAAACGAATTTAAAAGGAAACTGTGGATAGGAAAAAGAAATTAATGAGGATATGAGCCTGGGATTGAGTAAAAGTGCGTTAGTTCTTTGTACGCTCATATTTATTTAAGTATAAACCTAAAATGTTGGAGTTTTAAAAGAAATATTTAAGTGAATATTCCATACAAATATATCAGGGATGTACCGAAAACTAAAATTCACTAAATATCGAATACCGAATATTCGGTGTAAAACTATTCGTCCGAATACCGAATGTTAGGTTTATTTGGGTTATCAGACGTTAATGAAAAGAATTGAAGCCTTTATCAGTTTGACTTTGATAGCACATACAATAAATAGTAAATGTGAGCAAAAGCCTTATGTTTTAGCCACCAAAAATCTACTAGGTTCCCATACTCATGAAAACATTGTAACTACAGTGACTTTTATATTGCAAGAATGGTCAATAGAGAGCGATCGTGTACGTGCAGTTGTGCACGATAATGGCCGTAATATTACTAAAGTCGTTCGCATTCTCAAAATGACTTCTGCTGCTTGCGCGAATCATACTTTAGCACTTGGAGTTAATGAAGCCCTTCTTCTATTCGCATTTTAAGCATTCATCTCTAGCCTGTGACAGAATTAAGGAAATCCAGAAGCAACATAATTTCCCTGAAGATAAACTAAACGAGACGTTGTCACCCGATGGAACGCTACATTCTATATGCTACAACGACTTCTTCAACTAAAAAACTGCAGCTTTTGCATACGCCTCGGACTATGACATACCAACCCTCAATAACCATCAGTGGACTCTTATTCAGCATGTTGTAAAGCTTCTTGGCCCATGTAAAATATTAACGAATGACTCTTCCTCTGATTCTTCTTGTCTTTCTATGGTGTCTCTCGGCGTAACAATCTCGTGGTATTTTTGCTTAACATAAGTGATGTAGGTATTCATTTACTATGAAAAACGATTTAATAGAAAATTTACAGAATCGCTTCAATCAGTGGAAGACAGATATTACTTGCATGATTGCTCAGGTTTTAGATCCTCGTTTCAAATTTGCTTGCATTACAGTGCCTAAGTTTGTAAAAAATTAGATAATTATGTCTGCTTCACCTAATACTAGTCCTACACGTAATATAACTCATGACGATGAAGCAACTGCTTTTGTTTCACGAGTAGATCAAGAACCTTTGAAAAAGAACCAAAGGCTGACTTATGGAGCTACTTCGATGAGGTTGTTACGTCTTCACAGTCAGATGTGTCCACTTATTAAAAAATAACCAGTAAAGTTGTCAAAAAGAATTAGACATCTATTCAGAGGAGCCACGAGTTAGTCGCGCCACGAACCTTCTTGATTGGTGGTGCCATAATGGCGAAAGATTCCCGAAACTATTAGTACAGTACTTACTCGCAAATATCTCACCATGCCACCACAAGCGTACGAAGTGATTTGTGTTGTACAGTTCTGTGAAAAATGCAATTACCAAGCACTTGATCGTTTAGCTCCTGATGCTGCTGAACAACTAATTTTTCTACACGATAATCTACTTCCTTAAATTTCAATTATTAGGTTTTGTTTTTGCGGTAATTACTATTATTGTCTGTTCATTTTTTGTAAGGTTACTTATAAAATGATACTTTGATACTTATTAGTATCACTGTATCAAGTTAGATTTGTTTGTAATTATTCTTTGAAATAAAAAATACATTTTAAGTTCCACTTCCTAAATCACGTTATTTGCCCTAATTATAAAATATTTGGTATTCAGTTAAAAACATATAAAAACTATTCGGCCGAATACCGAATATCCTCATGCCCTCATTTTTTACCGAATACCGAATATTCGGTACATCCCGAAAATATATTAAAGCTGAGGTCAGTTTGTGATACTGTTGTTCCACTCGATGCAGAGATAATCTCAAAAAAGTGAATGTTATAGAAATACGGTGTGATATCAACTAAAGAAAGAAATAAGAATATTACTATTAATTCTGAAACAATAAAAGTTTCTCTTAAATATACACGGAAAAAAATCCCGTACAGTTCTTGGATCAGCATGGAAGCGTACTGAAATAATTACAGTGCGTACAAGTGCAGTAAATGGACGGTTTTCAGAAACAGACTTCCTGCAAGCAGAATGTTATTTGGTATTAACACAACTGAACGTACTACACCTTATACGGATTTAGAACAAAAGGTATAAATAAATGAAGATTTAAAAAAATAAAACTACCATTTCACAGACCTTCTGTTCGAATTTCTTATCCTTTTGAAAACAAAACCCAACGACACTGATTAGTTTTTATAATTTAATTACAAGGATATCTCCAGAATAACGCGATGACAATAGAATTTACAATTATATAAGAATATGTGGAGAACAAGAGGAAGATGCGGCGAAATGAGCAGAGGAAACGTAAGTTGTATGGGTGCAAAAACGACTAGTGGGGACTGGGAGGTGCCAGTGTCAAGAGGGGTAGAGGGAGGGGGAAGGCCAGTGCAAAGAGGAGTAAGGGGAATACCAGTGACATCGAAGGGAAAAGAGGGAGAAAAGAGTACCAGAGGGAGTGCCAGTAAAGCAACATTTTAATCCTTGATAAGATCTCTTAATCCCTGATAAGAACTTAATCCGATAATGGTTTATGATTTAAAAGAATAAAAATAAAAATAAAAATAAAAATGCTGTGATGTCACACAATAAACTTTAGTGGACCATTTGGATGGCAAAAAAAATTATTGATATAAGATATACGAGCCACCAGTAGCACGATAAAGCATTAATAAATAAAAATATGAACTATAGAGGTCAATGGCAACATTGACTTAGGCATAAAACTGATAATAATAATATTCACCAGTGAACGACACCAAATGCGCAACTACGACAGCACGCTCACACATATATATACAGTACACACAGAACCAAACAATAAAAAGATAGAACGGCGACAACACACACACACACACACCAGCAATGTTTGTGAACGACTGTGCTGCTTTTCTTGATAGGCGATAGTGGGGGCGGGACCTGTACATTACGTTCATACATGAATGTTACAGCGAACTTAAGCGAACAATAATAATAATAATAATAATAATAATAATATTTTTTTTAATAATAATTTTTTTATACCTAAACGCACTCTCCCACCGCAGTGAGGTCGCGTCAGGAACAATCCTCAATCACTCACATGATAATAATGCACCTGCTTCAGGCAACACTATCCACAATCCAGCCAGCCCCACAGACTACTCCACGGTTTACCCAGACCGTTTCATACACCCTCACTGCCTCACTGCCAGCCCGTCGCTCCCCATATACCACATCGCTCCACTTTTTCTATCTAGCGCGCATCTTTCACCCTCCCAGACGTCCAGGCCCTGCTGACCCAAAACCTCCCTCACCCCATCCTTCCCTCTCCTCCTCCGTCTACCCCTCCCCCTTTCCCCTCCGCCTTCGACACTTAAATCCTCTTTACCATCCTCTCCTCAATCATCCTCTCCATATGCCCAAACCATTTTAACACCTGTCCTCATGCATTTCATTTCCAGTACATCCACCCTTTTACTTTCCTTCGCATTCACCACCCATGTCTCACATCCATACAACATTGTTGGTACTACTATACCTTCATACATACCCCTCTTCGCACCCATAGACAACGATCTCTCCTTCCAAACACTTCTTAGGGCACCCAGTACCTTTGTGCCTTCTTCCACACTGTGACCCACCTCTGTCTCCATAGTCCCACCGAAGGCCACGCTAGCTACACCATGCGTCAGCCAGCCGCGCCACGTGGCCCGCGTTCGCTCCCTGAGTGATATTCCGAGACGTGTCTTTGGCTGCGCATGCTCAGTTCGTCTTCGTAGAGGTGAAGCTTATCCCATGCCCACTGGCGGAAGTGGTTCAGTCAGTCGCACTCATTCATTCACGCCCCCATCTGCTCCGTTTCGCACCAATTTTGCAATGCAATAGTTGATTGAAGAAGTCAGACGGTACCCATGCCTTTATGACATGAGGAAAGAAAAGTACAGAGACATATACAGAAAAGATAATTGTTGGAAGGAAATTGCTACCAAATTAGGTCGGATGGATACTGGCGGCGTTGCCCGGCCACGTGTCTTTTGGTGTGAGGACCGCGAAGCATGGCTGCCGTGCGTGGCGTGGCTAGCGTCGTTTTCGGTGTGCGGCAGCCTTTAGGCACATACTAAGACTAATAATAATAAGAAAAATAATAATATTCATCGCTGAATAGCCCCGAGCGTTTCCTGGTGTTTTCACCGACCGCTTCTGACTGCATGTTACCAACTGACGCGCGCGCGCGAGCACGGGCTTAGCCGAAGGTTTTGTTTGTTTGTTTGAATATAAATTATTCGCGGAAACAACATTCTTATGCATCACTCTTCTCCAGTTATATATATATACACATGGTAATTCCCTCCAACACGTTTGAATCGTCCAGTCTAAAAATCAATATGGCTAGCCATATCCAACCATTTCTTGAGAACCTAAACATCGATAACCGGCCCAATCATGTTCATTTCCGGCTATTTTCCATACTTTATTGAACAATAAATATTCAAAGGTTAAAATAAAACGTACAGTCTGAAAACGTAAAATAATTTATTAAAAGTCCATGAGCAAAATAATAATTTATGAATAGGGACAAGCAAAAGAACGTTCAATAATTTTAATAATAACAAGTAAACAAGCGGCTCAAAACTTTAAAATAGTTTATAAAATAAATAAATAGGAAAAACTTTAATATAGACGACGATAAAAATTCAAACAAAATATATACACCAATTGATTATTCCTGAAAAAACCAAAGGGCATCGTATCGTAACTACCAATAATTTGGAAGCGTTTTCGGAATGTGTTACGACAAACCTCAGTCCCTTTAAGTTTCTTCACACCTCCTAAAACTACACTGAAACTCCGCCTCATCTACTGGTAAAGAATAGCTTCAGAGGTTACTCTGACCAACCATTTTCGACCATTTTTTTACATCCATACATTCGTCACATAGAGCCATTGTCGCATAAACCCTCTCTCAACCCATCTAACACTCTCTCTCCTCCTCGTAACCTCGTAGCAGTTCCATGCGTTGGTCTCTCTTCACACGAAGGTCAAGCTGTTGGCCCCGCCTCTAGACCTGGCTTGGTAGAGGAGCGAGTTCCTCTCTTGCACTCTCCGCCGCATAGCTAGGTACACCCGGCTCCTCTGTATATATATATATATATATATATATATATATATATATATATATATATATATATTCAATAATACTAGCAATAATAATAATAATAATAATATAATAATAATAAGGTTGAGATCCTTTTTAAGGCTTTCAAACGTTGTGATGTGAGATTATAACAAATGTGCATAAATATTCTCTGTGACCTAACCTAAACATATGAGCAATTTAAAAGGTGTACACACTTCACGTTCATTTTTAAAACATGATAATAGCTTTTGAATTTTATGTTTAATTATGTGCATAATTTCTCTTTCCAAGTAAATTATATATAGATATTAGTGGTGTACAGATTAATCGGCATCGGCACCAGCAAAATCGGCCATTTTTTGGTCATCAGCATCGGCACCAGCAAAATCGGCCATTTTTTGGTTATCAGCCTCGGCATCGGCCAAATTTAGCCGATTCTCTCACCTATTATTGGAAAGGATCACCTGAAGATCAGGGCCCCCAGCATTCTTTAGTTAGCCTTATAAGGCTAACTAACGAAAATATCACGACCTAACCTAACCAGTCGTTAAGTCAACTGTACGCCCTTGACGATTGGTTAGGTTAGGTCGTGATATTTTCGTTAGTTAGCCTTATAAAGCTAACTAAAGAAGGCTGGGGGCCCTGATCTTCAGGTGATCCCAATTCTATATTAGGTTGTACTTTATAATTTATATATTAAACCATCTTATTTTGTTGACTTTATTTTAAGTATTTTAATAATTTTATAAACCCAAATCATATATCCCTTTTTATTCAAATTGGCCACCAGGGACTTGAAATTTTAATGAAAAATTTTGTTGTTTATATTGTTGAAGAAAGAAAATACGTTCAACATAAAGAAAAACAATTCCCTTAAATATTGGTATTCAATTTATGAAACTAAAATAAAATTATTTTATCATTTTACTGAGTAATAAAACTTTTTAACGTCATTTTGGCTACCGTATATGAGTAACAAATTTTGGTGTTGTATATAGTGCTGGGTATCCGGGATCCCGGAAGTAAAGTAGACAGTTCACTTTCCGGGAAAACTGTCATCGATACCTGGATTTCCCGGTATTCTATTTTCAGGGAAGACTTTTAAACAATTTTATTATGAGATATATTTATTTCATGCAAAGGCTTTTCACAATTGAAGTTTTCGTTCACCTTTTTTTAAACTTTGAAAACCATTTTCGCTTGAGTATAGGGTGAAATAATATCCCGGGATCCCGGATGCCCAACCCTAGCTATATATTGTAGAGTGAGCTGAGGGAAAGCTTTAAACAAATTTGGAATGTAAAAATATGAAACTTGAAAGTTTTCTCATTAAATTAGTAAAAATTCTGAAGGGAATTGAGTTTTAAAATATAGGCAAAGAATCGGCATCGGTATCGGCAGTTTTTCACGGAATCGGCAGCGGTATTGGCAGTTTTCATGGAATTGGCATCGACTAAATTTTTTAATCGGTACATCACTAAATTTTATACAGTAATATATATATATATATATATATATATTTAATATATATATATATATATATATATATATGTGTGTGTGTATATATATATATATATATATATATAAGAAAACTTTTCTATTAAATTATAATAATGAATGGCGTTTAAATCTATGCATTAGACTGTATCGTTGGTTAAAGTTATAATTTCTGGTTTCAACTGAGAAATACTTTATACTTTAACTTAGCTTTGTCAGAATGACTACTACAATGAATGTTTATGGTTACGATTGGTGGTTATATGCATTGGCCTGTTGACGGTAGGCCCACTATAAAAAAGTAATTTAGCTGAAATAAAGTGTTTACAAGGTCACCAATTTGGTCTTTCGACCAAATAACACTATTTAATGAAGGAGGCAAAAAGGGCTTTGTAGTTTGGTTTAATTAGAAAAATAAATAAATAATTTCTTTACAGCGATTAACAATTATTTGTAAGGAATTGGGCAATATTATAAATGAATGATTTTTTATAATAATGAACGATTTCACACAGGTCAAGAATTAAATGATACAATGGTGTTAAAGGGAATAATTAAGGTAGCAAAACATACGATATTTAACACAACAATAATAACCCTATTTGCTATAGTAAACACGTGAGTTAGATTGCACGATATTCAAGACACTTCTTAAAGCCTAATTCAATTAGGTAGAGTTTGTTGAGTTTAAAGGTTATTGAAACCCATTTTATGAAAGCGATATGTGATGACTGCTTTGTACTTTTTAAGAGAAGAAAGTCATGCATCTCGTTTTTTTAACTTACTTGAACGACAGACACCAGACCATTAAATTTACAATGGAGAAAAAAGTAATAACAGCCTCTCATTCCTAAATGTTACAGTCACACGCTGCAATTCATTCTCCACTTCACTTTTTAGAAAGAAAATGGGTGCTACTGTAGTATGCGGTCTACTACGATTGGTTAGGTTTAATCATGATATTTTCGTTAAAACTAACGAAAATATCATGACTAAACCTAACCAATCGTCAAGGGCGATTGACAATGGGATGTAAACAAACAATTAGTAAACAAGATAAGAAGCTATAATTAAAAGGTAGACCGCCGAATCGTAGGTAGACCGCATACTACAGTAGCACCAGAAAATGACTAGGTACCCTTTTAGGTACTAATTACTTTAGCTTTATATCCTTTAAATTCAAACTTGCTAGTATCAGATCCAGACTTTTCCATGCTTACAAAATTTCCTCTGATTGGACTTTGCTCCATAAGGAAGTCCAATATTAAAAAAAAAATTAAATTATAATTCTTTTCCGAATTTTATATTTGATAAGCTCGTCAATAAATTTTTAACCAATCTCCCAAAATCTTCTATTCCAGATGTCCCCAAGTTACCATTATATGTCAAGCTTCCATACAGTAGAATACAGTCACAATAAGATGATACCTTTATTGAAATCTGTCCTCATCCCGACCTTTCTGCAATGTAATTTTCAGTTTATATCTACCAATGCATCCTCAATACAGTCGATCTTAAAAGACAAAGAAACCCTCCCAAAACATCTCAAATTTTCTGTTATTTATCTTTTCCAGTGGGCTACCTGCAATACCAGCTACGGAGGTGAAACGCTCTTACATCTCGAGCAGAGGGTTTCCAAACATATAGACCAGTATCAAAACCGGGCTTTTCATCCCTTAGAAACCACTCTGAACAATATTCCCATCCTGTTACTTCAGATAATTTCAAAATTTTAACATCTTCACCTCACATTAACGATTTTACAATATTGGAATTACTCTAAATACACACCATCTCAAACCCTCTCTTAATGAACTTTTTTCCTCTTCAATTATAACCAATAATATAACCAATCAATTTTCTGTCTGACCATTTTTGTGCACCGCTTCTCATTTAGTCAGTATTTCTTTGGCGAATTCATAGGAATTAGGGACAGAATATTCATTCCTATGAATTCGCCAAAGAAATACTGACATTAGACAATTCAAACAGCCTCCATATGCACAGCTTTGACATAGTATACCTCTACAACAACGTACCAATTAAAGAAGCCATCAACAACTTATTTTCTAATAATCAGAACATAGTCCTCAACTTAACGAAACAAGAATTCACCAAACTGCTAACTCTTGCCGCTTCAGACACGTACTTCTTTTTCAATAAATAACTCTACCAACAAACCGATTCATTAACCATGGGGTCCCCCTAACTGCCACACTAGCCAACATCTTTCTCTGTTACCATGAAAATAACTGACTACTCCATTGCCCCACCCATTACAAACCACACCTATATAAAAGATACGTCGACGACACTTTTCTCCTCTTCACAATGCTAACCATGCCCCCCCTTTTTCTTAATTATCTCAATTCCAACACCAAACCATCAAGTTCACTAAAGAAGACGAATCCAACAACACCCTACCCTTTTTAGATATAGCAATAACAAAACCAAATAATAAATCCAGCACTTCCATATATCGAAAACCTACATACATAGGCCTAGGTACTAACTACTTAAGCCACATCCCTTCACTATATAAAATTAACAGCATTAAAATCTTAATCCACCGTGCTTATCAGCTTTGTTCTTCCTACTTATCCTTCCACAATGAAATAGAATTCATTCACAATTTTAGCATTAATAACTCTTTCCCAAAATATTTACTACAATCCCTAACTAGAAATTTTCTTAACAACATTTATTCCCCCCCCCTTTAAAGTCCCCACCGTTAAAAAAGACATACAATACTTTTATTTTCCTTATTACGACTATATTAGTTACAAATACAATCAGAACTTCGCCATCAACTCACCCCTCTTTACCCTCAAATTAACCTTCAATTTGTATTCACCAATAATAACAGCATTAAATCGTATCTCAACCATAAAGAAAAAAACCCAGCCCTTTGTTTCGTCCACTATTTACTGTTTCAACTGTACTCGCTGCAAAGCGAGTTATATTGGCAGCACCATTCGCCAGTATCAAACAAGAGTGGACGAACATCGCGGCTGTTCTACCAGAACATCACAACCTTTAAATGAACTATCCAAATCAGCAATAAGCGATCATTGCCACCTCCACAATCACCCACTGCTTCCCACCAATTTCAAAATTATCAACTCAGCATACCAACTAACCGACCTCCGCATCCTCGAATCCCTATGTATCCTTAGTACAAAACCAACTCTCAACGACTATAGTTCTGCTTTCAACTTAAACATAGCTAGATAATTTTTCTGACTCATCACTGCAAAAGAAATCCGCTATCACTCTTCGACTTTTGGACAATTCTCACATGGATACTTCAACACTCAACCATTCCCAACCTTTATACAAACAGATTACCCCCCACCCCTGTATAATAACCCGGTAAGATTTGTTTTCAATATTCGTTCCCCTTTTAACCTTTGTCTCATATTATAACCGCTGTCCTACCTCTCTGCATTTTATATACCTTTCTAACTTTAAATTATTATCAAATAAGTGCATAAATATATTTTATAAAATTTTTTATTCATTATATTTGTTCACTTTTTTAAATTTTAATTTTTTAGCACCGATGATGGAAATTGAATTTTCCGAAACGTCTGATTCATAAACATGTACCACCTTCTTGTCTCTTATTCCTCACTAATATATATATATACAATGGCGCTCATAGTATTTTTACAGAGGAATATTTCAATTATATTGGTCGTTATCTAAAAGTACCATGCATAGGATAGTTATGAAAAGTTTAGTGTTCTTTTGGAGAAATTCAACAAATAAAAAGTTAGTTTAACTCCAACATATAATGTAAAACATCAAAGAATTTGAAGAAATTATATAAAAAAAAAAAAGAAGTTAAAATGCAAAAGTTTTCGTACATTTATTTACAAAATTATTTAATACTTTTGTGTTTACTTTAAGCATGAGGAATTTAAAATTTTTATCAGTAGTTGGTTGTTTATTGATTAAAGAATGTTGGCAATTCTGAATTCTATTTACGACGATATCATTGTTGCACACGAGTCTAGAAAAAGTTATAGGAAGATAGAACGACTTCGAATTCCATTTACGACGGTTGATGCAGTGAAGGGTTCGGGGTTCGGAACAATTGATGATGTGGTCTACGTCATTTTATTAACTCATCCTTCTTCCTCCCGTTCGTGGGTTGGTTGGTGTGTGACTACACACCCACAGTAAGGATGGTAACGTGATCAATGACACTTTAACTATTAGTTCAACTTTTCCACTGAACCACAACTAAGTAAATTAATATTTTTATCGTTATTATAACTTCAAAATTTAACATTCCTGCATCCGATGAAAGAATACCCTTCCACGGTTAAACATGATGGTGGTGGTAGTTTGTTTCTTTGGGGATGCTTTAGTGCTTCTGGTCCAGGAAAGCTGTTTGTCATCAACGGAATCTTGAATACAAAGAAATATCAGGAAATTTTAGAAGAAAATGTATTGCTTTCAGTTCGGGAGTTGCGAATAGGTCGCAATTGGGTACTGCAACGAGATGATGATTCAAAACCTAAAAGTAAAAGCACCATGGAATAGCTTCAAGAAAAGAATTTCAAACTTCTCAAGTGGCCCAGTCAAAGCCCAGAACTCAATTTAAACGAGAGTTTATGGTTTAATTTGAAAAAAAAACTGTCCGCAAGAAAAACTCTTCTAATCTGAATGAATTGCAACAATTTTCTTTACAAGAATAGGCTAAAATTTCTACTGAGAGATATCGAAACCTTGCAGAAAAATACATAAAACGAATCACTGACGCCATTCAGCAAAAGGTGGACGCACAAAGTATTAAAAACTTTTGCAAGTAAATGTACGAAAACTTTTGCATTTTAACTGTTTTTTTTTCTTTTCCTCAAATTCTTCGATGTTTTACATTTCATGCTGGAGTTAAACTAATTTTTGTTTTATTTATTAATATTTTTTCAAACGCACGGTAAACTTTTCATAAGTGTCCTATTTCTATGCATGAATACTTATGAGCGCCACTGTGTGTGTGTATATATATATATATATATACACACAGGGACGAGTCTTCAGCCACCCCCGAAATAAAATCATAAGCTTGATATTTCTATGCATTACAGTACTTATGAGTAAGTACGCCATGCCAAGTACCTTCAGCACATGTTTGATTATTGGAATACATTTAAGAATGTGTTTTTATTCATTCACACACACACACACACACACACACACACACATATATATATATATATATATATATATATTTAAACTAAACACACACACACACACACACACATATATATGTGTGTGTGTGTGTAAACCCACACACGTTAGATATTAGGGTAAAACAGCATAAATATACGTGTAGAACAGCAAATAATTCTAATGCATTGTTTAACCATATGTATAGATGTAATCATAGCATCAAGTGGGATAGCTCTAAAGCGCTCGTTAAAAACACAGATATAATTGAAAGAAATATTCTAGAATGTGCATTTATCCATTTTAAAAATAATTTCAATGACAGTGGAGGAATATATAAAATTGACAATATCCTGTTTAAATTCCTTTTGCCTCTCATTAAGTCTTGTTAATTATGTGTTAATCTTTGTGTTTCCGACCCGCTGTATATATTTAGGGCATCTCGCCTGCTCCTTTCATTCCCTGACGAGGTGTACTTCTGAATACACGAAAGGTCTTGGAATCATTTTTCTTTTTCCTTGTGGATTTACATCATTCATTCATTTCACGTGTTTAATTGTGAAATTCATCCCATATATACATATATATATATATATATATATCAGGATTGGGTCAATTAAGTTAATTAACTTTTTTTGCCGATTAACCGATTAAGTTAATTAATTTAACTTACATTAACTAGTTAAATTTTAAAAAAAGTTTAACTTAACTTAATTGAAATATCTCCGAATTAATTGATTAACTTCGATTAATTTTCAAATAATTTTCCTATAAAAATGCTGTTTTTATCTTTCTGATTGAAATGTAATAAGCTAAGAGATGAAAGGTTTGAGAACCTCATCTTCCGTAAAGTTAAGAAGCAAATTTAATTTGTAAGTGAAGTATATATTTTATGTCTAATTTGACTATTGTTGGTAAGGAATCTGGATTATGTTTAGTGTTAATAGTGTACAATATAAAACGTACAGTTTAGAAAACAATTTGTTATTAAATTCATTTTGCCTTCATTTTTACAATGGAAAACTATTATAGGCATAAAAGTTGAGACTCGTTGAGAAAAGTTGAGTTGAGACCATAAACAAATTTAATTTATTTATAAGATACAGAAAAATAATAAAAGCTCATAGAAAAAATTATCCTTACAGTATTTCTTACCCTGTATAATATGCAAAAGAATACGGATCATGTCAAGAATAGCGAACCCAATTTTACCATGTCAAGAATAGCGAACCCAAAAATTCCCTTATCAAGAATAGCGAACCCAAAAGTTCCCATGTCAAGAATAGCAAAAATTAACCAAACTATCACGACTTAACCTAACCAATCGTCAAGGGCGTACAATTAACCTAAAAAAATAAATAAAAAACAATAATTTTTTTTTTATTTATTTATTTTTATATATTAAGAGAAGAGGATTCTTTATACTGTATGGCATTGACGATTGGTTAGGTTAAGTCGTGCTAGTTTGGTTAAATAAAAAAAGACTAATATAAAAGCATTTAATACGTCCTTAACTAATTACTTAAAATTGGGAAACATAAACCTACCGTCTGAAGTTATGAAAACGTCCTTGAGGACTTCCCATGTCAAGAATAGCGAACCCAAAAATTCCCTTGTCAAGAATAGCGAACCCTGCAGGTGTTGGGTTCGCTATTCTTGACATGATCCAAAAATACATATAATTTATCAGACAGTGACAACCACACATACAAGGTGATCCCACATAATTACAGGTTTATCATTACCTTGATTAGTTATATAGTATAAGGATGAGTCTATACTTCAAAGAAAGAAAACGTTAATTGATTAACTTTCAAAATTAACTTAACTAGTTAATTTTTTAAATTTACATTAACTTAACTTAATTGGTAAGAATCTCAAATTAACTTAACTTAACTTGTTAATTTTGGAAGTTAATCGATCCAACCCAATATTCCCTCTAAGGTGTGCGCGCGCACACGCGTTGTGAAACCCGCGCACACAACAAAATAAAATGCGCACAGGCTCAAGCGTATCATGAGTCACGACAGTAAATGAAGTAATTTCAAAAATATACCGTCACACAAGGTCTGGCCATTTGCATCAACATACTCTATAGTCGCTCTTTTAAGTATTAAACCCCTTCCGCCCGACTTCGCCGACGTCCGCGCAATTACGCAATACAGATTTTTTTTACTCAATGTATTTGCATTTTTTTCTTTTATACATTAACGCATTGAATATAAACCTTCTCTTTCTTATTTTTGTATAAAAACGAATAGTAATTATCTCATAATTCATAAAAAAATAAAATTATTTTTTATTTTATTCCTATTTTGTGAATGGATAAAATCATATATTAATCTTGATAGTGTATTTTAAATTGCTAAATGCTAAAAATTGTTTTGAGAAATGATAACGAAAATAGTCATTTTCAATTAAGGTTATTTTTATTTTATTTCTTTATTTTGTTGAATTTTATTTTACTATTTTTTATTTTATTCATATTTTTAGAATGGATAAAATGTTTTCTTTTTTAAGAAGATATAATATTGAAAACAGTTTTTTAATATCCATTTAATAGTATCGTAATGATCGAGCTATCACCTTATGGAAATAATATTTATTAAATATTTAATATTTATATATATTTCATTTTGAAGATAATAGCGCTCAGAAAAGTTTGCACAATTTTTCACCATGAATCTAAATGTAGGCACAACGAAAATTTCTTGCGCACACGGACTAAAAAAAATTAGAGGGAACATTGAATTCTATATATATATATATATATGCCCATCCCGAAAAGAAATTCTGGCTACGCCCCTGTATATATATATATATATATATATATATATATATATATATATATATATATATATAGCAAGTTTGAATTGGTGGCTTTAAACACCTCAAGCTTAACTGGAGTAAGTACTGTACATAACAAATACAGGTAAATATCTCTCTCTCTCTCTCTCTCTCTCTCTCTCTCTCTCTCTCTCTTTTGATAGGTTGGCCGAATGGTCTGCTACTTGGCAGATGCTATTCAACCTGGACAAATATAAAATAATGCACAGAGGTTACAAGAACCTGAAGACCGATTACTCTCTCTTGGGGAAGAACTTGACTGGGACTGATCTAGAGAAAGACTCAGGCGTTTATATTTGTAATGATCTCAAGCCGTCGAAGCATTGTGCAGAAGTCGAAAAGAAGACCTTAAAAATACTACGTTATATTAAAAAACGATTCCAATTTAGAAACAAGGAGGTTGTAATGTCTCTTTATAATTCACTAGTTAGACCTCAATTCGAGTACTGTGTACAGCTTTGGTCTCCGACCCTTACGAAGGATATAGAAAGGTTGGAAAGGGTACTAGGGCCACTCAATATATTTTGCCCACCCGTTTTTCTTAGCTAAATAATAGGCCATGGGGCTGAAATGTCTTTTGGGCCGTAAGTTTGAACTTTCTGCGCTTCACATAACCGGATTTTTCCAGTTTGAACCTCCCCTCCTTGTATAAAACCGCTTTTAAACGCCCTTGTATAAAACCGATGGTAACGCAATTTCGAAAATGGCGTCTGACAGTGATGTGCGTCGTAAACAGAGAGCTGTTATCGAGTTCTTAACTGCAGAGAAGGAAACAGTTGGAAATTTTCACAAACGTCTACAAAACGTTTACGGAGATACTGTTGTTGATTGAAGCACAGTTGGACGCTGGTCTAAACGTGCGAGATCATCGAAGAGAGGGAGAGCCAGCCTCGATGATGAGCCACGCAACGGTCGCCCGGCACCGGCTGTGACATCTCAAACTGTGCAACGTGCTAACAGCATCATTCAATCAAATCGGCGCGTCACATAGAAGGAGCTATCACTGGAGCTAGGAATTAGTGAAGGAAGTGTGAATACGATAATTCAGCAACTGGGATACTCACGGTTCACGGTTTGTTCCTCGCCAACTGACTGAAGATCACAAAGCCCAAAGAAAAGAAATTGCTTCTGAGTCGTTGATTCAATACGAGACAGAAGGGGATGACTTCCTTTCACGAATTGTGACTGCGGATGAGACTTGGGTACACCACTTTGAACCTGAAACAAAACGCCAATCCATGGAGTGGCATCACGCAGACTCCCACGCAAGAAAAAGTTCAAAATGGCTCCCTCTGCAGGAAAGGTTATGGCCACCATCTTCTGGGACATGAAAAGGGTGATTCTGGTGGACATTATGAAGAAAGGACAAACAATCAACTCAGAGGCATATATTACTACCCTACAGAGACTCCAGAGACGTATAAAGCGAGTTCGACCGGAGAGAAAACTGGAAGACGTCCTTCTTTTTCACGATAACGTAAGACCACACAACAGTTTGGAAACAAGAGAGGCCATCACAAAAATGCGCTTGACTGTGTTAAACCACCCTCCATACAGCCCGGATCTGGCATCTTCAGACTTCCATTTGTTTGGGCCAATGAAGGATGCTATTTGTGGAAGAAAGTTTCAGAGTGACGATGAGGTTGTTGAGGAGGTTAAGAGGTGGCTCCAGCGAAACCCAGCGGACTTTTACCAGCAAGGAATAAAGGCCCTTGTTTCGAGGTGGAAGAAAGCCGTAGAAAAGGATGGAGACTATGTTGAAAAATAAAAACTTGTAAAAAAGATATGTAACTACTTGTGTACAAAATTTCTGGAACTTACAAGGAAACTTGGAAAGAAAAAAAAAGGTGTGGCAAAATATATTGAGTGGCCCTCGTACAAGCAAGGGCCACAAAATTTATCCCTTCAGTGAGACTGTAAAACTACCACCGAAGGTTAGAACGCTCAAATTTGTTTACCTTAGAGACCAGGAAGTCGCGTGGTCAGCTTATTCAAGTTTTCAAGATAGTCAATGGAATAGACAGGGTAGACAACAGAATATTCTTCTCATTTAATACGTATCCGATAAGAAATAATGGTTTAAAATTGAAACTTAAAACATTTAGTACCTCCATCTGTGGTAATTTCTTCTCATAAAATAGTTAATATCTGGAACCAACTTCCCTCGGAAGTTGTTTCAAGCCAAAGTGTAAACTTGTTTAAAAATAATCTCGACAAAGTTCTGAATACACTCAAGGTTTAAGACTATCCTCACATATGATATAATTTATGAAAATAGTATTATAACGCAACCCTGCAGGAGTTTATTTAAACTTTTCCTCCTACACTTAATTCTCCCCCTACTTTAGAGAGACATTTCTGGTTGATTGTGCCCAACATTGCGTGATCAACCATCGAGCAACTCATTTTTTTATCACTTGCCTCATAAACACTTCTAAGTGGGAGAATCTTGAATTCGCCGTAGCAACAACGGGTGATCACCCACGAAATAGTTTCATTCTCTATAAGGGACAAGTACACGGGGATAGATATAGGGACTTTCCACTGATATGCCTCACTGGAAAGAGACTTTCTGTATTTTCGTGGTGGCACAACACCGCGAAGTATGAACGACTCAATATATCACTTGCTCCATAAACACCTTTCACAGCGGGAGACCCAAGTTGAAACTTGGCGACATTCAAAGAGTTGGCAGACACATATATATGACACATGCAATTACAGAAAACACGTTCACATACTCACCTGCTTCGTTAATATATCTAAGAATGCAGTAGAAAAATATTTTATTGAAACATAATTTCATAAGAAAAACTTAAAAAAATGCATGGCATAGATAAAGTGAGGGAGAGTTGCACTTCTGCCGACACAATTTTTCTTTTTTCTTGGTTGGCTGGATGCACGTGATAGGTGAGGGCATGGTGTGAAAAAATCTGATTTATGTTCTTATATTTTGTTTCCATATATTCAAGGTTTTTGTGACGATACCAAGTGGTTGATGTACGATATACTCGTATTATTGGTTAATTTATGCAGCTGTGCTATCTAGTGTACGATCTCTATGTGCATGGCGTAATTGTATAGCTGGCTTATAGATTCTTTTCTTTCCTGTAAAATTTCCTTGGTTACTTTTCCATGGTCAAGGTATTTTTTTCAGCCTTTTTCCGTACCCGCCTCTGGCGGGGAGGGAGCCTTATGCTTTTTTATCCAGTTTTCTACTATTGTTAGAGTAGTTAAAATATTAATAGTTTAATAAGTAATCTCCCCGAGTGGACCGAAAGGTCTTTGAGAGTTCCCCTTGTCCTTATAAATCTCTCTCTCTCTCTCTCTCTCTCTCTCTCTCTCTCTCGTTTTTAAATGCTGTGAGCATAAAGAATAAGTTTAAAGATTTTAAAGCACTAGTTCACTTTGAAAATTATGACAATATGATAATAAGTGAATCGTGGATTAAAAATGTAGATAGGGATTTTACAGTTAAGTAACATATTAAAGGTTAGGTTTTTAACTTTTTAACAAGGATAGAAGTGATAAAATAGGACGGTGTTGTACTCTTTTCGTGTAAAGAAAGAAAATCATCGTCCAGTTCAAAAAAACGTTTAATGCCAGCGATTAGATACATATAATTATCATATTTCAGAAATTAGTGTAGTGTTAATAACTTAGTTTCTAATTTTGGGGCTGTATACGGTCCTCTTTCACAAGGGGTAGAATTAGATGTTGAAATATGTAACATTTTGAATAGAATAGTTACGCATAAGGAATCAATCGTTGTCGGGGAACTTTAACTGTCCAATATTAACTTCACTACCTTAAACAGCGATACTGTGGGTATACGCTCGAGAGATTCTCTACAAGACACACACACACACACACACACACACACACACACACACACACACGTACGCATCTTCGCATGAGTGAGGTGTAGGGTGGTCCAAAAACATAAGGTAAAAATAAATACCAGATATATATCGCTGCACATGGATGTTTCTGTTTCATTTGACTAAAGAAATCTGCATGCCAAAAATTGCACAGATAGGAGTATATTTAGAAGTCGCTCACTTTTTGCTACGTTTTGGTATAACCCTGAAATCTCGCTGTTGTGTAGAAGATAGGTGCTAGTGTTGTAAATTATTACATATATAAATCGGTTTGTTTGTCCTACGTTTTGCATTTATTGTCATTAATTAAAAATACTCTACTGCTTGAGTTGTGGATTAAATTAGTGCGAAAATTAGAACGCGCGGACTCTAGCAAAAACATGATTAAACGAATAAACGTGTTTACTCTCGTGGTGAATGGTTCGCCTCTACCCACCCAACTCCGTCAGCTGTCCACATTGCTTCAGTTCTTTCGTGTCTTTGGTAGTGTGAGTATCACCAGACAGTTACTGTGTATAATAGGTGAGTTCATGTTGCACCTTCCATGTCATATATACCATAATTAGTTACTGTATTTTCCAGGTCAAGATTATTGTTAATGCATATGCGAAACATCTGAAAAAATCAGAACGAAGAGGTGGTAAAGAAAACAGGAGCTTTAGCTTAACTTGAATTACATACATACATATATACAGTACACCCACAGTAGGGCGGTTCACGTAATAGGGATGAAAAATTTTATTGCAGGTAAGTCACTGAGCATGTGGATTTTTTAATTTTACTTGTTTACAAAAACCTTCATGGCAAATTTCTACTTGGTAGCAAAACTTTTAGTGGGTGTTCAAGCAGATGAGACACCGAAAAAGATCAGCTAAGGAGGACAGTGACAGGAGAAACGGGAGTTCCAGCATTCCCTGTCTCCTGCCTAACGTCCCCCCCGGAGTACTTCCCTTGTCGATTGGTGTCTACAATCTCCTCCTGGTTTGGCTTTGTTTCGTTTGAAACCTTGTCGGAAAAAAAAGATGAAAATGGTTGAGGCAGCAAATTTATTACAGGGAGGAACACTAAAGAAAGATCGGAGAAAATACAAATGAAACATTTCAGTAGAGAGGATGGATCTCTCAGACTTTGTCGATTCAGCGTCATTCAAGTTATTTGATATTTCAAGATCAGCCGAGGGTTCTTAGGACATCTCCTGATGAGTGGAAAAATCACCAAGACTATAGACGATCCCTCCTATCCATGTAAAGATTCAATGTTATCAACGACAGTGCTGAAAAGGGCGTGTCCATGATAAAGAATTTCAATGCAACCATTACCAAAGCCGAGACTCAAAAGCAGTTCCTATTACACGTAGTGGAAATGCACCGGCACTAATTTCCTGACCAGAATGAGTCGACATTGGCCACCGGTAAATGTTCAGGCGACTAGATTTCATGTATGATATTAAGGTGATATCAGTGCATTTGTGCCATCACTGAACGTTATATTGTATGAATTCATTGGTTATCTAAATGTTATTTATCCAATTCACCCACTGTACATATTCTAATGCTTGAGCACCGAGTAAATACTCTCGGATTCCACTCAAATTCGTCTCAGAGTTTTATGTTCTTAAGTCTAATAAAATTTTTTTTTTTATAAAAATATTTTTTAACGTAAGATTTACCTGAAATTATTAAAAAAATTGTTCGAAATGCTTTCCTTCTATTTCCATAACTTTTTTTATTCTTGGCCGGAATATGGGAGAACTTAGCAGAGCGAGTCTACAGGACTAGAATAAAAGATGTCGCTCATTTACGCGAGATCATCATTCAAAAATGGGAAGAGCTTCCGCAGGAACAAGTAAATCGAGCCATAGATGAATTCCGGCCAAGAATAAAAAATGTTATTGAAATGGAAGGAAAGCATTTCGAACAATTTTTTTAATAATTTCAGGTAAATTTTACGTTAAAAATTATTTGTATAAAAAAAATATTAAAAAGGTTTAATGATTTTTTGCATGTTAAGTAGAAAAATCATACTCTTTCGTTAAATGTTGATAGAATTTGAATTATTTGATATTTAAGTCTGAAAACTTGTTTGCTTATAGATAAATACATACGTTTTATTGTGTACAAGTTTTTATTAAAATTAAATGACAAATGTTGATTTTATAGCCTTTTTAAAATGTACCCTTTTTTCATGGCACACCCGTTATATATATATATATATATATATATATATATATATATATATATAATATATATATATATATATATATATATATTTTTATATATATATATATATAATTATTAAGAAATTGTTGAACCAAAATTCTATATTTACATTGGATTTTATGTTTGCTTGTATTTGTACTAATAGTAATTTCATCTTTAAGTTTAGGTGAAGCCTCTCTAATTTCAATAAGAAATTTTAGTTTCAAATAAAATGATCGTTAGAAAATATTTCAGAATTATTCGAATGTTCGAAGTTTTTTAAAGATATTTAAGGGAAAATAGCAATCAAAATATCATTACTAATCGCATCCTCGTTAAACAGAGAAGACGTTGTAAAAATAAATCCAGTTATTTAGTTTCTTATTGTACTTTGTAATTTTCTTAAAAGAAAAGTGTAAGTTTATTGAATGTGAAACTAGAGAAATTTTAATTCCAGTTTTATATATATATATATATATATATATATTATATATATATATATATATATATAATATATATATATATATATACATATACTGTATATAGGGGTATGAACTCAGATTGGTTCCCTGAGGTTTTTTATGATACACAGACCGTGCATGGAATAAGGAACTCTTCTAGGAAAATTAAATCCACTATAGTCCGAATAAGTAACGGTAAATGAAAAACACTATAGTTTTTTCTTTTTCATGATGTTAGCTCGACGTGGGCAATGGGTCACTCGCAAAGAGGTCCCAAAAATACTGTATAGCTTCCCTCACCAGCTATCCGCAAAGCAGATAGGATCCAGCTTTGGGATCATGAAACCCATCATGAAACGGACATGTTATGTGCCTTGAAAAGTGGACGCTCAATTCTGCCAGTTGAGGTTTAAGTTTTGGTTTTTGGCTAAAAATATAATAGTTACCCCCTTTTCTTTGATGTATTCAATCTGACGTGAAGGCAGCGAGTCTTTTGCTTATATTGTGGTTCTAAATGTAGCGGGGGCTAGGCTGCTTTAACCCTAGACCCTGTCCCAAAGCTGGATCCTCTCTGCTTTGCGGATAGCTGGTGAGGGAAGCTATATTTTTGGGACCTCTTTGCGAGTGACCCGTTGCCCACGTCGGGCTAACATCATGAAAAAGAAAAAAACTATAGTGTTTTTCATTTACCATTACTTATTCGGACTATAGTGGATTTAATTTTCTTAGAAGAGTTCCTTATTCCATGCACGGTCTGTGTGTATCACACACACACACACACACATATACAGTATATATATACAGGGTGGGCGGAAAGTAGCTCCCTATTTTGGATTGGTAAAAAAATACGTATATTATCCATTTATTTCAGAAGAAATAATATGAAAAGGTAGGCATACATGGTAGGTTTTCTCTAAAATTCAATGTGGGCTCCAACTCTTTCCACCAGCTTCTGGAGCCGCCCAGGAATGGCGTCCACTGACTTTAGCAGGAACTCCGGCGGGATGGAGGACATGACTTCCCGAATTCGGTCCTCCAGTTCTTCCAATGTCCTCGGTTTGGTGCGGTAGACTTCTTCCTTTACCCACCCCCAAAGAAAGAAGTCGCACGGTTACCGCTGAAAACGGCAGAATCGGTTCAGTGTAACGGTGTGGTGTGGTATGACCTCAGATCAGGTTGTGGGCCCGTTCCTTCTGCGCAACACCATGAATGCTGAGCGGTACCTTGCTATGTTGCGAAACGAGGTCTGGCCGGTTGTCAGCACATGGGAGAACATCGACGATCTGATATTTATGCAAGATGGCGCCCCTCCGCACTTCGCTCTTGTTGTCCGTGAGTGGCTGGATGCCCACTTCCCTGGGCGTTGGATGGGTCGTCGTGTTCCACATCAATGGCCAGCCAGGAGCCCCGACTTGACACCGTGCGACTTCTTTCTTTGGGGGTGGGTAAAGGAAGAAGTCTACCGCACCAAACCGAGGACATTGGAAGAACTGGAGGACCGAATTCGGGAAGTCATGTCCTCCATCCCGCCGGAGTTCCTGCTAAAGTCAGTGGACGCCATTCCTGGGCGGCTCCAGAAGCTGGTGGAAAGAGTTGGAGCCCACATTGAATTTTAGAGAAAACCTACCATGTATGCCTACCTTTTCATATTATTTCTTCTGAAATAAATGAATAATATACGTATTTTTTTACCAATCCAAAATAGGGAGCTACTTTCCGCCCACCCTGTATATATATATATATATATATATATATATATATATAATATATATATATATAGAGAGAGAGAGAGAGAGAGAGAGAGAGAGAGAGAGAGAGAGAGAGAGAACTGCTTCAACTCTGTCACGTTTTCCTGGGGGACCCTCCAACAAAAGACCATGCTTCCGCGCACCCGGCGCGATGCACCACGCGCGGTGGATGGCCAAGGCCATCTACTCACTGAAGATCTTCCTATTCAAAGACCAGACAAAGCTAACGGCGCATGAGAAGGCTGGCATAACAAACATTTGTCTTTTTGTCTCTCTCGTCTATGCCCGCTACTGGCATGAGGCTCCAGTCCAGAAAAAGCACCCTTCAATGACATTAACCTACTCGCCATCCTGCACGAGTACCCTGTGCGTTCCGTCAAGGTCTCCGTGGTGAAGGCGTTCTGCTGCCACTTATGGTACTTTTCTGAACACCTCGCGCCCCTCATCCAAGCGGGTGGATGGGAAGGAGTTCGACCATCGCACTCCTTTAGAAGCGTACATCACAAGCCGTTCGTTGAAATTGTTCAACCTTCTCTCCGTGAACGGCCAAGAAGAAGCTAAGGCATTCTTGTCGAAGCACCATCCCTCTGGCCAACGGGCCCCATGTATCAGGCGTTGAAGGCCAAAGTCAAACTCCTCAAGAATGATAGTGCTGAATGTGCTGTTTCTCTTATCACATCATACAACGCCACAGTGACGAAAGACGAGACTCAGAAACAATACTTGTTGCCGCTCATCAGCAGTCACCGCAAAACCTTACCGGTTACAACGAAGGCGGTAGTGAACATTAAGAAACAGGTTGTTTGAGATGTTTTATATCTCATGAACGAGATTGAAGTTCCTCTGTATTATCCAATGTGATACAAGTGTTGTTATTATTGTTTTTCATTTCATTGCTATTATACAAATAACTTTATGAGGGATTATGAAAAAGTAAAAGTTAATATTTTACAGTCTTGTTTCAAACACCAAAAATGTAGCAAAAGTGAGCGACCTTTAGGTATTCTCCGATATGCCTGATTTTTTGCAGGCTTCATTAGTTTTTTATATATAACAAGGAGAAACTTGTGGAAATAAACATTTCTGAATTTATATTTTTGGGCCACCCTAGTGAGATGAGTGATGACTTGACGGGTGTTTTCTGTTAGGTCATTAAATAGCGAGGTACTCGCTAATCTAGCCCAACCTATCCTCGCCAAGCGTGGTGTAATCTAACTTAAATAAGAACAACATATCTTTTTCCAACAAAATATTTCTCGTTTGTTTTATATATAATATATATTTTATCTAGTTTTCCGAGGTACCAAACGTGTTATCTCACAAAAAATTACCCCACATCATTGGTGAATTATCACACACTCGACTCACTTACCCCAAAATTGCAGTGCGCCCGCTCACTTTATTTTCATGAGCTATAGTGAACATGCACATGCGAGTCGGTGAAACCCCTGCTTATAGCCGCCAGCTCATCCTGGATAATAATAATATTTTTAATATATATATATATATATATATATATATATATATTATATAGAGAGAGAGAGAGAGAGAGAGAGAGAGAGAGAGAGAGAGAGAGAGAGAGAGAGAGGCGCTATGTGTGTGCATGGTAATTCACTCTATCGTCATTTTGAACGAGGTGAATACAATATCGCCACTTCTGTGCTAAAAACCAAATTACTTCAGACCCTCACTATCTTACATCTGGTAGAATGTTTTACGAGATCGTAAATACCAACAAACATGTTTCTGTAAAGAAATACATTCGTCTGCCTCAAATAATGCATAAAAATGAGGTTCACAAGTTGAGAGAGATATTCATTTTAGTTTAAATTTTCTGACACTGTTCAACCCAACAGGTGACAAGATTTTCTATATAAGTTTTAATATTGGGTTCGCTACATTTTAGCTTAGTGTCTCATACTGCCAGAGCATCAAAGATACTACTAGCAAATTCATATGATAGGAGTTGTCAACAGCATTACGGGAGGGTTGTGGATTCGTGGGTCATCATATCTGTCTACCAACCAAGATCAGTTTCCACTCTCTTTCTCTCTCGTACCACCATCCACACATACAGTAACCCCAGGCTTTAAGCAAATTTGGTAAACATCACTACGTCACACACACACACACACACACACAGACACACGGAGTATGAAATCATTTCCATAATACAGACACCTTCAATCAGGCAAAAGATTCTCCTCTAAGAGATTTACGTAGGTTTTTAAATTAATTTTTTTATTTTCTGAAATTAAATGAATTTTCGTCTTTCTATTCCACGATACACCTGCTAATACCATGATTTTTTTGGAAAACCGACTTATCTGGTGGTAAAGTCTCGATGGAGGAATGTCTTTCTTATGCCAACTGTAAACAACATCGTTCCGGGAGTTTCGAGCAATCTCGATGGTGAAATCTTTTTCATCTGTAAAAACTATTTTTTTAACATCATTGGACGAAAATCTATCAAGCAATTTTCTACAACGAATTTTCCTTTTAGCTCTTACATTGCTGTCACGTCTTGAAACACGGATCCTTTTAAATGCTTTAAGTCCTACCGTTCTCTGAATTCTTTGTATGGAACTTCGACTGATACCTAAATTTCTTGCAATTTTCCTCTGAGAGCAGTTTGACCCAGGTCGATCCTCTTGAGATAGGCTCATCATTTCGATCATTGCTATATTGTCTTGAGCGTAAACTGTTTTAGGCCGACCACTTCCACGTTTCCGTGCCGTCGAACCGGTTACTTTAAGTTTTTTAATTATTCTATTCACAGACGCAACATTAGAAGTTATTCCTGGAAATTCTCTCAAAATTCTTGCCCCAGTCCATCTTTTTTCCAAGAAACACTTTTCAATCACCGCTTTTTCACCGTTAATTAGAAACATAACTTAAAGAGTAAGTTTAAAAAGCAGTATTTAAGGTGGGCGTAGCCTATATCATCTGACGTTTTTCAGAGACTAACAAATTATCCATAGGCTAAGGAAACTACTACATCTCTTAGAATAGTTGCCAGGTACAGCTATACACATTTAGGATTTATGATATTCGTTTTTTTCACCGTACCTCATTGTTTCCTCAGGTGTGAAAAAAGTATTTTATCTAGAGGTCTAAAATTTTTATGATGGTGTATCAATAGATTGAGGTAAAAGTTATGTAAATTTTGGAAGTGTGAACTGCATATTTTTGAAGTTATTGATGTTCAAATCTCAGGGCGTGTATTTTGGGCCACCCGATATATATATATACGGGATGAATTTCACAATTAAACACGTGAAATGAATGAATGATAGAATCCACAAAAAAAAAAAATATTCCAAGACCTTTCGTGTATTCAGAAGTACACCTTGTCAGTGTTGTTATAATGTTATGATGTTTCAGACCAACATAGACCCGTAGGATCCACTCATCGCTGGTCTGCCTAACCGTGTCTGTAATTGTGTATTTCGCATGTCCTCCGTGGTGGCGGAGGAGACCTACAATTTTTACGTTGGTTCCGAACCACAATATCCTTAATTTTACTACCTTAAACTATACCCAATCTATCAACATATGCATCTAATCGATTTTTAAACATATTTATAGAAGTACTACTAATTACTTCTATCGGCAAACTATTCCAGCTAGTTACTATTCTATGGGTAAAAAAGTTTTAGGCAACTGCTGTATCGAACCTTCTACTTCTCAGCTTACACCCGTTATTTCTAGTTCTACTATATTGTGTTATTTTGAAAAAGCTCTCTATTTACGTTATCGAACCCATTCATAATTTTAAAAACCTGGATTAGATCATCCCTCAGCCTCCTAGTCTCGAGTGTAATCAGTTTTAACTCCTTAAGCCTATCCTCGTACGACTTTCACCTGAGCGACGGAATCATCTTAGTTGCTCGTCTTTAAACTTTTTCGATTTTGTCTATATCCTTGCGCATATACGGATTCCAAAACTGGATCGCATACTCCAAATGGTGTCTAACTAATGATTTATTAAGATGAACAATAATATCCCGCGATGTGCACTCAAAATTCCTAGCTATAAAATCTAGCACTTTGTTCGCCTTATTGACCGCTGCTGTACTTTGTTTCGCTACTTTCAAATTACCAGTGACTATAACTCCTAAATCTTTTTCCTGATCTACGCTTGCCAACTCCTTCCCTGAAATACTATACGTAAAATTACCGTTACACGAACTTATATGTAAAATTTTACACTTATCGACGTTAAATCTCATTTGCCATGTGTCCCAGCAATCAACGACTTTTTTTCAGATCTTCCTGGATTTTACCTCTATCTTCGTCATTTATCGCCCACCAACCAACTTCGTGTCATCCGCAAACTTTGAAACTGTACTGACTAGGCCATCTAAATCGTTAATAT
>JAJOZX010006869.1:150000-239453 GCA_023014485.1 Bathynomus jamesi
GCCACCATCAACTGAACGCACGATAATAAAATGTAATGAGCGAGAGAGAGAGAGAGCGAGAGAGAGAGTTAAAAGTTACAAGGAAAAGAAGTACCTCAAAAGGCCTTGCGACCCATACCGAGGAGGTACCAATGGCAACGGGTGCCAGGGAAAATTTTCTACACCTCAAATAGTGTGCAAGATTTGGTCTAACCTTTTCTTGAATGATCCACAGAGGAACTGTTCACAACTTCTGAAGGTAACCTGTTCCACGTGTCACAGATCTTATACGTAAAGTAATTCCCACACACACTAGTCCTAAACCGTTTCAAATCCAACTTCCAACCATTGTTGCGAGTTGGGTTATCATTTAAACTAAACATGCTTCTAAAATCGACATCGTTGAACCCGCGTAAGAGCTTGAAAACCTCGATCAGTTGACCGCGCAGCCTCCGAGTTTCCAGCGAAAACAAGTTCAGGGCGCGTAACCGTCGATTGTAGCCCATATGCCTAACGGAAGGGATTAACTTTGTGGCCCTCGCCTGCACTCGCTCCAGCCTCTCAATATCTTTCCTGAGGGTGGGCGACCAGAACTGCACAGCATACTCCAGGTGCGGCCGAACCAGGGAATTGTACAGAGAGAGCACAATCTCCTTGTTCCGAAACTGAAATTGCCTCCTGATATAACCCAACAGCTTCTGGGCTTTCTTTTCCACCTCTACGCACTGTTTCGTAAACTTAAGGTCGCTGCTAATTAGCACACCCAAGTCCTTTTCCAAATCAGTCGCCTCGATATTACTCCCCAACATCGAGTAGTCCGACTTGGGATTGGCGTAGCCAATGTGCATCACTTTGCATTTACCCAAGTTAAACGGCATTTGCCATTTTTCGGACCACTCTCCTATCCTACCTAGGTCCGCACGCAGCTCGATCGCTTCGGGCGTCCCAACATTGGCCCCAAGCTTGGTGTCATCAGCGAATTTGGCGATCCGACTGACGATGCCACCGTCGATATCATTTATGTAAATGATAAACAACAGTGGCCCCAAAACGGAACCCTGAGGAACCCCACTAGTGACCGAGGCCCAACCCGAACTAGCCCCTTTAATTACAACCCTCTGCCGCCTATTCTTCAGCCAGTTTTCAATCCACCTACCTACTTCCCCACCGATACCCAGCGCGCGCACTTTCGCCATTAGCCGGCGGTGAGGTACCTTATCAAAGGCTTTCTGAAAGTCGAGATAAAGTATATCAATCGCCCTACTCTTATCATACTCACTCAACATGACGTGGAAAAACTCGAGCAAGTTGGTGAGACACGACCTATGCCGTCTAAACCCATGTTGGGAGTCCCCAAGCAGCTTGTAGGAATCCAAATGGTCAACGATCCTATCCGCTATTATCCCCTCTAATAATTTACCTACAACTGAAGTGAGACTAATGGGACGATAGTTCCCTGGACTTTCGTGATCCCCTTTCTTAAAGATAGGGGTCACGTTGGCTTCCCTCCAGTCACCAGGCACCTGGCCCGTCTCCAACGATTTGTTGAAGACTGTAGCCAGGTGGGGAGCCACCTGGTCGCGCACCTCCCGCAACACTCTGGGGAGAAACTGGTCTGGCCCAGGAGCCTTAAACGCGCTCAGTTTGTCTATTCTATCGGCAACGACTGTCGCGGTACATCGAACACTATCCAGGCCAGCACCTTCGTGCCTCACGCCTGGCTCGGGGATGACGCGGGTGTCCTCCCTGGTGAACACTCCCGCAAAGTACTCATTAAGCACATTAGCGATGTCCGCGTCGGAGGTCCGCAGAACGCCGCTTTCTACTATTAACATAACTGAAGAACTCCTTAGGGTTCCCCTTGCAGAGGCTTGCCACCCGTAGTTCTTCGTTACGTTTCGCTAGCCTAACCTTCGCCTTCACTTCCCTACACAGGCGGACATACGCTTCAGTGTTCTCATGGGAACGATTGGCCTTCGCCCTCCTATACGCTACTTTCCTATTTCGGATAGCCGAAGCGATGTCACGATTGAACCACTTAGGCTGCGTTGAAGCAGGGGTGACCGGTTTTGAGGGTATGGCAGCAGACTGCAGCACCATAAACTCGTCCCGGAATGCACTCCACACTCCCTCAACATCGCCGCCGACCTCTAACCCCATCTCACCTACGCTATCCCTGAGGCTAACAAAGTCCGCCCGCCGGAGATCGAGCTTACTGCCTCTCGAGTTACTACGCTTCACCCGAGGGACGCACACACGGAACCTAATCAGACCGTGATCACTCCCGCCCAACGATTCGTCAACGGTGAGGCCAGTGACGAGGTTGTCTTCGGTCGTGAATACTAAGTCTAGAACGCTTTCGCCTCGTGTAGGCTCATTGACCCACTGAGTGAGGAAGTTCTCATCAGCAAAGTCAACTAGCCTCCTCCCTTCAGCATCAGCAGTCCTGTCTTCCCACTTTATGCCGCGACAGTTGAAGTCTCCTAAAACTACACACACCCTATCCCCTAGCAGGCTACTGAGTTCGGTGTACAGGGCTGTATCCTCCTCGAGGAGGAGATGCGGAGGTCTGTACACCAAGATTAACCTATAGTTCGTCCCTCCCACGTTCAGATCGACGCCAAGCAGCTCCCGTTCCGACCGGAACTGGCAGTCAACCGGACTCAACGTGTCCCTGACGTATATTAGTACCCCACCCCCCTCCCCACGGGTGCGGTCTTTGCGAAACATTCTATACCCGGGAATTTCGAACTCCCCAACGTAGTCCCTACGATCAGTATGAATCCAGGACTCGGTGATAGCAACGATATCCTGGTATTCTGATGCTAAGAGCGCCCGTAGCTCGCAAAACTTGTTCCTAATCGACCTAGCATTAAAAAGCATTGCACGGAGGGAGCCTTCCCTATTCTGACCGCCCCCTAGCACGACCCGTTTCCCGAACAGCCAGGGCTGTCGGGAGTTGAAGAGCCCCTCACAACGAGGGGGCAACTTCCGCAGGAGCCTGAGCCCCCTCCAACGTGGAAGGAGGGTCACCCACCTGTACCTGGACGCACCCTTCAGTTGAAGGTACGTCCGCCACCGGCTCATCATCTCTCCCCGGTGGGGGCCCCATCTCTCTCCCCGGCTCGACCTCACCATTCTGTATAGGTGCCGGTCGAGCAGCGCGCCTAGCACACCTTTACCCTTGTATTGAGGTGGACACCATCCCTCTGGTAAAGGTCCCACCTACCCGAAAATGCGTCGAACGGGTCAATAAACCTCACGCCCAGCGGGACGCACAAGTCTTGCACCCTCTCGTTGATGCCAATGACCTTACTGAGCGCGTGGTCACTGGCATTCATCGCGGTAAAATACCCATCAACATTCCCCTGTCTGTCTTCAGTTTTAGATCATCCGCAAGAGACATGATCTCGGTGATGATCCCTTCTGTAAGACCTACCCTACCGCCTTTGAGGAACAGGTCGTTGCCACCAGCGTGGACAACGATCGCAGTCCTCCGACTAGCCACGCGCACCTTCTCTACCTCCTTCCTTAAGTGCGCCGTTCCCCGCCCAGGTAAGCACCTTACCTTCCTCCCGTCCCGGTTTGCAGAAGCAAAGTACTTCTCCTGGCCCCTGATCTGCGAGTCCCCAATCAAAACGGTGTCTTCCTCCTTCGAGCACAGGAGACTAAAGCGGTTGGAGGTCCTGACAGGGGCAACTGGGGTCTCAGGCTTCGGCTTCGCAGCCTTCTTGCCCGAGACCTTTCGAACCCGTCGCCACCCATAGACGCACTTACACCACCCGACCCACCCCGACCGGCAGCTACATCCTTCGGTTTCTTTGGGCCATCAGTAGGCCCCTTCCCACCCTTTTTCTTTATCGGCCCCTTCCCACCCTTCTCTATCAGCCCCTTCTTTACGCCCTCCACCTTGCGCCGCGGTTCCGTGCATTCCACGTGGGTCGCTGGCGATTTCCACACTGATTTTGTACCCTGGCCCCGGTTGCACCTCTACCCTTTCTCCGCGGTCCCGAGCCTGTCCAGTCCATCGCTGGACCGCCTTTCCATGGCAGCTATCCTATCAATGAGCTCCGGGTGGAGGGCGCAGCCGCATCAGTGACCGCCGCACCTCCAACAGCCGGTCTGGACGACTCGAGCCGCCGGACCCTCTCCTCTAGCTTCTCGTAAAACCGCATGAGTTCGCAAAAGCGGCACATGCTGGAGTGGTTGATCTTCGCGAAGCAGGCTTCTTTGAAGTTCGTCACCCACTGGTTTACTTCACACCTCGCACATTCAGCCTTCAGTTTCTGCGGTCCAGTCATTGTAATTTTTTTTTTTTCGAACTCTGAATACTCTGAATAAGATAAAGCGTTCTAGCAATGAAAACTATCAAAAACGTTCTGACCAGTATATAAAAAAGGAGGGGGGGGGGTGAATTCTTCCCGCGCGTAGACGCATCCACCTATTTGCAAGTGACGTTCATCCCTTCCAGAAGACTACACCTCTCGCTGCTGCCGCACCGACCAAAGGTCTCCCCAGGGCCGGACAGTCCCAAACGTGTCGCAGCTACCAACTGACAAACACTCGCGACGCAGGCGTCACGGATTTCCCGCCAGGAGCGACAGCGAGATGCAGCCCCTTACTAAGTCTTACTAGTCACTCACAAGCGGCCAGACTCTTAGAATCCAGTGTTCAAGGGATATCCCACCAGACCCAGAGGCTACGCCCGAGACTTTACGCTGGCCTGGCAGCCAGCTGGGCAGTAAAGCTCTCACCTCAGAGCAGTACAGCCAAGCACCATCAATTGGTCACCAAAGAACGGTCGCAGGGGGCTGGTCAGGCCATTACGCGTTAGGAATGGGCTTAACGGGGCACTAGCCACACTCCATTCATCGCGCCCCTACGCCTGGGACCCCTCCATCCCAGTCTCTCACAACCTACGAGCGTTAAATGGTGTTATTTATAGAGGTTCCAAAGCCTCTCTTCCCACACATGAGGTAGCACTAGGGTCCTCATAGTAAAAGAAGAGAAAAAGACTTAATATTAAAAGATTTTCTTTTTTTCCAGTCAGAGGAGAACATCCTTAACGTAAGCTAAAAGGAGAGAGTAGGGATGGGATGGGGTCCTAGTAACCCACGGGACAGGATTGTACAACATACTTCACCCGCCCTCCCGTAAAAGAGAGAGAACCTGAAGGAACTGGCAGCCAATTTCTCTAGAATCCCACGACTCGGGACAGGAGGGCTGTCACACCCCAAGTATAAAGAGAGAGAGAGAGAGAGAGAGAGAGAGAGAGAGAGAGAGAGTTAAAAGGAGTTACAAGGAAAAGAAGTACCTCAAAAGGCCAAGAGGAAGCCTCAAAGACCTTCCGGTCCACTCTGGAAGGTTCCTGTTATTAAACAAGTTTATTTTTCTTTCAACTATCCTAGCAGTAGTAGAAAACTGGATAGAAAAGTAGAAGACTCTCCCCACCCTCCGCTCCCTCCCTGCCAGAGGCAGGTACGGAAAAAGGTTGAAGAAAATACCTTGACCCTGGAAAAGTAGCCAAGGAAATTTACAGGAAAGTGGAGAATATATAAATAGCTCTATATTTAGCATGCTCACAGAGACACCGTGCTAGCGAACTCCTGCAGAGTTATTTATGTTTTAGTCTTAAACTATGAGAGTATTCAGTACTTTGTCTAGCCTATTTTTAAACACATTTACACTTTGACTGGAAAAACCTCTGAGAGAAGTTGGTTCCAGATATTAACTATTTTTATAGGAAAAGAAATTCCCACAGACAGAGGTCCTAAATGTCTTTAGTTCCAGTTTAAACCCATTATTTCTTGTCGGATTGGCATTAAGTGAGAATAAGTTTCTGTAATCTACCCTGTCTATCCCAGTGAGCATCTTGAAGACTTGAATAAACTGACCCCGCAACCTCCTCGTCTCTAAGGTAAACAGATCTAGGCGCTCCAATCTCCGTTGGTACCTTTGCATTCTCATTGAAGGGATCAATTTTGTAGCCCTTGCTTGTACTCTTTCTAACCTTTCTATGTCCTTCCTGAGGGATGGAGACCAAAACTGCGAGAGAGAGAGAGGAGAGAGAGAGAGAGAGAGAGAGACGCAGCTGCACAAACCAGAGATATATTTCAGCATTAATTAAGATTAAATAACAGTAAAAAATGTTGTGATTTTTCTCCATAATTAATTCTCTTTTTTGAAGATAAGAACCATTTGAAATATTTGCATGAACCGCAAATAATCTCCACCGTTTCATTCCCTTGAAAGTGTTTTAAAATTAGAGTGAATAAAAACGTTGTTTATCACTAAATTGTTGTTATCTCGAGTTTAAATAAGGACTTGATGCGATACAGTGACACTAACGACTTCCTTATTCTTTCATGCAGACTTCACCCATCGTCATAAGCAATTTATATCTGAACTGAATGGAATCGCTACGATTCCACTTTCGACTTTGTATTAGTAAGGCTGAAGTCCCGTATTCAAAGCTATAGCAAATATATATATATATATATATATATATATATACCGGGTGTCCGAGAATTATGTGTACAATTTCTGTTATTAAAAGTCAACCATGAAGTGTAGAAATTCCAGTTTGTCCCATTTTACAGAGAATCTCATTAAGTTTTTTCTGATACCACGTTTTGACAAGTTTTTTAGAAATGTATGCGGGTGACAGACATTGATGATTTAAAAGCAAGAATCACAGTGCTATTGAGCGAATTGATGTGGATATGCTGCAGCGTACATGGCAACATTTGGAGTATCGATTGGATGTTTTGCGAATCACTAATGGTGCACATATCGAATGTGTAACAACGTTACTTTAATAAAAGAAACTTTTGAAAATACAGATTCTAAATAATCTTGTTTAAGAATTTTACGTGCGTTATCAAGAATTTTATTAAAAGATGAAATTGTACAGATAATGTTCGGACACACTGGAATTTCTAAAAAACTTGTCAAACTTGGTATCAGAAAAAACTTAATGAGATTCTCTGTAAATGGGACAACACTGGAATTTCTACACTTCATGGTTGACTTTTAATAACAGCCAAAAATTGTACAGATAATTCTCGGACACCCTGTATATATATATATATCATATATATATATATATATATAATATTATATGGCATATATATATAGATATATATATATATATATATATATATATATCCTGTATATATATATATATATATACTTCTGACTGATCGAGGCCCGTGGTGTAGTGGATAGCATATCTGACCGGCAATCGGAAGATCCCGGGTTCGATTCCGGGCGGTTACCTCATTTTTCATTTGTTCGTTATTTCTCTTCCTCGTGTGCAGAACGCTCCTCTATACTTACGTCGTTTCTATATATATATATATATATATACACACACACACGAGGGCCACTCAGTATATTTTGCCCCACCTTTTTTTTTTTCTTTCCAAGTTTCCTTGTAAGTTCCAGAAATTTTGTACACAAGTAGTTACATACCTTTTTTACAAGTTTTTATTTTTCCACATAGTCTCCATCCTTTTCTACGGCTTTCCTCCAACTCGAAACAAGGGCCTTTATTCTTTGCTGGAAAAAGTCCGTTGGGTTCCGCTAGAAACACCTCTTACATAGTCTCCATCCTTTTCTACGGCTTTCCTCCAACTCGAAACAAGGGCCTTTATTCTTTGCTGGAAAAAGTCCGTTGGGTTCCGCTGGAAACACCTCTTAACCTCCTCATCAACCTCATCGTCACTCTGAAACTTTCTTCCACGAATAGCATCCTTCATTGGCCCAAACAAATGGAAGTCTGAAGGTGCCAGATCCGGGCTGTATGGAGGTGGGTTAACACAGTCAAGCGCATTTTTGTGATGGCCTCTCTTGTTTGCGAACTGGTGTGTGGCTTTGCGTTATTGTGCAAAAGAAGGACGTCTTCCAGTTTTCTCTCTGGTCGAACTCGTTTTATACGTAGGCTGACCATACGTACCGTTTTGAACGGGACAGTACCGTTTTTTTTATGGGTTCTGTATGGGTTCTGTCACTGAAGAATAATTGTAAGCTCAATATGTTTATGTACTTACTTTTTCATGAATACAGAATATTACATAACCCCCGTCCCTTTTTGCCATCCCAATGTCCGTTTTTGTCTCAAGGAAATATGGTCAGCCTATTTATACGTCTCTGTAGTCTCTGTAGGGTAGCAATTATGCCTCTGAGTTAAATGTTTGCCTTCTTCATAATGTCCACTTTTGGTTTATACTCTTTATTGTATTTTTTATAGTTGGAAGTGGGGCTTCCACCCGAAGCCAAACACTTCAACTATGTCTGAACTTGTCCTAGCGTTCGTTTAAGGGGGGCGACGTTCCTTTAATGCCCTGTTTGGATTTCTATGGCCTGGGGCTGTCCTGGGGCTGTCCTGGGGTTGAGTTCAGGTAAGTTGATAGGTTGGTTTTCATCATACTGTTGCCCCAACTATGATGGGGAGAATGGCAGCTTCTTTCAATCTCCAGTTTCTCTTTATGTCATTAAGGCCATAGTCATTTGGAACACTGACCTCAATAAGTAAGGCACTCCTTTCCTCTTGTCCCACACTACTATGTCCGGTATACTGCAGAATTGTCTAAAAGTGGCGTTGGAATTATTGTGTCATAGTATATAGTATAATGGTTGTTTCCAGTGATTGGTGCGGGTGTGTGTTCCCATACATTTTTATTACATTCTAATTCTAATGCTATCATGATCTTCCAGTGGATATATTTGCAAATTTTATTGTGTCTGGCTGTATAGTACTCCTCTGCCAGGAGCACCCTGCAGCCTGATATTAGATGGCCAACACTTTCTACTTCAACATGACAGAATCTACAACTGTCATTATTACTTATTCCAGCCATTTTTTTAAACGCATTTGTTAACCATTCCAATGACCCTTCTTTGTTGATATAATCCTTCTGTAATTCTTGATAATATTTTCCAGCTCTTTGATGTTGTTCCCATTCTTCTGCATGCTTGACCTGTTGTTCCTGAACAAATCTTTTGCGACTTTTCCTAGCTATTAAGGTGGCTGGTACTCGTTCAGTTTCTACTTTTTCTGTCATATTATTGCCTCCAAAGTGCTGGGCCAGTTTGGTTATGGAAGTATGTTGCGTTACCCTTGTGTTGTGGTGTTCACGGACCAGAGCTATTGTAGGACTACTCGAACTTTTCAGATACTGCCCAATGCTGATGGTCGATGATCGGTGCAGCTGGTAACCTCAGTCAATCCCATTCCTCCCATTTTTCTTGGTAGATACAATCTGGGAAGACACTGGTTCCGGTATGTTGTTCTATTTAGAGTGAGGATTTTTCTGGTCTTAACATCTAGTTTATTTAGTTCTGATTGTGGCCAGTCTATGATCCCTACACTATAAATGATAACAGGGATGGCGAGTTGGTTTATAGCTGTTATTTGTTCTTGATGTAAGTTGGGTCTTGCAGATCTTTTCAGTCTTCGTACATACTCCTCTGATTTTCTCTCGCATTTGCCGGTGTTCTATATTTCCACTTTCTTCTATCCCAAGGTATTTGTAGGAACTATTCCTCTTCCAAGTCTTTAATCTCAATGTCTCTTCCTAAATTGATGTATGGGTTTGTATTTTCCTGCCCCTCTAAAGTGTACACTTAGCACTTGTCCAATCCAAACTTCATTTTGATGTCACCGGAGAAAGTATGGACGATCCTTAATAGGCATTCCACGTTTTGGTCAGAGTCTGCGTACAGCTTCAAATCATCCATAAACAGGAGATGGTTCAGTACACTGTCAGGATTTCTTCGCCTAGTTTGACTGAGGTTGTAGCCCTTGTTATTATTGCTAAGTAGTTTGCTAAGGGGGTCCAGGGTGAGGCAGAATACCAAGAATGATAAGATGTCCCCTTGGAATATACCCCTCATAATCTTGACATGAGGAATGGATATTTTCCCATTTTCATGGGTAAGATTGATGTTTGTTCGCCAGTTTGTAATCTAGTTTGTTAAAGTGCTAATAATGATAGAGTGGATTTTGTACAGTTTAAGGCATTCCAAAATCCACGAGTGTGGACACTATCAAACGCCTTCTGATAGTCTATCCATGCCATACTAAGGTTTCTGCCTCTCTTCTTACAGTCTTCAAGGATAGTTTTGTGATGAGCAGCTGATCCTTTGTGCCTAAGCAGTTTCTTCTACATCCTTTCTGTTCTTTTTCCAGAAAGTCTCCAGCATCTAGGTGTTCATATATACTGTCTGCAATTAGGCCTGTAAAAAGTTTATAGGTGGTGTGTGAGACAGCAGATTGGGCGGTATTTATTTGGGAGATTTGTCTCACGAGTCTTAGGGATGAGGGTTGTGTCTCCACTTGTAAGCCATTCTGATGTTTCTTCTACTCCCTGCAAAATTCTGTGAAAAGCGGCAGTATAATGGTGTTTCAGCCAGAAATTTGGGAGCTTGTCTAGGCCAGGTTTTTTAAAGTTGGAGAATTTTGACAGTTTCCTTCTTATCTTGTCTTCCATTATAAATAACTCCTCCATTTCTGGTTTACCCTCATTTGCCACCCTGATGGTCTCTATCCAGTCAGCATCCTGATTATGCTGTTCAGGGGTTTCAAAGAGGGGTTTCCAGTATGCTTCCAACTGGGTTTGATCTGGTGGTTCATGGACTATTATTCTTTTCCTAATGAGATTTTGGTAAAAGCCTCTAGGGTTTGATGAAAATTGCTTGTTATGGTTTTTCATGTCAATCTGCTTTTGTTTATTCCTGATTCTATCTATTGGCTATGGCTGGATTTTTCCCTCCAATTCCAGCGCCTTGTCATGTAATTGATTATCTCTCAGGTTATACTTCCTCTTTATTTTCCCTATTTGTTTTTTGAGTGTTCCCTGTTGTTTGGGTACTTGGAAATATTGCTTTAATTGGTTCAATTCTCGTCTGGCTTGTGTAAGTTGTTTAGTTAATTTAACTTTCCAAGGAGGGGGTTTTGGTTTACACCTTTGGCTGGGGGGCTTTGGTCTAAAGTTTGGGACAAGTTCAATAAGGTCTGTGTTGACTGGAACTATTCTATTAATTGCAACATTTACTCTGTCCACCAGAATCACCCCTTTCATGTCCCAGAAGATGGTGGCCATAACCTTTCCTGCAGAGGTAGCCTTTTTGAACTTTTTCTTGGGTGGGGAGTCTGCGTGATGCCACTCCATGGATTGGCGTTTTGTTTCAGGTTCAAAGTGGTGTACCCAAGTCTCATCCCCAGTCACAGTTCGTGAAAGGAAGTCATCCCCTTCTGTCTTGTATCGAACCAACGACTCAGAAGCAATTTCTTTTCTTTGGGCTTTGTGATCTTCAGACATTTGGAGAGGAACAAACCGTGAACACACTTTTGAGTATCCCAGTTGCTGAATTATCGTATTCACACTTTCTTCACTAATTCCTAGCTCCAGTGATAGCTCCTTGTATGTGACGCGCCGATTTGATCGAATGATGCTGTTAGCACGTTGCACAGTGTGAGATGTCACAGCCGATGCCGGTCGACCGCTGCGTGGCTCATCATCGAGGCTGGCTCTTCCTCTCTCCGATGATCTCACACGTTTAGATCAGCGTCCAACTGTGCTTCGATCAACAACAGCATCTCCGTAAACGTTTTGTAGACGTTTGTGAATATTTCCAACTGTTTCCTTCTCTCCGGTTAAGAACTCGATAACAGCTCTCTGTTTACGACACACAATCACTCTCAGACGCCATTTTCGAAACTGCGTTAACCATTGGTTTTATACAAGGGCATTTAAAAGCGGTTTTATACAAGGAGGGGCGGTTCAAACTGGAAAAATCCTGTATGTGAAGCGCAGAAAGTTCAAACTTACGGCCCAAAAGACATTTCAGCCCCATGGCCTATTATTTAGAAAAGGGTGGGGCAAAATACTGAGTGTATATATATATATATATATATATATATATATATATATTGATCCTAATGCAAAAACGTATTTACAAAAACGTTATTTTACATACCTAACGTATTTTAACCTAACGTAACCTAATCGAACATAACCTCCGATAACCCAGGTAATCTACTAGCACAGTTCTCCTTGTATTTAAGGTATTAACAACATTTATAAAATAAAATGAATAATTCACTTACTAAATATGGCACATTAGCATAGATTTATTCACACTTTTTTTAAGCAAGATGAATGTCATCCAAAAGTGAAAATTTTGACCTGTGTAAATTTTATCCGAGATTTATGATATAATCTGCAGACATTACAAATGATGTTTTTCGAAATTCTTAAATTTTAAGCAAATTTTTGAAGTACGATTACTACCGCATTATGAAGAGAAGCCTAAGCAGAATGGAAATAATAATAATAATAATAATAATAATCTATCTATATTATAATAAGAGAGCTGTCCGTCTGTCCGTCACACTTTCAGAAATTGTGAGAAAAAATTGTGAGAAAAAAATTTAGAAATTGTATTACGGGCGGCAATGTGAAGCTCAAGATTTTCATGACTCTGTTCTTTTCTGTAGTTTAGCAATGGGGAAGGGTGGGGGTGGGGGTAATGGGGATGGGTGGGGTAATGGGGGGGGTGGGGGTAATGGGAGAGGGGGTTAGCCCCCAAGTTGCATGAATGGGGGTGAGGAGGTTTTGGGAGATACCAGATTCAGAAATGTTGACACAATGTGAAGCTCAAAATTTTCACGGCTGCGTTCTTTTTTTGTAGTTTAGCCTGTCTAACCGTCAGCGAAGTGACGGGAACTGTACTAGTCTATACTATAATAAGAGAGCTGTCCGTCCGTCTGTCTGTCCGTCCGTCCACACTTTCAGAAATCTATACTATAATAAGAGAGCTGTCCGTCCGTCTGTCTGTCTGTCTGTCCGTCCGTCACACTTTCAGAAATTGTGAGAAAAAATTGTGAGAAAAAAATTCAGAAATTGTAAAAAAAATTCAGAAATTGTATTACGGGCGGCAATGTGAAGCTCAAGATTTTCATGACTGTGTTCTTTTCTGTAGTTTAGCAATGGGGGAAGGGTGAGGGTGGGGGGAAGGGTGGGAATGGGGGGAAGGGTTGGGGTGGGCGGAAGGGTGGGGGTGGGGGTAATGGGGATGGGTGTGGTAATGTGGAGGGGTGGGGTAATGTGGGAGGGGGTTAGCCCCCAAGTTGTATGAATGGGGGTGAGGAGGTTTTGGGAGATACCAGTTCAGAAATGTTGACACAATGTGAAGCTCAAAATTTTCACGGCTGGGTTCTTTTTTTGTAGTTTAGCCTGTCTAACCGTCAGCGAAGTGACGGGAAACTGTACTAGTCTATACTATAATAAAGAGAGCTGTCGTCCGTCTGTCTGTCTGTCTGTCCGTCCGTCACACTTTCAGAAATTGTTAAAATAAAAATTGAGAAAAAAATTCAGAAAGTGTAAAAAAAATTCAGAAATTGTATTACCGGCGGAAATGTGAAGCACAAGATTTTCATGACTGTGTTCTTTTCTGTAGTTAAGCAACGGGGGAAGGGTGGGGGTTGGAGGAAGGGTGTGGGTGGGGGGAAAGGTTGGGTGGGGGTAATGGGGGATTGGTGTGGTAATGGGGAGGGGTGGGGGTAATGGGGGAGGGGGTTAGCCCCCAAGTTGTATGAATGGGGGTGAGGAGGTTTTGGGAGATACCAGATTCAGAAATGTTGACACAATGTGAAGCTCAAAATTTTCACGGCTGGGTTCTTTTTTTGTAGTTTAGCCTGTCTAACCGTCAGCGAAGCGACGGGAACTGTACTAGTAATAATAATAATGCAATGATCCCTGAATATTTGACGGAAACTGAAAAAAGATGATCAGTGTATTTTAGGAGAAATTTATAATAAACTCGGAGCACAAAACTTATAAGCGTACTGTAAGAATTAAAGTAAACTTTCTTAATATTTAGGTGGCATCTCATCTGCCACCAGATTACGGTGTAGTTATTTCGGATCACCTGAAGATCAGGGCCCCAGCCTTATTCTATGAGTGGTTGAGTAAGTATAGTAGATATACTAAAACATCAGTCAATTTCCTTTTCCTTAAAAGTGAAATTTAATTTACGCCATTAGAAGTGCAATATTTTTTAATGATATCGAAGGAATAACTACACCGTAATTTGGTGGCAGATGAGATGTCGGATCACCTGAAGATCTACAGATCTACAGAAGCTAAGGCTAACAAAGACCCTAAGATCCACTCTAAGGTTAGCCCGAGAGAAAGGAAAGAATAGAGGGTTAAGAGAAGAGAAGAGAATAAGGGGTTAAGTAAGGGGCAACACCAATCACTCGTGGGTTAACATTCATTCAGAAAAAGAGAAAAAAAGACTCACCATCATCATCCGCCGGCCACTGCCGACAAGTCAGAAAAATAGTCGGAGAGGATAGGAGAGGGGTGAAAGATGAAAAGAAGTAAAATAAGAACGCTTACAAACCATGCAAACACAGTCTTAACTCACTGTCATACCATGCAAACTACAAACATGCAAGAAAAGAGAGTTACAGACATGCAAAGTTAGGAGAAGATCAGGGCCCCCAGCTTTCGTTAGTAGGCTTATAAGGCTAACTAACGAAAATATCGCGACCTAACCTAACCACTCGTCAAGGGCATACAGTTGACCTAACGATTGGTTAGGTTAAGTCGTGATATTTTCGTTAGTTAGCCTTACAATGCTAACTAACGAAGGCTGGGGGCCCTGATCTTCAGGTGATCCGAGATGCCTCCTAACTATCAGGAAAGTCTATTTTTAATTTGTACATTATGATAATAAATTATTATTATTATTATTATTATTATTAACTTTACACAGGTGGAGCCTTAAATGCTCGCTTAAAAGATGGGGCACCGCACCCCACCCCGCGGTGTAAGTAAAACGTTTCTTCTTGTAGTCTTTTTTTTCTTACTTGAACGTCTCTGGCTTAATCCTTGTACATGTAGGAGAACTAATTCATCTCCTCCTGCACTGTGTATTTCTCCCCATCAGCTATTTTACTGCTGGTGGAAAGCAATTTTATTAGACATTAAAAAAAGAGGTTGTTCAAAGTAATCAATTTTAAACTGAATTATTTTTCTTCATCTGATGATCTTGATGGGGTTGGTATAAAATTAAATGTTATATATTATATATATATTATATATATATATATTATATATATATATATATCTCGGGTGGCCCCCAAAAAAAAACCGCCTTGAGATTTGAACATCAATAACTTCAAAAATATGCAGTTCACACTTTCAAAATTTACATAACTTTTACCGCAATCTATTAATAAGCCATCATAAAAATTTAAGACCTCTACATAAAATACTTTTTCCAAAGTTGAGGGAACAATGAGGTACGGTGAAAAAAACGAATATCATAAACTGAACAAAATTTATTATTCACATCTTATCAACAAATATTATCAATATGTCCGCCGTCCTGCTTACAAACTAATCTTAAACTTTTCTTCCACGACATGATACCTTTTCTGATTTCTGCTATTCGAGTATTTTTTTCTTTAATTGCGTTTCTGTAAACTTTTCTGTTTGGCTTTCATAAATCTTCTCTGCTAGAGTGTTCCATATTCAATAATCCATGGAAATGCAATCAGGTGATTGCGGGGGCCAGTCGTTCTTTCCAATGAAGTTGACCACATTCAGTTGTAGATAATCCTGTGTGAACTTGCAGTATGAGCTGAGGCACCATCTTGTTGGAGTATGAAATCGTTTCCATAACACAGACGCCGACAATCAGGCAAAATATTCTCCTCTAAGAGATTTACGTAGGTTTCTGAATTAATTTTTTTATTTTCTGAAATCAAATGAATTTTCGTGTTTCCATTCCACGATACACTGCTAATACCATGATTTTTTTGAAAAACCGACTTATCTGGTGGTAAAGTCTCGATGGAGGAATGTCTTTCTTACGCGACCATAAACATCATCGTTCCGAGAGTTTCGAGTGATCTCGATGGTGAAATCTTTTTCAGCTGTAAAAACTAATTTTTTAACATCATTGGACGAAAATCAATCAAGCAATTTTCTACAACGAATTTTTCTTTTAGCTCTTACATTCCTGTCACGTCTTGAAACACGGATCCTTTTAAATGCTTTAAGTCCTACCGTTCTCTGCATTCTTTGTATGGAACTTCGACTGATACCTAAATTTCTTGCAATTTTCCTCTGAGAGCAGTGTGACCCAGGTCGATCCTCTTGAGATATGCTCATCATTTCGATCATTTCTATATTGTCTTGAGTATAAACTGTTTTAAGCCGACCATTTCCACGCTTCCGTGCCGTCAAACCGGTTGCTTTAAGTTTTTTAATTATTCTATTCACAGACGCAACATTACAAGTTATTCATGGAAATTCCCTCAAAATTCTTCCCCCAGTCCATCTTTTTTCCAAGAAACACTTTTCAATCACCGCTTTTTCACCGTGAGTTAGAACCATAATTTTGAAGGGTAAGTTTAAAAAAAACAGTATTTAAGATGGACGTTTTTCAGAGGCTAACCGATTATCCATAGGCTAAGAAAACTACTACAAGTCTTAGAATAGGATTTAGAATTTAGAATATTCGTTTTTTTCACCATACCTCATTGTTCCCTCAGATGTGGAAAAAGTATTTTATGTAGAGGTCTGAAATTTTTATGATGGATTATCAATAGATTGAGATAAAAGTTTTATAAATTTTGGAAGTGTGAACTGCATATTTTTGAAGTTATTGATGTTCAAATCTCAGGGCGTTTTTTTTGGGCCACCCGATATATATATATATATATATATATATATATATATATATATTTTAACTGCAAACACGCAGTATAATTAACGTAAAGAACGACGCTTGTATAGGAGAATATTCCGCGCAAGATGAGGAGAGAGAACGAAACAAATAAAAAAATGAGGTAACCACCCGGGAATCGAACCCGGGTTCTTCCGATTGTCGGTCAGATATGATAACCATTACACCACGGGCCTCACTCGAACAAATGCCGTAATTCTTCTACATACGCGCAGAAACCAATACCCCAAGGCCCGTGGTGTAATGGTTATCATATCTGACCGACAATCGGAAGAACCCGGGTTCGATTCCCGGGTGGTTACCTCATTTTTTTATTTGTTTCGTTCTCTCTCCTCATCTTGCGCGGAATATTCTCCTATACAAGCGTCGTTCTTTACGTTAATTATACTGCGTGTTTGCAGTTAAAATATATATATATATTATATATATATATATATATATATATATATATATATATCGGGTGGCCCAAAAAAAACGCCCTGAGATTTGAACATCAATAACTTCAAAAATATGCAGTTCACACTTTCAAAATTTACATAACTTTTACCGCAATCTATTAATAAGCCATCATAAAAATTTAAGACCTCTACATAAATACTTTTTCCAAAGTTGAGGGAACAATGAGGTACGGTGAAAAAAACGAATATCATAAACTGAACAAAATTTATTATTCACATCTTATCAACAAATATTATCAATATGTCCGCCGTCCTGCTTACAAACTAATCTTAAACTTTTCTTCCACGACATGATACCTTTTCTGATTTCTGCTATTCGAGTATTTTTTTCTTTAATTGCGTTTCTGTAAACTTTTCTGTTTGGCTTTCATAAATCTTCTCTGCTAGAGTGTTCCATATTCAATAATCCATGGAAATGCAATCAGGTGATTGCGGGGGCCAGTCGTTCTTTCCAATGAAGTTGACCACATTCAGTTGTAGATAATCCTGTGTGAACTTGCAGTATGAGCTGAGGCACCATCTTGTTGGAGTATGAAATCGTTTCCATAACACAGACGCCGACAATCAGGCAAAATATTCTCCTCTAAGAGATTTACGTAGGTTTCTGAATTAATTTTTTTATTTTCTGAAATCAAATGAATTTTCGTGTTTCCATTCCACGATACACTGCTAATACCATGATTTTTTTGAAAAACCGACTTATCTGGTGGTAAAGTCTCGATGGAGGAATGTCTTTCTTACGCGACCATAAACATCATCGTTCCGAGAGTTTCGAGTGATCTCGATGGTGAAATCTTTTTCAGCTGTAAAAACTAATTTTTTAACATCATTGGACGAAAATCAATCAAGCAATTTCTACAACGAATTTTTCTTTTAGCTCTTACATTCCTGTCACGTCTTGAAACACGGATCCTTTTAAATGCTTTAAGTCCTACCGTTCTCTGCATTCTTTGTATGGAACTTCGACTGATACCTAAATTTCTTGCAATTTTCCTCTGAGAGCAGTGTGACCCAGGTCGATCCTCTTGAGATATGCTCATCATTTCGATCATTTCTATATTGTCTTGAGTATAAACTGTTTTAAGCCGACCATTTCCACGCTTCCGTGCCGTCAAACCGGTTGCTTTAAGTTTTTTAATTATTCTATTCACAGACGCAACATTACAAGTTATTCATGGAAATTCCCTCAAAATTCTTCCCCAGTCCATCTTTTTTCCAAGAAACACTTTTCAATCACCGCTTTTTCACCGTGAGTTAGAACCATAATTTTGAAGGGTAAGTTTAAAAAAAACAGTATTTAAGATGGACGTTTTTCAGAGGCTAACCGATTATCCATAGGCTAAGAAAACTACTACAAGTCTTAGAATAGGATTTAGAATTTAGAATATTCGTTTTTTTCACCATACCTCATTGTTCCCTCAGATGTGGAAAAAGTATTTTATGTAGAGGTCTGAAATTTTTATGATGGATTATCAATAGATTGAGATAAAAGTTTTATAAATTTTGGAAGTGTGAACTGCATATTTTTGAAGTTATTGATGTTCAAATCTCAGGGCGTTTTTTTTGGGCCACCCGATATATATATATATATATATATATATATATATATATATATATTTTAACTGCAAACACGCAGTATAATTAACGTAAAGAACGACGCTTGTATAGGAGAATATTCCGCGCAAGATGAGGAGAGAAACGAAACAAATAAAAAAATGAGGTAACCACCCGGGAATCGAACCCGGGTTCTTCCGATTGTCGGTCAGATATGATAACCATTACACCACGGGCCTCACTCGAACAAATGCCGTAATTCTTCTACATACGCGCAGAAACCAATACCCCAAGGCCCGTGGTGTAATGGTTATCATATCTGACCGGCAATCGGAAGATCCCGGGTTCGATTCCCGGTGGTTACCTCATTTTTTCATTTGTTTCGTTCTCTCTCCTCATCTTGCGCGGTATATTCTCCTATACAAGCGTTGTTCTTTACGTTATATATATATATATATATATATATATATATATATATATGTCGGCGTGATGATGATATGCTTCGTTACACCATATCCGACGTTTCACAGGTGTTCTCGGTATGTCACTTCCTCGCACCCACAAGGAAGTTTATACCGTTTAATTATTCTTATTCTGACTGCGAATTTCGAAGACAACAATTTATACCTTCGCTCAATGGCGTCCGCTCTCTCTCAGTCCGTTGAGAGAAGGGAATGCTGTTCTCCGTTGGAAGGATATAAAATGAGTCTTTTCCTTTGCTCAGTCCTTTATTCGTACAAGATCGAAATCACTTTTAAAATATTAGAATTTCTTAGTAATTAGAAAAAAATAATGAAACCCTTTTCACTACACTTGTTTAGAGAATTACAACAACTGATTACATTTAAATAAGCTGAGGGGTCCAGCCAAAACGGCCTGGCCCAAGGGCGGAACACTCACACCCACTCGAGGCCGAGGCGAGACTCTCACTCCCTACCTCTCGAAGCTGAGGCATGACTCCCTCAAGGCGTGTTCATTTCCTCCTTGAGAAAACTCAGTGGTGCCACGTTTACCAAAGCTTTATTTACTTGTAAATTCCTACTCTAATAATGGTATTAACAAGAGAATTGGTATAATTCGATATTAGCAAAAGAATTTATACAATTGTAGTTTTACACTTAACTCTTTTATGTGATTTATAATAATTGAAAAGAACATTTACAATTTGGAAATCTCTGTTTAAGATTAGACGTGGCACACTGTTTTCGTTAGGCTTATCGAAAAGGTGCAGAGAATCTGCGCTTGAGGCAATTTCTACAAATTTTAAGATTTAACGGAGTCCTGTTTTAATTTACATGAACAAAATAATATATTTTAAAGGATTAATATGTTAATTTATACAAACAGAATGATATCTTTAAATTTTAACACAAATTTATTTTCTCGTAGAAACACTTTTCTACATATATATATATATATATATATAATATATATATATATATATATATATATATATACACAGGGTGTTCCAGGAGGAAATGTCAAGAATGCACCATTTCACTCTTTGGGTATTTCTAAGTAGAAAGTATTATATCGATATGGGTCTGATTCCCAACCGTTACCGAGATACAGGCCTCTACATTTGGGTAATTAAAACATAATAAAAAGGCGATCTTAGATACTATTTAATGACACTTGTGGTTTACAAAAAGTACAAACATACAATACACTATTGCACTTATTGCAGAATGGTTTCAAAGTGACCCCCTCCTTCTTCAATGCACGCGGCGAGCCTCCGATCCATCGAGTCTTGCCAAGGAAAACGCGGAAGTTCATTTCTGAGGTTTATGAACGCATCCTGTATACGTGCAACCAACTGCTCCCTAGTTTCGGGCTTACCCCGCTGATAAACGTTACTCTTCAAGAACCCCCAGACAAAAAAATAATGTAAATAAATAATGTGAGGATCTGCACAGTTGCCAATGTATCATTAAATGTCATTGAATATTATCTAAGATCGGCTTTTTATTGTTTTAGTTACCCAAATGTAGAGCTCCTGGGACACCCTGTACATATATATATATATATATATATATATATTATATAATATATAATATATTATATATATATGTAGAGGACCGACAGGAAATAGACTAACAAGTAGACAAACAAATTCTTTCTTCCACGCCATCATCAAACATTCTCAGAAGACACACGTGGTCAAGGAATCAGAAACAATGAAAACGTCTGTTTCTTCCCAAAAGGCCCGCGAAAGCAAGCCCTTATCAACTAAAGGAAGGCGTCTCAAGATATGGCGGGAAAGTCTGCGTCACAGAGTTTATATAAACGAGTTTCCACTGATACACTTCCTCACTCATTCTCACTTGCTCGCTTGTCATTTTCTCGTCTTGGTCTCCACCTTCGCCAGCAGAAACTCGTCGCGTCAACCGCCCTCCGGCTTCCCGCCAGAGGAGCGGCCTGCTGTTCCGTCAAAGCTTCCGATCTATCATCAAGTAAGACCTTCCGCCGTCAGCCTGCAGAAGCACTCCTTCGAAACCAGCGATGTCCGATCTCAGCCGGTCACCGTCCTTCAAGCAATTATCGTGAAGCCTACATCAGTGTCCGCAGAATCGTCCGTTCCCTCAAGCAAACTCTCAACGAGAGGCTCGCTACGGTTCCACGATCATCTCGGCGTACGTAACACCGGACAGTCAACTTCTGCAGGTTTCCAATCTACAAGGTCGACCTTCAAGCATACCCTTCATCTCGAGGGGTATTTTCAACACAGTCGGTAAGCTCTCTGTGCCTCGTTTCTTAAACAATAACGCAAAGCCTACATCAGTGTACCGCAGAAGCGTAGGCTATAAACGCAAAGTGTTTTACAAGTGGTTCAAACTAACTCTCGTTGAAACGCAGTAGGCCTATTTCATAATCCAAGTGTCATTACAACATTTGATTGTGCATCAGACTAATTCTCTAATACAAACCCACACTAGGCTTATTTCCTGTGCCCAGTTCAAGTGTCACTTCCAATACCGTAATCGTGAATTGTATCGTCCTGCTATTGTGTTCAATCATGTAATCCACAAATACTTTGCATCCGTTTATTTATGTGATTTATTTAAGCATTCATTATTGACGGCCGAATCCATTTACCGTGTACTAAACGCACGTGCATTCTTTATCATTACTAGGCCCATTCAATGTTCCATTTATGCGTAACACTAGCCTACCTAAATGAAGGTCTAATCTATTTACAGTGTACTAAACGCACGTGCATTCTTTGTCATTACTAGGCCCATTCAATGTTCATTCATGCATAACCTTTGGTCTACATAATAGGCCCATTCAATGTTCATTCATGAGTAACCTTTGGTCTACATAATAGGCCCATTCAATGTTCTTTCATGCATAACCTTTAGCCTACTTAATCAGTGTGTTACGTATTCTATTCAGTGTACCAAAACGTAAGTGCATAATTTCTATTATCACTAGGGTTCATATTTTATGTTGTGTTCCATTTTTGCATGCCATTAGCCTAACATAAATGAATGCATTACTTGCCAATTAGGCTCTTAACCATTTCTCTTATTGGCTCAGCTCCATGTCATCTTAGCATAATATAAAAGCCGTTAAACAATTGTTATTCACTATAATTAATGTCAATCATTTGTTATTCACTGTGAACAAGTAACTGATTTATTTTCTTAATAAAATACAAAACAATAAGGTGCTTTTTCTAACCTTAACAATATTTGCTTGGGTGTAATCCAAGCTGGTGACCTCGAAGTAATTCGTATCACTCAGAAATATTATAATAGGCCTACTCCATTAGTCACTTTCAACCGGTGATACTGTATGACATCATAAATTGTTAGCCCAGCCTGTCGTTAATAATCAATCATTGCATCAACTATTCATCACTAGCATTAACTTAGTCATTATCACCTTCAAACGGTAAAAACTAGACCCACTATGTATATATAACACAACCTGTCATATATATAAACAACCAAAGAAATGCATAACACTTTCGCGTTCAGAGGCGTTTTACGTGTTCATCCCTTTGCACTCGAGGTATTGGTAGCATTTAATTCAAATCTCTCTGGTGTAACATTGGGATTCCATAGATGTAATAAAACACATATGAATGAACACTTGCTTGCGGTCTTTGCAAGAAATAAAATTGCCCCCACGAGGATTCATACCCGGATCCTCAAAAGCCGCTTATTCTCATGCGTGTTATTCCATATCTCTCTCTCTCTCTCTCTCTCTCTATATATATATATATATATATATATATATTGTGTGTGTGTGTGTGTAACAGAATCAATGTAAGTATTAAGGTAAATGAAAAGAGTGTAAAAGAGAATACAAAAAAATTGTTAACATTCCACCACTTTGTCAGATGACCAAATTGTTAACATTCCACCACTTTGTCAGATGACCGAGTGCATGAACATGATGGTTCGTAAAACAAAAACAAGAATAGAATTTTTCTGAAAATGGTGTCGAGAAAATTTTTATTTGAATTTTATTCAATACAAAACTTTTAACAGTTATCGTTTAAACTGCTGGAATAAGATTCGATGATCTGGTCGGTCAGTCAAAAAGTTTGTGTTGAGAAGGGTCTCTGCTTGTTTTTTGCTTTTTCTTTTTTTTTCTTATTCGATCTTAACTCTCTCTCTCTCTCTCTCTCTCTCTCTCTCTCTCTCCTTTGTATTTGGTGACAAAAAAATACTGGCGCAAATGTCTCATACCGAGATATTTCAAGCACATTTAACACTATGCACCGATGAATAGTGGCGTCGCACCAGCGAGTCCTCCGTCGGCTCTGCCAATGCGGCTGTGATGGTATCGCTGGTGAGCCAATACCCAAAAATGAAGGAATTTCCTTTATTTAAAAAGGACATCTTCCCTTTCGCAAAAATTCTATTCTAATTTTTGTTTCGTCGTCGAAAATGTAATAATGGCTTCCCCATCGAAAATCCTTTCCTTTTCTCATCTTTAAGTTTCGTGTTTCGTCGATGTCCAAATACTTTCGTTGAAAAGTTTTACATTCAATAAAACTTTTTCTCTATAGAATTTTGACTGGGGAACTTTTGTGAAACAAAACTCTTGACCAGCGAGACAACTTCTCGAATCATAAAAAAAGAGAAACAAACTACGTGTAATTACACTGTAAATGGAAATTATTTGAAGCGGGATTTGATTCATACCTCCAATAGACAGCGTCTCATGTTCAAATATTTTGGCTTGTCATCGGTTGACCAGTTTTAAAGTTCAGTAGTTCATTTGAAACCTTAGTATAATTATGCCACTGGTCGACAAAATCGAACTTTTTATTTGTCACATGAACAAAAATGGGTGGATCTTTTAGGTTTTTTACCGCTGAGTTCAAAAATGGCCTCAAAATTTTTCTATCACCCACCAATATTGAGTGAATCGAAAATGAAATTTGGACTAATTTATAGGCGTAATAGCAATATCAAAGTAGAAAATACATATTGAATTCACCTAAAGTGGCTACTGATGATTTACGCTTGTATTTCGCCTCTGGGCCATCCCTTGACAATGTCCAGCAGTAGTTATCCAACATGCTGGGGCTCCACTTGCCCTGGTATCGCTTCTCCATCGTGGATATTTGTTGATGAAAGCGTTCCCCATGCTCATCACCAGTGTTGGGCACTAAAGCGTTAATCCGATAACAGTTAATTAACGAAGTTAACTTTTTTTAACGACTATTAACGGAAGTTAATTTCCATTTATCGTTATCTGACCAGTTAACTTCCGATAACTCGATATTTAGTCTGTTAAAGTCCGTTAACACGTTAACTGCGAGGAGTCATTCACGGAAGATCACCGCTCCGCGAATGAATTCAAACCGCCATAACTTCAGTCTGCCAATTCCGTCCTCTGCCGCAGTGGAACGGCTCTGCTCTCTCGGCAAGGACATCCTGAGGCCCAAGAGGTCAAGACTGGCAGTTGGGCCTAACTTTGAGAATAAATGTGCCTAAAATTTAATTTTACCTTTCAGTTCCCGCCATAATAATTCTCTGGTAAATTAAAATTTAGTTAATGGTTAGTCGTTACAAGGGTTTCAAAACATGTAATCAGTACATTTTTTATTAAAAATAAAAAAAGTTATTAAGCAAAAAAGTTGCAAAACTTGATAAAAATACAGTTAAATAACTATTTATTGTTGGATTTTGCATAAATAAACGTTTTCTATGGGTTTTAAAGCTTTTTCCTTGATTTTTAAAATGTTAGTAAAGAAATAGTTATCGTTAACGGATTATCGTTAACTTCCGTTAACTTTGTAGTAAAATTATCGGATTATCGTTATCGGAGTTAAAAATTGGGGTTAACGGATTATCGTTAACGAAGTTAACTTTTTGGTTACGGTGCCCACCACTGCTCATCACTAACATCGCCTAAGTTTTGTTGGGAAGAAGTCGAGATGTGAGTCAAGAAAATGAATTTTCAACATGTTGCCCCCCGTCTTTGTAGGCCTTGAGAAGTGCTTCAACAAGTGACTCTTAATTTTCGGCCTTGAAGTTTCCGAGGAAATTTGTGCTCACTACTTTAAATGCTCTCCAAGCTGCTCCTTCAACTTCACTTAGAGTTTCATCAAACGCGCTGTCTCTCATGATTTCTCTAATTTGCGGGACCACAAATATCCCTTCTTTGATTTTGACCTCGCTGATCCTCGGAAATTTCTGTTTCAAGTAGAGACACCCCCCCCTGCCATTTTGATCCATGGCCTTAACAAAATTTTTCATTAAACCAAGTTTAATATGTAGTGGTGGCAAATAACTTTTTTGGATTAAGAAGAGGTGAACTGGTGAGATTTTTATGCCCTGGAATCAACGCTTGTCGAAGTGGCCATTGTTTCTTTGAGTAATGGCTTTCCCGTGCTCTGCTATCCCATTCACAGAGGAAACAACAGAATTTCGTATAACCCAATTGTAAACCAAGAAGAAGTGCAATCACTTTCAAGTCTCCACAGATATGCCAAGAGTATTTATCATATTGGATATGTTTCACAAGCAGGTGCATATTGTCGTATAATTCCTTCATATGTACGGCATGTGCTAATGGAAGTGAAGGGTATTTATTTCCATTATGGAGTAATACAGTTTTTAAACTCAGCTTCGAGGAATCAAAAAATAGGCGCCATTCGTTTGGATCATGTTGTTGGCCAAGGGTTTTCATGAGAGGGTAGAAAGTTTCTTCGATGCTTGCGGTAAAAAGATATCTTAGTGCCTTTTTCTTGAAGATTCCGACCTTTCAACCTGGAAGCCGAAAGTTCGGATTGATCTTTTACAATTTCAGATCACAGACAAGCTCGCTCAGGTCTGCTTGAGATATTAAGTGAGGCTCTGTCGATGAACAAGATGGCTCAAACATTGGATCAACATCGTCCGTCAGTAAACCATGTTGAGCTTAGTCATTACCATTGTACATCAATTTCATTTTCATCATCTAAACTCCACGTTTCCGGTGGCCTTGGTACTGGCAAATGTTTATTATGTAAGACAGGCCTTATGGCTGATGGTAAATTTGGGTATTGTACCATATGTTTAGATTTCGCAGTAATGCCTAGTATATTTGTTAAGCAGAAATAACAATCCATTAAATGGTCTTTCGGCTCTCTCCATTTCATCGGAACAGCAAACGGCATTTGACGAGACCCATTTAGCCAGCCTGTCAGAAGTCTTAAACACGTAATACAGCATATATGAGGTGTCCACGTCTTGTTCTGATCCCCTACCTTGCAACCAAAATAAAGTTCGTATGCTTTTATGACGAGAGGGGTGAAATTTCGCCTTTGAAATTTAAGTGTTAACTCTCTGCACACATAACAGAAACAGTTTGGATGGTTGACACACGCGTGGCATTCTGTCATGAAACAATATGAACGCACTGACACAAAAAATGATTAAGGAAAATCACGAATAAAATGCACGATGTTCACCGAGTGAAATCAAATGAGTAACTGACAAATGAAAGTCAACAGTGACGTGTAGCAACTTATAAGCAGAGGAGGAGGAAGGGGCAGACCCCGCCCCCTTCCTATTCTCACTCAAATCCTAAGTAATGTAAATTCGTGTGTCACTCTAAAACTGCGTGATAGAAAAATTCTGTTTTCATTTTCGTAATCAACGTAAAAAATTACACATAGTTCAAGTAAAAATATCTCTGTGACAAAAACTTTGTTGACCAGTGAATTATTAGTTTAAATTGTTTTAAATCTGTATTTTTCACTAAACTAATGAAGGAAGTGAAATTTGATAAAATTTATATATTCATTATGAAGAAAATTATTATCGTCTGTATACCAATGAAAATTTTCACCAAGATGTTTGTGTTTTTCATTAATTATTTCTGATGTATTTTAGTATGTTATTATATAACGAATGAAAACATAAACTTTCCCTCTTGAAAAAGTTATAATTGCATTCTGACAATGTCAGATTCACTACAAATTTAATTCACTATAAATTTAATTTCACACAAATGAGTTGTAAATACAATATTTCAGAACATTCACTTCTGTTTCCACAAAATTTACTGACGTCTCCCATTTCACATCATGGCCAATAAACTTAATATTAATTAACATTAAGCATCATATTACAGTCCTGAAATATTTTGTAACTGTAGTATATAAGTCGTTATCAGGATAAATGACGACGACGCTTTTTCCTCCACTTCATGTCATTACCACTATACATGTCAGTCGCGGAGCGAAGCTGAAATTCAACAATATAACCCAACTAATTAATCTTAAGCTGGTCTTAACCTGGCATAACCTAATGTATATCTACGCGGAAAATGCTATGATGGGATCAGGAAGAGAGCAGAACGAAAATTTTTGTAAAACATCAACAATTATCCTTCTTCCCTTCATCAGATCCCACCAATAATAATTTTTTAACCTCCTTCATAACGAGAAAATGGAATCCGAACCACGGGTCCCTACATTATTTGAACGCGGAACAACGTCGCTTAACTTCGCTAATCTAATGGGAAGCGGTGTTGCGAAGTCGCCACGACGTAGCTCCAGATTCCACCAATGAAAAGTGATGTTGTTGAAAGGTCGATCGCAGATTTATGCTGAATATTTGTTTGAAAACTAAATAAATGTCAACCTAATTCCAGAGTTAAGATAAAATTTGTAATGGAAATTAAATCTTTAAAAACCCTTAAAAGTTTCCAAACATTGAAAGAGAAAAATCAATTAATTGTATAATGAAGTTAATTTTTAAATGGTGTCATTTATGCTCAACAAAATGTTTGGAAAATATAAATATTTTTCATTATAATTAATTTAGTATAAATATTTGTCCAGAAGACTTCTTTCAATGCGATGTTGTAAACATTTTACCAAAAATAATTTTTAATTTAGGTTGCGAAAATTAATTGTAAATAAAATAAACGTCAAATAGATATGGATCTCGGCGTTTACGAGTAATCTGTGAGGCAACAATTGACATTTGAGATCGTTTCCGGTGTCACTGAGCGAGATGTTATGACGTCAAGGAGATTACATTCAATCATTCAATCGATTAAGATATTCTTATACTGAGATCGAAGGATGTTTTGTAGAACAATTATTAATTAGTACATGAAAGCAGTTTCTTTATTGGAAAGTTACTTATTCAATAACAAATACGTAATGCTGTAACGATCTTTAAGGCATAAGTTCGTGTAACGGTAAGTTAATCCAGCGCCTGTAGCTCAGTAGGCAACACCGTTTCTATGTAAGCGAAATGAAGACGCTGAGGTCAGGGGTTCGACTGCCGATGACGATAACAATCCGGGAGTTAGCGTATTAGTTTGCCTGAGCGCTGTGCCAGTTTCTGGCCCTTCTGACTGGTTGTTATTAACAGTAAGTTAGACCTTTACTATCTTTAAAAGACAAATTTCTGGTGATGAGTTGAAATCTCATTATTTTTTTGCAGTCCATGATACGCAATTTAAGCCTACTGAAACTTGAACTCACTTCATTTGAGATGAATACAAAAACTCAAGAATATAATCTTCGCTCCATTTTGCATTTATAGTGTTATAATGTTATAATGTTTTAGACCATCAAAGCCCCAAGGATCCACTCATGGCTGGTCTACCTAACCGTGTTTGTAATTGTGTATTGCGCATGTCCTCCGTGGTGGCGGAAGAGACCCATAATTTTACGTGGGTTCCGAACCACAAAAACCTTAATTTTATTACCTTAACCTATAACTAATCTATCAACATATGCATCTAATCGACTTTTAAACATATTTATAGACGTGCTACTAATTACTTCTACCGGCAAACTATTCCAACTACTTACTATTCTATGCGTAAAAAAGTTTTTGGCAACTGCTGCCTCGAACCTTCTACTTGTCAGCTTAGGGGCCGTTCAAAAATTACGTAACGCTATTTTTGCTAAAACTTGACACCCCCACCCCCTTGTAACGTTCCGTAACGCTAGACCAGACACCCACTAAAATGTTATGTAACCCCTAATAGGAAGTGTCTGGTCTAGCGTTGTTACGGAACGTTATAAGGGGGTAGGCGGTGTCAAGTTTTTAGCAAAACTAGCGTTATGTAATTTTTGAACGGCCCCTTACACCCTTATTTCTAGTTTTACTATATTGTGCTATTTCCAAGAAGCTCTCTCTTTCTACGTTATCGAACCCATTCATAATTTTAAAAACCTGGATTAGGTCACCCCTTAGCCTCCTAGTCTCGAGTGTAGTCAATTTTAACTCTTTAAACCTATTCTCGTACGACTTTGACTTAAGCGACGGAATCATCTTAGTTGCTCGTCTTTGAACTCTTTCGATTTCGTCTATAATCTATATCCTTGCGCATATACGGATTCCAAAATTGAATCGCGTACTACCAAATGGTATCTAACTAATGATTTATAAAGAGGAAGAATAATATGTAGTCTTATACTCGTATGAAATGTAGTCTTATTTCCCCAATTATATATTTTGTATAAAATGTCAAGTCTTATTTCCGCAAAATGTGAGAAATATTGTTGAATATTTGATTCTTCTAAAACTGTTTGTAACGGAAACATTTGAGATTTCATGCAGGAAGCAAATAACCATGGAAACTGAGAGAGACTGAAACGTTTTGGGATTCACATACTATGAGTTATTGCGATTCCATTCCGAAACTGAAATAAAGAACGATTTTAAATGGCTTAAATTAGTATTTCACCTCATAATAACAGAAATTTCCACCTTATTTACAATTACTTATTCAATGACATGAACTGAAGTGTGCAGTCGAAACGTTGGGCTAAAATTATTAAACAAATTACCATGCACCGGTATATATTATTACGGGTGAACGGTAAAGGTAACAGTCACGAAGATCATTTTCCCATGTAGTGGGGTGAGTGTGCCCCAATGGTCACCTTTATTTAGCCCGACGACGAACAGGGTAAGCGACCAACTCAACCCAACAGGAGTCAGCAGGCGGGAGTGAACCAGAGCCTCACCACTCAGAGCCCGCCGCAGTAACTATTGAGCTACTGGACACCCTTTACTGGTGAAAACCAAGAAATATTCTAAATCTTTTCTGAGAACAGTTTTATTAATTTTGAAACATAAAAAAACCTTTGTTTATAAGGAAAGCTTCCTTCGTATTTTCACTCCAAGTGAATTTGTATAAACTCTCTCTTATTAACCCGTTCTTCTTTCCACACGAATAAGTCGTGCTCAACATACGAAAGAATTTCAGAAATGTAGTTTCAAACAACATACTTTCTTTACGAGATTTAAATGTTTCGAAATTCTTATTAAATGGAAAAACATTTCCACGAAACGGAAGTTCAAAATGATTAAAATAAAAAAGGAGGTCAAATCCTTTCAAACCACTGTTGGGATTTAAGCCTTAAAAAGATCTTGCGACGTCATCTCAGAATGCTTTTCAAATTCCTTTCAAACGTCCCTTCAAAGTCTTTTTTAAAGTTTGAATGTCCACCGTTAGTCGTGAGTTCGGTCAGGCACATCTCTCTCTCTCTCTCTCTCTCTCTCTCTCTCTCTCTCTCTCTCCTCTCTCTCTCTCTCAGTTATCAGATTCCTTTCCGACACACCTGGATATCTCACTAAATTCCCCTTCTGATGAAATGTTGTGCGAGGAATCCGTCTGCCAGTCGTGTTCTTTGTCGCTGTTCGACTGATATATACTGTGTATATACATACATACATACATACATACATACATGCATACATACACACACACACACACACACACACACACATATATATATATATTATACTGTACAGGGCCGGATTTTCCAATAGGCAACATAGGCCATTGGCCTAGGGCCCACCAGTAACTGGGGGCCCACTGGGGACCTCCTACAATCCCTTGACACAAACAGTATCATTGACAAATTTGCCATAGAAAAAAGCAGGAAAAAGTCATTTTGAACTTCACATAGTTGTGCTTGCAAAATTTATTATGCTTCAGTTTCATTGTATTTTTCCATTATTCCTATGTGTAAGATGTACATGATATGGAACTTGATTTACTTTGATGTACTTGATATGGAACTAATTTGATTAAAAATTATTAATGTGTAATGTATTACATTATGTTGTAATTCTTATTGCAAAATTTATTATGCTTCAATTTGACTGTATTTTTTTCCATTATTCCTTTGTGTAAGAATAAGTTGTACATGATATAAAACTAATTTGAATAAAATTATTGATGTGTTACATTATGTTGTAATTCTTTTTTTTTTTACATTACAATATTACGATATATATAATATTTTTTTGTGGGGGGGCACTGATAAGGTTTGGCCTAGGGCCCACAAGCAAGTAAATCCGGCCCTGATACTGTATGTGTGTGTGTTCGGCCTCGAACCATCTCGTTTCGCTTCTGATTAAGCGCAAGTTCTTCCTTTCAGTTGATTCGAAACTACCTTTGTCATTTGAAGAGCCAAAAAGAAGCGTTTCAAAGAGATTTTTAATTCATTTCTTACTACTCAATTCTCTCCAATAATCCATTTGCGTCTACAGATTGTAATACATATAATATATATATATATATATATATATATATAATATATATATATATATATATATATATATATATACATTCTCGATAAGCATATAAAGAAATGCAAAGAAAAGAAAGAAAGAAAATTTAAAGATTTAAAAGTAAGTGAAATTTTTAAAGCAAAGAGTAGAGAGAATCCAAATGAAAAACTTAAAATAATTTTAGGTGCTAACAAATGCTTCTAACTTGGGGTGTATTTCCCGCCGCCGCAATACTACCTATTTGTAAGAATTTTTTTTTCCGAAATATACCTGGCCTGGAGGGTCAGCCGATTATTATCAATACCTGGGTGTCAGCAGAGGCATACCGAAGGGGAGGGCGACAGGGGCGATCGCCCCCCCCCTTGAGTTAATAAATTATTATTATTTTCCCAGTAAAATTGCTAGGTTACAACAGGATGAGAATGACAGTGAAAAAATTTTGGCGCCTTTGGCGCTAGCTCTTGTCTCCCCTACTACTAAAAATCTAAAATGGCTTAGGATCCCGAAAACTCTTAATCTGGCCCTGAGAATAATTTTCTTTTATAAAGGTAACAATCCAAGGAAATGCTTAATCTCGAAATTAGCACTTTTTTATTCTTATGTTAATACAAATCTGAGCATCCTAATTGCGGTTTGCATTGAATATTATGTTACTAATCAGATTTTTATCATAATTTTTATAATATAATTTTTATATTTTTATTCATAATGTCTTAGCAGTATCTAGTTAATCATCTCAAACTGAACGATAAGCTCATCATGAACGTACATAAAAATTATTTATCTCTATTTCAATTATACTTCTACGATAAGTTCCAAGTTCGCCCCCCCTTGGCAAATTTCTGGGTACGCCCCTGGGTGTCAGGGGTTAAAGCAAGAGAAGCATCTAGTTTCTTTTTAAAGGATGTGACCGAATTATTTTGAACTACGTTGGCTGGCAATCTATTCCAAAAATTAATTATACGATTGAAGAAAACATGCTGAACTTCGTTAGAATTAAAATGTTTATCCACTAATTTGAGACCATTACTGCGAGTTTTGTCAGCATTTGTGACGGTGAAATGCTTTACGGCGTCGACGTTATCAAAACTTTGAATCATTTTTAAACACCTGGGTTAAATCTCCTGGAATCCTCCATTTTACAAATGAGAATGAATTTAGTGTTTCTAAACGGGCAGTGTATGATTTATTTCTAAGCCTTGGAATCATATTAGTAGTCTGGAGCTACGCTCTCTCCATTCCATCTATGTCTTGTCGCAAATATGGGGACCAGAAATGAACGCATATTCCAGGTGGGGGCGTACTAAGGAATTATAGTGTTGTGCTGAATTTTATTATGAAATTTCTAATGATTTAATGATTACACTGCACAACACAATTTCTGTCCTTTGCACAAATTCTGCTGATTTATATGTATTTTGATGCGTTGATTGCGAATATATTATTTTTTCTCTAACACCCACCATTTTTCCAGAAAACTACGTTAATGTTTTACAAAAATTATCCAATTTATCTCAAACGCCTGCTTAGCAAACGAACAGTCCTACGGCTATTGGTCATTATTGTGTTGCTCACTGATTGGTTATTCGAAATGTTGTGTTGTTCTGTGATTGGGCTAAAGGTGGTCACTGGTCAGGTGATTTCACAGTGGCTGCCAAGTGGAAAATTGTTATTTTCTTTCATTGTTTCAGGTGCTCTGTTGATGTTTGGTGTTAAGATACTTTTCTACTGGATCGACTGTGTTTATTAACTTCGTTTGTCAAAAACATTCATTGCTTTCGCGTTTTAACTTCAATAATGTCTAGAAAATGTGTAACCAGTGCCGATTTATTTTGTGGTGTGTGGCGAATTAATATTGAAATCCCCAAAACAAACATTTACCCCTCTGGTTAAAAAGGCATATAAATTATATTTTGGATGCAAAGTGGGTGATCAGGACAGAAGCTGGGCTCCCCAGTCCAGGGGCGAGCAGTCAGTGGAAGCAAGGGAAGCAATGCTTCCCTATTATAAAAATGTGCAAAGGAAAAAGTCTTTTGCAATGTTTGAATGTGACACTATTTTTCCATCCTCAACAAAATTGAGATTGTACGAACTCACAGCCCGACCTATGGTGGCCCACTACCCGAATATGCGCGAGAGTATGCAATGGAAAGGTAGGGTACTACAATCTCAGATATGCATCCTTTTCGAGACTCGATTTGAGCTTTTTTTCCTTCATTGGAAAATTGGCTATCTTAGAATAAGAGCATTATTGACAACAAAAATCATATATTGACAAAGAATATATAGGATGGTTTTCAAAATGTTACCTACGTCAATAATTTTTTGAATAAACGAAATCATAATTAACATAAATCTTCAAATTCTCGTATCGTTTGTTCCACTATGGTAAAAAGGAAGCATTCTTGATAATGTGTACATAGACAGTAAAATGTTAATGGGGCTTAACTCCAAAAAACTTTCACGCCAATTTGGTACTAATAGAATCTATTCACTGATACCAAACTTTCGTGACCAGTTGGAGTTAAGGCTCACTCTGCCACTTGCCACATTGACTGCAGAAATTAAACAACCTAAAAGATATTAATATGCTTTTTGTGAGCTAGAATCTTGAACTAAAGATGGAGAAAAGATAACATGAGTGATAAATTATTCATAATTACTATTTTATCTATTCATGATACACAATAAACAAATAACTACAAGAAATTCAAGATATAATTCTATAGTTAATTTTCTACTATTACTTGATCATCTATTACTATTACTATTACTTTTGTGTGTGAGGTACTTCACTCATTTGAAAAGGATCTTTATGTCTATTTAAATGCAATTAGAAGCAGTGTGTTAACAAACAAACAAACACTTTATTTCAGACTCAACAGGTACAAACATTATACAAGAGGTCCATAGAAGATTAAGAGATAGTTGTTTGGAGCACTGACTAAGTAGGCCAGTGAATTACCCTAAGAGGTAGATGGCTCTAATCGGAATTTTAGGCGATCTTAGTTTGACAAGCCTATTCTATGTAAAAAAGTGTGCTGATTCCAAAAAAAGCAGTTTTATGGCCATTTTGGAGACGTTTTAATAGGCTTATCAAATTAAGATCACCTAAAATTCTGATTAAAGCCATCTACCTCTTAGGGTAACCATAAATCATGGCCCAATGAGTGGCACACTGTTTGACTAATTTTTTTTTTTTTTGCAGATGGGTGATAGTGTGGAGGTGCCTTTGCGGTGTGTGCTGCATGCGAGTGGTGATGCAGAACATGATGGTGATGCAGTGGCTCCATTTACTAAACAAACGTGGAAAAAAGCCGGGGACACAGCTGAAGCCAGAAAACAATATCAGATGAGTTCTAAATACCTTGCTATATGTAAAGCCATTAATTTTAACGCTGAACCACTGCCTCATTATGGCCTTCACAATGGCTGTTACAGTAAATTTACCGCTTATCAGATACAGTCACAGGAAAAGAAGACATGTTCCAATGAAAACATTCTTAAAACAAGATTTATGGTAAAGAAGCCACTAGTGGCTACTATCTCAACTACTGGGTTGCTGGGAAGGAACTGTATTTTCTGCAATGGTCCGGACCGCAAGCATTTCCCCAGTGGTTTTGAAATACTATCTCTATGTGAGACTACACAAGCACAGGACAGTATTATAAATGCTGCAAGGCAACTGGAAGACAGATTTTCTTCGTGAATATGAACACATTGACTTCATAGCGAAGGAGGTCAAGTACCATAAGACCTGCAGGAAAAGGTATATTTCCATGGCTGCTAAGGCTGTGGCCAAACATCAAGGTGCAACGTACACAAAGGGACGAGAATCTGCTCTCTTAAGATTACTTACATATATAGAGTCAGATCTTTCTGAAAGAAGCTTCCCAGAAATTGGTTGATATCAGTAAAACCTTCATTGAATTTCTCAAAGAAGAAGGGTTCGAGGAGCCTACCTCTGATCCATACCATCTTTTGTCCAAAATCTCATAACATTATGGCAGCAAGCTTCAAGTTGATCAAGACAGCAAGAAACAAGGTACCTATCTCTCTATTGCAAAGGATGCTATGGCCAAGGAAATTAAGAATGTAGCTTTGTTCCTCAGAGAGAAGATGAAGAAGCTCAGTGAGAATAAACTCCCAAAGCCTATTACAGTAGAAGCAATCCATGATGGTCACTGTCCAAATATACCTGCTGAATATTAGTTTTATAGGATTCTGTACACTGGAACAAAAGATGAAGCCAGTCAGAGAGTGGAGCGGTATGTTGAATCATCAGCTGAAGATGATATCTACAAAGCTACTGATGGAACAGTGAAGCCATCTAAACACATGCTGCTGGGCATGGGTTTAAAGAGTATTACTGGTTCCAGAAAGATTCAAGAAGTTGTTAATCACTTTGGCCACTGCATAGGATATCATGCTGCGGAAGAATACGAGACTGAAATTGCTGCTAATATTATTGAGAAAAACAGAGTTCTTCCTGATGGCCTAGAAGCAAGTGAAGGACTAAGTACAAACACAGCATGGGACAACTATGATGAATCAATGTATCATGACACACAAGGCATCTGTATTCAAAATGAAGTTCCAGTTATATCGTCACCAACAGCAACAACGACAACATCCACAACAACAACAGTGACTACACATCCTATTTCTATGAACAAACGAAAGAAGAGAAGTCTTGAAATACCAAATTCAGAACTCGAACCAGTGAGAAAGAAACTAAAAATATCAAAGTTTTCCTTTTAGGTACAAATAATGGTCAAGCTTGAAAACTACAAAGCCTGTGCTGCCAGAGATGTTGCATGGACAATATCTTGCAAAACAAACAAACAAACACCAATGTGGTCTGGCTGGAACTCAACAATAACCAAAGATGATTTACCAGCTCAGAACATAGACTATTTGACAAACATCGGAGCCCCTTCTACACGGCATGATGTAGTGAATGAAACCATGAAAAGAAATATGACTATTGCTGAAGAATGTAATGAATTGCATTGCAACAACCTATGATCTGGCTATAGCCAAGCCAGCTTCACAGTTGCAGGACACCATGAGCCCTAAGTATGACAATGTCTTTGTCTGCTTTGGGGCTTTCCATATTATGTTCCGATATCTGTCAGCAGTGGGGGTACTTATTGGATGGGCCAGGTGCAGCCCACATTTAATTGAAAGTGGTGCCCTCACCAAGGGTTCGCTCAATGCCTTTTTGACAGGAAAACACTATAATCAGGCTAGAAGAATGTATGTGCTCCTAGCATCTGCTATGCGGAGCAACCATATGGGTTTTTTTTTTGGAACTGGAAGAGGCAAATGACAGTTATGGACATTTGGTTGAAGCCCTGAAGATTCTCCACGAATCACCATCCCCTGAGAAGATGACATCTTTGGAGGAGACAGATGAGTACATGGCATTCATGATGGCTTATGAAAGCTTCTGCGATGACACCAGAGCTGGCAAACATGGTGTAAATGCACAGTTCTGGATGAATTACATTGACATGGTTGACATCTACATGCTCATCAGCAGAGCCTTACAAAAAAATGATGGGGACCTTTTCATCTTCATGTTTGGGAAAACGATTGACATTTTCTTTGCTGCAAATCGCCACAATTATGCACGCTACATGTGCTTGTACTATCTCAGGCTCTTGAACATGGATACCACCCATCCTGGCATGAGACAACTTGAAAGAGGTGGTTTATCTGTGAGGTTGTCATCCAATTCCTTTGCCAGACAACCAGTGGATCAAACACTAGAAAGTACTATCAATGCAGATGCAGCTTCGCGACAAACTGGTATCACTGCTTTCCATCAAAGTCAACGAGCAACCAGGCGCTGGACAGTGACGAGATCAGCTAGAAGTACCATAGTGAGGCATTTGTTTGAAAAAGCAGCAATAAGGAAGGACACTAATCAAGCCATGAACTAAGAAAGTTGAAGGTGAGTAAATTCCAAAGAGACCTGGAAAGCATATCCAAAATGATAGAGACTACAATGAATCCTTTCGTCGAGTCTCTGCTTGAAGATACCAATCTGTACTGTCTAGCAGACGGCAAGAAAATGCCAGATGAAGTAAAAGAGAGATGTTAAATCTCTTCGTTTTGGGGGAAAAGTGGAAAGATGACTTCCTCCAGGAATGCTTAAATGACCCCACAAGGTTTGAAAGGCCATTGCAAAGAAGAAAAGTGAAAAACTTTGCCAGTGTGCTGTCAAGAGCAGAGTACGAGGTAAAGATGAAAACGTTTTGGTACTGAAGACAACACGGGACTTGCTTGGCAGATTACTCTATCTTGCTTGTACCAGAAAGATCGAGCTTGAAAATGTGTTTCCTTTTCCACTTACTCCTGTTCCCCTCTCTATGGCTAGCATTCATGGCACGATGAAGAAAACACCAAAGTATCAACTGTCCAAACATCTTGAAGATTTGATTACACACAGAGAGCCGCCAACAGTTGATTTAGTTCTCTATGACGCTATGTTTATAATCCAATCACTGCCTTCAGACTTGCCTTTTACTCTTGGAACTGTAGCAATGCTGGTCCTGAAGATCGTATGCAGTGCAAGGGCAAGTGAAGTACACTTTGTCTGTGACAAGTATGTGAAAAGTATAAAGAATGTTGAGCTACAGGCAAGAGGTGCAGATGATGGATCATTTCACATAACTGGATCAGATCAGTTACGTCCTAAAGATTTCAGACATGCCTTGAGATCACCAAATTTCAAAACTGCACTTATGTTCTTCATGGATGAATGGAAAGATAACAAGTACGCACCAATCATAAAACAAACGAGAGTTCTTGTTGCACATGAGGAGCAGTGTCTGCAATATACAGCAACTCTATCAGGAAATGTAGAACACGAGGCACCTGAGTATGTATGCTCACACGTGGAGGCCGACACCATGCTGGTGTACCATCTCAACGTGCTGTCAAAAACAAGACCAAGACAGAATGTTGTTGTTCGTGCAACGGACACTGATGATATGGTTATTCTTCTGTACCATGCCAGACAACTCAAAGCCAACGTGTTGATGGACCTTGGGCATGCTAGTGACAACACCAGGAGATATGTACACATCACTGATCTAGCAAATCACCTGGGTCCAGTTCTCTGCAAGGCATTGCCAGGTTATCATGCTCTGACAGGATGTGATTACACATGTGTGTACTCTATATGGCCAGGGAACCATTTCATCGGTGAATGAGGCCAGACTGAAGATATTCCAGCAAAGGTACAAGCCAAATGACCCAGACTCTCCTTTACAGAAAATTAAAGGTATTGATGCAGGCATGCTTCCTCCCTGCAAAGATGTTCTGGATCAAAAGTTAGCTAGGTGCAACTATGCGGCATATCTCTGGAAGCATGCGCATCTAAGAGATCCACTAGAGAACATGCGACCCACAGACCATGGCTGGAAAGAGGTTAATGGAACTTATTTACCAGTCTGGTTTACCGGCAGTCAAATGCCAACCATGCTTTCTGAGACCATGGAACCGGAGGATGGCGCAGATGGAGATGAGGGTGTTGAGGGCGAAAACAATGATAGTATTTCCGATACTGATTCAGAGGACGAAGATGACAGTGATGATGATGGAAATGATTAATTAAGTGTTAATGTTCTTGTTAAATGTTAATAAACCATAATCACCTAAAATTCTGCAAATCTCTGATTTTGGCCATAATTGGCCAAAAAGTGTCCAAAATGGCCATTTTGTCGTAACTGGGGTCAATAAGACAGCTGTTTTTGGAATCGGCACCCATTTTTACATAGAATACGCTTGTCAAACCATAATCACCTAAAATTCTGATTAAAGCCATCTACCTCTTGGAATAAATCACTGTGTATAATGAACATACAAATACAATGATCCAACCATGAGGTGGTGTGTCAACTATCACAACATAAGTAAAGCTATCACCAGGAAGACTACACATGGATGAAAGGGTCAAGTTATTATCTTCACAGAAGGCTTTTAAGTGGTTGCTAAACAAAGAATTATCATTAAGCACATTAGCATTAAAGTCACCAATAATAGCTACACATGTCGTATCCAACTCATCAATAATACTGCTGACCTGCCCCAATTTAACGATAATCTTCTTCATTATCAACTGCCTGAAAAGGCATATATATACATAGAATTACAAATTTTTTATTGTCTACACAAATTTCTATTCCAGTTATCCAATTCAAACCAAGTTTTAATTCACTAATATATTTCCCATACCCCAACCTCCATAGAATAACTACCCAACCAGGTGGGTGGCCTGCAAGGAAACCATCTTCTTTATCTCTGGTGGCCTCTCCTATCCCATGAAAGTTACTGGACAGGCTATTCAGGTCCTTTAAGTCCTGTTTCCATAGCCATGTTTCCTGCAGACAGAGAATGTCAGCATCCTCTAACAGCTTATCAATTATGATCCGCCTGTGTTTGCTGTTATTGCATAAGCTTAGGCTTCTACAGTTATAAGAGATTACCTTGAATGTTGCAATTAGGAAGATGCAGGAGTTCTGCCAGCCATCTCTACATGTTGAATTCCATTTATACCAGGCACAGCAGTTATAGCATTAGACCCAGCTAGATTTTCCTCCACAGTACGACGCATGATGTCTCCATAATTACCCTCTCCAGCACTTGCAAGAGGGGCTGCAGGTGTTTTTCTTCCCTTCTTCTCATAGAACCACCGTACATATACCCGTTCCGGCCATACTGCTGGATCCATAAATACCCCTGGATCATCACAGACTGCTGTAACTTGAAAGGAACTGTACGTAGTCCATCTGGAGTCAATTTTCATACATATAACCTGAAGGTTCACTTTATCTTCCACAAATGCATGTAGCTTCTCGGCCGTAAGATAAGGTCGACATCTCGAGACGAAAATGTTTGCGGTCTTCGTTGGTACAGCCATCATACGATCTGTTTCGGCAGCCCCTATGATACCCCGCCGTTCTCTGCCAGCCTTTGCCACAGGCTGACTCCCTCTAACCGGTGCATGAGTGGGACCAGACCCCCTTGAGGGACCACCACCATTAGCTCCTGCAGTGGTTGCAGTTCTCGGAGGGTCGCTCGCTTCCGGCCCCTCCTTACCACCATTGTCCAAGATGCCTCCTCACCATGACCCCCCCCCCGACTGCATTTCCAGCATCCCGATTTACCAAGGCCTCTTGGGGGGTACCCTGTGTGAGATGGTATTGAGCTGGCGATGTAGCAGTGTCTGGATTCAGGGATCCAGGCTAAGGAGGAGCAGAGGGCTCTGCACTCATGGATCCAGATGAGGCTGAGAGGCAGAAGGCTCTGCATTCATGGATCCAGAATGAGGCTGAGAGGCAGAGGGCTCTGCACACATGGATCCAGGATGAGGCTGAGCGGCAGCCAAATAACAAATATTTGTTTCAACTTTATTGAAGGAAAAATTTGCCACAATATTAGTTCACATGCATGTTTATTTTAGTTTAGAATAGATTTAGTTCATTTTTCAGTTCTTTGTTCATACAATATGTCCATTGCCATTGTAATAAAAGTAATAGACTATTATCTATTACTTTGCCTTCTATTACTATTACCCCATGTCTGTTTCAAAGTTTGAAAAATATAGCCTTTCTTCAGCTCCTGGATATTTAAAAACAGGAAGACAACATAAGGAAATTTCCTGAGTCAGCTTTTCAATCACTGCAAGATAATTATGGAGAATATTTTGATATTCCTCGCTTGAGAAGTGAGCTTTCGGTTTTGTATGCTGAATCCGATTTGAAACGAAAAACCTGTGAACGAGTTACTTCACTATTTGCGAAATGCCAAGCTAGATACAGCCCTATATCAACTGATGAAGTTTTGTGAATTAGTTTTGAGTATTCCAGCGACGAGCGCATCAGTTGAGCGTTCTTTCTCCCATTTGAAAAAAATACACAGCTACACAAGAAATGCACAAGGTTAAGATAGATTTAATAGTCTAGCTTTAATCTCGATTGAGTGAAACTTCTCAAAGAAATGAAGAACGATCGTTTCTATGAAGACGTAATAAATTTATTCAATCGAAAGGATAGGAAGATTGAATTAACATATAAATAATGTAAATATTTCCTTTTTTTTTATCATTACCTAGGTATCCATTTTGTTTTTAATATAACTGGTGTTTACATGCAATTAATATGGACCTTGATTCACCACCTGATATATATTTTTTGCTAAAAAATATAAACTTTTGGTAATCCATTTAAAATGATTCCCTATCACAATACATCACCGCACGCCCCTGCGTCCCCACATATGTTGCAATTCGTGTGCAAGGATCTTAAAAGCGTGGACACAGGGTTCACGCCCATCAATGCCGGTTGCTGTCCCTATGGTCTGGAGAGAGCCAAAAGATCATGTTAATGACTGCTACTTTAGTTTAACAAATGTACGAGATTTTTCTTCGAAATCCAAACCTGCCATCAGCTATGCGACCAGTTTTTCACGATGAAACCCTGCCAGTTCTAAGCCACCAAAAGATTGGACTTTGGATGAGGAATCTTGCCACTCCGAAATTGAAATTGAACCACAAGCAACCAGTGAGCTTGCAGATCCAGAATTTCTACCATCCACACCATCGTCACCTCACCTTATTACACAGACAGAACTAAATGATCTTTGAGGGATTTGAATCTTTCGAAAAATCAGGCTGAACTTCTAGGATCTAGGCTGCAAGGTGGAATCTTTTAGAAAAGGGCACCAACATAACTTCATGTTGAAAGCGTCAAAATGTTTTCCTTACCTTTTTTTCTACAAGTGATGGTATTGTGTTTTGTAATGATGTAGACAATTTAATGGCGTCTTTGGGGCATCAACACAAGCCGGAGGAATGGGTCTCGTCATTGATTCCTCCAAATTAAGTTTGAAGGCAGTACTTCTACACAACGGAAATACTTTTCCTTCTGTCCCAATTGCACATGCGTCCACATAAAAGAAACATATAACCTATATGCGTATTTTACTTAGATCCATTAACTATAATAAATATAAGTGGAATATTTTCGGTGATTTAAAAGTTATAGGCCTTCTCCTTGGAATGCAGCAAGGGTACACAAAATATTGCTGCTTTTTATGCGAGTGGGACAATCGCGCTAGAGACCGTCATTCTGTCTGTAAAGATTGGCCTGCCAGGATGAGTTTTATTCCAGGACAGACAAATATTTCCAATGAGCCTTTAGTAGATCCAAAAAAAGTGTTATTGCCACCACTTCACATCAAACTGGACTTGATGAAAAATTTTGTGAAAGCTATGGACAAGAACAGTGAGGCGTTTATTTATTTGAGGAATATATTTATAAGGTTAAGCGAAGCTAAAATCAGAGAAGGAATTTTTGTTGGCCCACAAATAAGGAAAGTTATGAAGGATACTAATTTTGACAGCAAATTAAATGAGGTAGAAAAAGCAGCATGGGTGGCCTTCAAGTCGGTTTGTTCAAACTTCTTTGGTAAAGTCAGGTCTGACGATTATATTATTGTGGTGAATGAGATGTTAAGGTGCTATAAATCTATGGGTTGTAATATGTCCTCGAGTAATTCTCATTTAGATTTCTTTCCAACCAATTTGGGCGCCGTTAGCGACGAGCACGGGGAAAGATTCCATCAGGAGATAGCAATTATGGAAAAACGGTTCCAAGGAAGGTGGAATTCGAGTAAGTTGGCTGAATATTGCTGGTTTCTCATTAGGGAAACTCTCGAGAGTATGTGCACACGAAAAACATCAGCAAAAAGATTTTAATTGTTGTTCTGATCTTGATCTTGTAATAATTATGTTGAGGTATTCAATATATTCTAATCTGTATATAAGACTTTTATTACACGTCCTTTCAAAACGGTGGGTTATATAGGTATTCTGATATCAGATTTGAACTCAGCGCATCCAAATTTATAAAAATCACTTCGTTTCGTTTAAAGGACAGAAAAAGTTTGTAATTTTGTCGTGCAGTGTTATTTTAAAATGGAATTATATTGTAATGTGGTGAATGTTAATACAAAATTTCATAAAGGATTATTTTAAAACGAAACCAAAATTATAACCGTTACTGTTGTCAACAAGGCAGCCAACGAATTGCAGGTCTAAGAAATTTTAAAATGCCTCGTTTAGGTAGTTTAGGCAGTTTGTCGTCATTTACGTTCCCTCCCTTCGTTCAAAATGTCCGCCGTCGGCTGCAGGCTTCGTCTTTCAGTTGAGGGCCAACCACGTCTTCCCGTTTACCGTTATATATAAAATACAGAAATTAGAGTAAATTAGCAGAAAGAGTGCAAATAATGAAAATTAAATAAAAATAAATAGTAATTAAACATATTTCACGGTACTATAATGTTAGGATTGTATTTTACGAGTTAAATTCAAATGACCTCTCAATCAATCTTAAGATTCTAATTGCTCACGCGGGTTAAGTGTGTCGGCAGCAATAATGCCTAGATCTTTCCCTCTTCCGTAACACTCGTTAGTTTCTTGTCGTGCAAGAATACTTTTCGTTAACATTGTTTCTACCGATATACAACGTTTTTATGTTTATCTGTACTGAAGTTCATTTGCCAAATTTCTGCCCATTCGAGTAACTTATTAATATCTTCTTGAATCTTAAACGTTCTGCCGCTGACTTTGTTCGTCCCCATAGTTTGGTATCATCCGCAAATTTTGAAATTATACTCTAGTCTTAATAATAATTAATAATTAATTACTACGTCGATGTCACTGATATAAATAATAAAAAGAACTGGTCCTGAAACTGATTCCTAAGGCACGCCGCTAGTTGCATTTCTCCAGTTAGACTTTGCCATTAATGACCACTTTGTTCATGTCCACTTAGCCAATTTTCAAACTATTGAAGAACATTACTATCAATTCCGTGAGAATGAAGTTTAGCTAATAATCTCCTATGAGACACTTTATGAACACCTTTTGAAAATCGAAATATATAGCATTTACTGTTTTACTCTCGTCATATATATTTACAATATCATTAAAAATGTCGAGCAATTAGTAAAACAAGAACGATTATGCCAAAAGCCGTCTTGAGGATCTTTAATCATTCTAAGTGATTAACTCTTTTGTTCCGAACGATCGTCTCCATAAGCTTACAAACTACTGAAATCAAACTAATGGCACGTAATTTCCTCTAAGCGACTCGTCCCCTTTTTTAAATATTGGCGTAATGTTTGCAAATTTCCACTGCAGCAGAACTTCTCAGGACTGTAATGATTTATTAAGCATATATGTAAGAGGGGAGACTATTACGCGGTTCATTTCTTTAAGTACTGTAGGGTAGAGCTTTTAAGGACCCGGAGTTTTATTAGGATTAATTTTACTTTTTGTTCAGAGAATTTCACTTTCACTAATGGTAAAATCGAGAAGCTTTAAATGAACATCATTGAGCATGATTACGGAAACAGGAATGTTGTTCACGTTTTCGTTAGTGAAGACGGAAGAGAAGAATTTATTCAAAACTTCCGTCATTTGTAAGTTATCGTAAATTTGTTCGTTGTTTTCGTCTATGAGTGAACCAATAGAATGCAAAGGTACTTTTTTTTCCTAACATAATTACAGAATTCCTTCGGATTCTATCTAATTTAGTTCACTGTATACAACTCATAGTTGCGCTTATTTTGTCTAATAAGTTTTTGTTCCTCCTTTTAATAACTTGTATTCAATTTTCGTCGAAGAATTTATGTTTCTTTTTTTAAGTTTGAAATAGACGTCCCTTTCTAACGTTAAGTCACTTTTAAATTCGGCATTCCACCAATTAGGTTTAACAGACTTTGCAGATCTCTTTTTACAAACAGAATATGGTACTTGTAGGTTATCTCCCCCCCCACCAATTTTGACAGAATATTTTCGTTAAAACGAACGAAAATATCACGACTTAACCTAGCCAATTATCAAGGGCGTACAGTTGATCTATTATTATTAATTATAACATTGTTTGTTTCTGGAATAGTATTTACTATTTACGGATCTTTTCCGTTTGACTGCCGCCATTGAAACATAAGAGGTGAGTGCCCCCAGCCTTCTTTACTTAGCCTTATAAGGCTAACTAACGAAAATATCACGACCTAACCTAACCAATCGTTAGGTCAACTGTACGACCTTGACGATTGGTTAGGTTAGGTCGTGATATTTTTCGTGATATTTTTCTGAGTACACGATTAAAACTTAAAAATTAAGCGTGGATCTTGAAAGCAATTAAAATTGTTTATAAGAAACAAAATTTGAAGGGGAAATTAAGAAAAGCTTTTTTATAAAGTAACTTATTTTGTATCATCAAGACATTTCAGTTAAAATACAAAATGTTTAATTATGTTTCAATGGCGACAGTCAAACGGAAAAGATCCCTATTTACTAATAGATCAACTGTACGCCCTTGAAAATTGGTTAGGTTAAGTCGTGATATTTTCGTTAGTTTTATTGAAAATATTCTGTCAAAATTGGTGGGGGGTGGGGGGTGGGGAGATAACCGGTGCTACTGTAGTATGCGGTCTATCGTTAAGTTTCTACTGTAGTATGCGGTCTACCGTTAAGTTTCTACTGTAGTATGCGGTCTACCGTTCAAATATTTAAAAGGAATTGAAAATGAATTGAAAGGAATTATAATTTAATTTACACAATTAAGGAATTATTAAAGAAGTTAAACATACTACCAATGTTCCCTCTAATTTTTTTTAGTCCGTGTGCGCAAGAAATTTTCGTTGTGCAGACATTTAGATTCATGGTGAAAAATTGTGCAAAGTTTTCTGACCGCTATTATCCTCAAAACTGAATATAAACAAAAAAAGTATTTGAACACACTAAATTTATTAAATAAATTACAACATGAGGCTACGATCTTTATGAGGCCTAAAATAAATAATTACATACCGCATGGTGAAGAAGTAGGTGTATTTTAAGGTTTATAGAATCAAACCCACAAAAGTTATGTTAAAATAATATAAATGCGAATACAAAAAATGTATTTGAACGGCTTTACTCGGTCCCACACAAGCAGTAAGACAATACTCCTACAAACATTAGATCAAGTCCAACAAACTATCACCCGAACCAATATGAGTAATACTCAATCCTACACGTCATTTGAGTGCTGGGATACCTGATACACATCGAAGTGCAATGTCTCCCAAGAAAACAGAATTGTCGTTAACTGTCCGCGAAACATAGTGTTTCTACGAAATGAAGGACACAGCTACCGTGAAATTGCGAAACTACTTAAATTAAACCCTTCTACAGTGTATTATGTAGTAAACAAGAAGATTTCGACTGGTTCAACTGAAAATAGACGTCGATCTGGACGACCCAAGTCGCTCACTGCCAGGGATAGACGGCTACTCTGCCGAGAAGTGAAGAAAAATCCCTTCGTTAGTAGCCAAACTTTATCGACGGATCTTGCATCAACATCCGGGACAGTTGTTACACCTCAGACTGTGAGAAATTATTTGCACAAGGCCGCATTCAGAGGAAGAACTCCAAGAAGAAAGCCCTACATCAGTGAAGCGAATAGACAGAAAAGACTCGACTTTGCAAGGAAACATCTCGACATGCCGAACGAATTCTGGAATTGCATTGTGTTCAGCGACGAGAGCAAGTTCAATCTGTTTGGAAGTGATGGCCGCAAAACCGTTTGGAGAAAGAAGAATACTGCCTTAGATCGTAAGAACACTAGAGCTACTGTTAAACATGGAGGCGGCCATGTAATGGTGGGGTTGCATGGCCTCGAAAGGTGTTGGAAAGTTAACCTTTATAAATGGAACAATGGATGCTCGGAAGTATATTAATATTTTGCGTGATAATTTGTTGGAAAGTGTTGACAAACTGGGGCTAGGGAGTCCTATGTATTCCAACAGGATAACGACCCCAAACACACTGCTCGAATAACTACAGAATGGTTACTCTACAACGCCCGTCGGAGACTTATAACCCCACCCCAATCCCTGGATCTGAATCCAATCGAAAATCTATGGAGTATTTTGGAATCTAAAGTAAGAAAACGTAAATTTTCAAGTAAAGCAGATCTACAGACTGTCCTACAAGAGGAACGGGCCGAAATAGGGACTGAAACGACGAAACGTTTGGTAGAATCCATGCCACGAAGACTCCAGGCTGTGATAGATGCAAAAGGGCTTCATACGAAATATTAAAGTTTGTGTACAGTATGCAGTGCATTCAATTTATTTAATAAATTTAGTGTGTTCAAATACTTTTTTTGTTCCGTTCAAATACATTTTTTGCATTCGCATTTATATTATTTTAACATAACTTTTGTGGGTTTGATTCTATAAACCTTAAAATACACCTACTAGTTCACCATGAGGTATGTAATTATTTATTTTAGGCCTCCTAAAGATCGTAGCCTCATGTTGTAATTTATTTAATAAATTTAGTGTGTTCAAATACTTTTTTTGTTCACTGTTATATAAATATTAAATACTTAATAAATATTATTTCCATAAGGTGATAGCTTAATCATTACGGTACTATTAAATGGATATTAAAAAACTGTTTACAATATCATATATTCTTAAAAAAGAAAACATTTTATCCATTCTAAAAATATGAATAAAATAAAAAATAGTAAAATGAAATTCAACAAAATAAAGAAATAAAATAAAAATAACATTAATTGAAAATGACTATTTTAGTTATCATTTCTCAAAACAATTTTTAGCATTTAGCAATTTAAAATAGAATATCAAGATTAAACTGATTAATACATGATTTTATCCATTCACGAAATAGGAATAAAATAAAAATAATAAAATTCAATAAAATAAAATATAATAAAAATAACATTAGATGAAAGTGCCTTTCATTTAAGTATGATTATGATTTCTCCTTACGATCTTTAGCATTTGCCCATTCCAAATAAACTCTATGAAGATTAATACATCCGTCATCATTCAGGTAACTTTTAATTCGCGTGAGCATGTCCAAATGATTTTCTTTCAAGCGGTTTCTTAATTTGTTCTTTATAGAATTCATTAAACTGAAGCCACGCTCACAGTCCACACTAGAAGCTAGGAAGGTTCCCCCAATATCCATCAACTTAGCAAGGTCACAAAATTGTTCATTTTGGAGGACGAATGTCACCATATCGTCAAAGTTTTTAACCAGCTTACTTTCTATTTTCTCGCATATAACAAATTTAAAATCATTGTACTGTTTGATTATGGTAGAACTTTCACCAAGAAAATCTGCATATTTTGCACATAAAGCTTTAACATGCTCAATGCCAAAGTCAAAGTCTTTCTGTAAAATAGCCGAACAATCAAAGGCAGACTATTCTTTTACTTCATTTTCAGGAAACTATACTGTAGAGTATGTTGATGCAAATGGTCAAACCTTGTGTGACGGTATATTTTTGAAACTACTTCATTTAATGTCTTGACTAATGATACGCTTGAGCCTGTGCACATTTTATTTTGCTGTGTGCGCGGGTTTCACAACGCGTGTGCGCGCGCACACGCGCACACCTTAGAGGGAACATTGCATACTACTACCGCATACTTAACGGTAGACCGCATACTACAGTACGCCCTTGATGATTGGTTAGGTTAAGTCGTGATATTTTCGTTAGTTTTAACGAAAATATCACGACTTAACCTAACCAATCGTCAAGGGCGTACAATTAACCTAATAATAAAATAATAAGAAGATAAGAAGCTATAATTAAAAGGTAGACCGCCGAATCGTAGGTAGACCGCATACTACAGTAGCACCAGATAACCTACAAGTACCCAGAATATTACTCGATTCTAATTGTTTAAAATAAATGTAAAAGGAATTTCCTGTATCATTAATATCATTTCGAAATAAAGCCTCATCCCAATTATGGGTCGAAAGTTCCAATTTCATGTTACAAAATTAGCTCTTTTAAAATCCAAAACATGTTCCAAATTCTCTGTAGTATGAACATTAACTTTAACTTCAAATGTTATTTGTCTATGAACACTGGTGGAGAAGTAGTCTCATACAGAGATATCAATTAAGTCTAGATCAGTACTTGGAACTAAATCTAGAATATTGGGATCTCTAGTCCGATCCTTGGCCATTTGAAAAGGTAAACTTTCGAGCAAACTCTTGTGCAATCAACGACCAGAATTATATTGTAAAGGTTCACCCAACTCCCTGCAAGGTAAATTAACCCTTTAAGCCCTGAATTTTTTGTCGGGTTAAGTTATGAATGCGTGTATTTGAAACGTTAGCAATTGGCATCTTCAGTCCTTAAAGGGTTAAGATCTCCCACAATTATCGCATCATGTTCGCTACTTGCATAAAAAATTAATTCCTGAAGACTATTATCAATATGGACAGTCTGAGAGGGAGGCCTACATACTAAACCTATAATCAATTTCCTTCGTGAATTGTCTTTAATGTCAACGAAAGTTTCATTTATATTATCAAGTGATAACAATTTTGTAATTACTGGTTTTAAGTGTGACTGAACGTATAATATAGTACCACCATCCCTTCTTTCTACTCCATCATTGTTAAATGTCCCATAACCAGGGATATGATATTCTCCAAGAAAATATCTCTTCTCTGTATTTAACCAGGATTCAGTAATTGCTACAACCTCAAATGTTTGATCAAGGGCAATACTTAATAGTTTATCACATTTAAACCTTAAACTTCGAACGTTAATATAAAATACATTTATAAAGTTTTGAATACCGCAGTGGAATCTCGAGGTCCTTCATGGAGGTAGTCGCTTACTATGAGGAAAATATATAGGGTGGTCCAAAAGTCCTGCCTCATGGAGGTATACGTACTTTCTTGCGTTACCATACAAAGACATATTGTTACGTAGTGTTTAAACGTGTTTCCTTCGAAAACTCGTAAATGGCGGTACCTTGCAACAGAACAGCATACCGCTAACCCCACTTGGCACACTATGGTAGTTATTCAGAATGCTCACCATCGGCATCCACGTGAGTATTGTATCGTAACAACAGAGCAGCACGCAGCGGCACATGTTTCACGGGAAGTGTGAGTGGAAGCAGCAACATTTCACTGTTGAAGTTCTTGGATGGCCGCAGATTTTGTGCCGTATAATGTGTCGTTCAGTACACCAAACAGAAAAAAATTTGAAAGCGCAAGATATGCCCAGTTAAGTGTTCACCTAAAAATGCCAGTATATTACGATAGAAATGCGGGGAGCGGCATCTTTCCTTGAAAAACAGTTGTTGATTTCTATGCACGATTTCAGTTGCAGCACAACACTGATTAATTATCAGAGAACTGAGGTACCGGTCATCTGTCATTCTGTCATTACGACCCTGCCAAATGAATTTGGAAGGACCATACTGAATTACACTTGTCCGTTCGTCTGTTCATCCGTCCGTCCGTCCGTACGATGTGTCCCGAGCAAGAATCAGATGTTAGCATCAAAGGTCACTCAAGGTCACAGTTCTATGGTGGAAGTATTGGTGTTGTTCCGACATAGTTCTTGTTTTTGAAGCATGGCCCGATAAGACCGCGAGGAAAGGTTTTTGCACATGAAGATGAGGGTTCTCAGTAACCAAGTACACGCAGTTCCATTCACCATAAAGGATGTCTTATCTGGCCATGCAATCATGCCGACGAATGTTGAGTTCTGATGTGCTCTGTTCAAACACTACTCATAGAATTCAGGCCTCTGGTCTGGTTCATCTTTAATCGGCCTGTCAAACTTTTAAAGGAGGAGATTATAGACACAAATCGACCAGCGAAGTACTTCAGGAGTAACGTTAGGCACGAGACAGGGAGTGCTAGAACTCCCGTTTTTCCTGTCACTGTCCTCCTTAGCTGATCTTTTACCGTGTCTCATTTACTCTCTGAGCAGTCCAGCATGCTCTCAAACACACACTTCTTTCCTTGTTCCTCACTACACATACATGCATCTTACACACTACAAAATGTTCTAAATATTAAAAAAAAAATGGTATTGACTTCAAGAGCTTCGGAGTTCCCTGGGGAGGGGACCATAAATGCCACTACTTCTGGTTCCCCAGCTACCGATACCGGAAACGCAGACCCGAACGGCGGGGCTGGTTCTGTTACTGCCTATTCGAAATGTCCTAGTCCTCTAACTGATTCACTTTTGATAAACTTCTGCAACATTCGTTGCTTTTCCCCAAATTTTCAATCTGTCGACCTCCTCCTCTAAACCTCAACTTCTCTTCCTCACTGAAACTCAGCTCTCTGGGACGACTGACAGCAGCCCCTTTTCTGTACCCTTATATACACCGTCTGCCAAAAAAAAAAAGGGTTCACTCTAAAAACAGCCATGAAATCAACATTTATTAACCAATCGTAATGAAACTGATATAGAACAAAACTATGTAAACATTATATATGTACACCAATTTTCAGATTATTATATTCAAAATTAATGATTTAATGAAGATTGTTTATGTTCAACAAATTTTGTTGGTGAACATCGCTCCAGTTTTGAATTCTGGGAGTCCACAAAGGCGGTAAAACTTTGGTAATAACATTTTTATTCTCATTTTAGTTATAAAATATACGAAATGCCTCCATTAAAAAACCATGAAAATAAAAAAAGGATTTTGAATTTCGAAACAGAACTTAAATCCTAAGTTTACAAAAGAAATCAAATTAACATTTTACTCTTTTGGAATTCCTATTAAAAAAATTGTTCAATGTGATTCCCGTCTGTTTCAACAATTTTCTTCAATCTTGGACGAAATTCATCAATGGTTCGATCGATCTGCTCCTGTGGTATCTCTTCCCACTTCTCCACAAGAAGCTGACGCAAGTGATCAACATTTCTCACGCTGCTCCTGTAAACTCTCTGTACCAAATTTTCCCAGATTCCATAGTCAACAGGGTTCAAGTCAGGACTGTTAGGTGGCCAATTTTGTGGTTCAAGTAATTTTGGGACATTATTTTTTAAGTATTCCACAGTTGCTATTGCTGTATGGGACGTTGCTCCGACTTGCTGAAAAAGATAATAACCACCGTTGGCCAGATTTTGTATTTCGGGAAGCATGTTTCGCAACAGAGTATTTCGATAGTACTCGGCATTGACTTTTACATCATGCTCAATAAAATGAATGGATGTTTTTCCTAACTTTGATATGCCAACTGACACCATGACACTAGCTGAGAAATGACTTCTGGTTGCAAAAAGTCTGATATCAGGTATTTCATTCTTACATTGGACGTGCAAGTAAACTTTTTCATTTTGACTGTTCCGAGGTGGCTCCACAGTGAATCTCTTTTCTTCAGTGAAAAAAGCCTTTGAAAGTTTATCACATGTTACTCGCCGTAAGATTTGTTTTGATCTTTGAACTCGTTTCTGCTCATTAGTTTGAGTAATCTTTTGCCCGTGCACTCTTTTGAAAGGTTTTAGTTGAAGATCTTGTTCAATTATGCGTCTCACACTAGTTTCTGATAATTGTAACTCTTTTGATACGCGAGCTGGTGTCATATGGGTTCCTGGCTGGTTTTTCTGACTTAATAATATACGTTCTTCGACGTCGTCAATATTGTCTCGTATGCGAACAGTTTTTGGTCGCCCACTTCTCTCTCTTCTTTTGATATCCCAAGTCTCGTCATTTTTCTTTAGAAGCTTTCCCAAACCACCGAGAGTCCATTCTTTGTTGGGGAATTCGGAGAGTAGTTTCGTTCGTCCAAATCCCTTTTCTAGTCTATAATGCTTAATTATAATCTTATCTTCCTCTGAAAATGGAGTATTCACTATATTTTATAACCCTGCAAAAAAAAAATCGTATATTAGAATTTACAAAAGTGAAAATGGAAATAAAGGAGTCTTGATTAGTTTGTCGAGCATCAGTTGTAGTATTATTAGAGAAATATTTAATAAATCGTTATTTTTGATAGCTTCGAACTGAAATTTGGTTTACAGGTAGATGTTTTATGTATCTTTTACGTGTATAAGTTTCACACTAATTGTTTGAAAAATGTTGATTCCATCGATGTTTTTAGAGTGAACCCTTTTTTTTGGCAGAGTGTATATAACCTTGGTTAACCTTGGTTTTGCTTCCACCCGAATTGTTCACTTGACGAAGGTCAAATTTGTCACCCCACCTTAGACCTATAGTTTAACGTGGAATCCAAACCACGACCCACCACTGGCGGTCAGAAGTTACAAAATCCTCGCTCGGACTCGATCTACGACCTCCCGATCAGCAACCCACTTAACCACTGGGCTACTCACTACTCAGGGTACCCATTTATCTACCAACTAATTTTTATTGAGTGGAAGGATGAACAGCTGGGTTTGCTGCGCGCCGCCAGCCGTCACCAGGTTTCGAACCCGGAGCCGGTGGATTCGTAGTCAGCTATGCTAACCACAGCACCACCAAGGCGCATATATATATATATATATATATTTTATACTACTGATGGTTTGAAACAACTGTTCGCTGTCGACCTTTGTTCGACCTCTCTTCAGTATGGTGCCTCATTTGAGGCAGGAGAGAGTTGCTTTCAGCTATCATCCTGCCCTCATAAGCACGTACGCATGGCTGATCAGGAACTTTATACAGGAATCTATTGAATGATTCTTGAAATTATTGTCTGTGTACTGAAAGTTCCTCTGTTCTTTTGACAACGCGTTAAAGAGATTTGGGGTTCATATTTTGAGAGTATTTTCCATCTTCGTTTCCTTGCTCTCCGTTCACCGCAGCTGAGATAGTACAGACTGCTGTCCTCTTATTTCAGTGTTTTTTTTTATTTCGAAAGTTAGGACATATCTCTCGAGCATCTTCCATATGTATATTACTGTGTATCGCTCACGTCTTCTTTCCAAGGAGGAGAGCTTCAGGGATTGTAAAAGTCCTTTGTATGGCTTCTGTGTTTGCAATGTCTCGTTTTCTGTATGAGTTTGTGAGTACTGAGCGATGTTCAGTTGTTGGTAGGACTAAACTCTTCCATACTTTTAGAATGATGTTTGCTTTTCTGCAATGGAAACTCCTCCAGATAATTCCCACTATTTTTCTATAGCTGTTGCTGTTTTAATGTTATAGCGTTCCCTGAATTCTGCATCCAATGACATTTACTCCAAAATTATGGGTTTTATCGTTATCTCTCTGCTTTCCAGTGTTTTATACATTTTACTGTACCCTTTATTTTCCTTGTTACCTTGTTCACTTTTTCTTCGGTGAACTTAATTTTCTTGTCTTTCGCCCACCTGAATAGTGTTTCTATGTCATTTTGAATTTTTTCTATGTAATTTTCATTTGATATTTCCTTACATATCTTTATGTCGTCCCCAAAGCACGATGTTACACTGCCTTTGATATCTGCATATATACGTATATATCTGCAGTCATTATTATAAACAGCAAGGGATCTAATAATGTACCTTGTGGGAAAAAGCTGACGGCTGTTTTTTCTTGAGTTGGAAAATTAATTATCCATCATCCCAGCTTTCCAGTAATGCCTGTGTTCTTAAGTTTGTGTGCTATAATCCTATGATCTCATTTATCGAGGGCTTTAGCAATTTAATTAGTGTATATGTTACATCCATAATTTGATTTCGGCACAATATTTCCAGTGTTTTCTCTTAGTGGTCTAATAACTGTGATAAGCATGATCTTCCAGCCCTGAATCTACAGTATGTTGGTTCGAACTGAACAACTTCTTTCCTTCTAGGTAGTAAGCAATTTTTTTTTTTAATTACACGTTCAAGGAGCTGTATATAAAATGGAATGTGAGTGCTACTGGGCGATACTTCTTAGGCACTGGTCTGTTACCTCTTTTCAATAAAAAAGCAATATTCGCATTCTTTAAGAGTGGGGTTGTTCCGTGTGGAGTGATTTTCTCCACAGCAATAAACTGGCTCAGCTATGCTCTTTTTGCACTGCTTCAGAGACATGTCACAACGTGCGATGGCACTGGTGCTCAAGTATCTAGTATTTGTGATAGAACCTTGCTTATATCCCCTTCCGAGAATTCAAAATTCGTTAAGGGAAACAGTGTAATGAACCTTCTGACCAAGATGTAGTCCTGAAGGATTACAGAAAAGAACTCAGTATGAAATCAATAAAAAACGTTTCCAGGTATTATCTATGTAATTATCGTCGTTTCTTCGTGTAAGAGGATCATAAGGGGTATTTGAGGTTAAACAATAATTTGTATTTTAGTGAAGGAACCTAATTTCTTTTCTTGATCTTGCTTAAAAGGATCTGATTCCCCTATGGGGAATACAAGGCATGATTACTGCGCTACCCTGTGATTTGGTTTAAAATGCGTTAATTCCATCATTTTTTATCCTCGAACTTCTTGGTAGTGGAATACGACAATGTTTTCAGATTAAAAGCTTCTAAACTGATTTCTGGTGTTATTCTTCTTTTTATAAGGGAGTAATATACAGGGTGTCCCGTAAGTCTGGAACCATAGGGCAAAATGATAAAATCGGCAATAAAAACGCCGAAGAGATTTTTGGGGACTGTTTATGAAATGAGCGAGGATGGTAGCGGCTGTGTCATCGTCGGTGGATGTCCTCGGAGGTCCACTGCGTGGTTTATCTCCTATGGATCCTGTTTCCCTGAACTTTGCTACAAGTTTGCCAACACAGCTGTGTGTTATCGGCGCGTGGTCCGGATGCAATCTGTTAAATTCCTCAGCGACCTCCCTCTGACTCCGATTTCCTACGAGCAGAATTACCTGGATGCGTTTTTCCTTACTCAGACATCATGGACACCTGCATAAACGGAAAGACATGAATTACTTATTTTACCCTATGGTTCCAGACTTATGGGACACCCTGTAGTATATCATTATTATTATTATCATTATTATTATCATCCCCAAAGTAGAGAGTATGTTTAATTTACGAATACAATTGCAGCTACAGATGCAAATTTACAGTATGTCGACAATCTCTGTGCAGTTGTCCGTCATTTGTACCAGTTTTTAATGAAAGCTGCGTTCGGCTGTACATATACGTCTGTCAAACTCTGAACATAAAGAAGCACAAGACGAAATGGCGAGCTGCGGAGTTTAAATATTTAAACGATTGAAATTCCCGAACACCAACATTCTAATTACACTGAATGAAAAGACAAAATGTAATAAAAATCATCCTTTTCACGGGTTACATTCACACCCGTATTGCATTCTAAGGGAAAATTCTATAGCGATTATTGTGACGAATGTCTACAGCGATCTGTAATGAGTATTATGCATTTAAAAAAGGTCCATCTTAAAATAAGACCTTTAAAGCAGTTCTTGTACTGCAAAAGAAGCAAAATTGAGTTCATTCTTGAGTTATTTTCTTTGCTTCTTTCGCTTCATTTACGAAATAATATTTATCTCTTTAATTTCCACCTTTTCATAACTCAAAGCCTAAGCGTAAGAACACACCCGCGCGCCAAGTTAAAGCTCGCGTCATGGCGTCATTTTTTGTGAGATTTGAGTTCAACGAGAATGAACATAAAACTACACGGCGCGTCTTTACATTCCTCGTGTTGCGTCACGTCGGCGTGTCGTCATTCCCGAAGTGACAATTTCGATACTTGACGCGAAGACGCCAGATATTTTTTCTTTATTTAGAGTGTAAATATGAAGCTAAGATTTGTTGAGGAAAGGCACTTGCATTGAAATGTCATCCTCTATGTGACGCCACATAGGTTAAAGAAGTCTTCTGATCTCTTTCTGATCACAACTTATAACATTTTCTGATTGCCCTTTCACCCAATACCTAAAACTTGATGTATTTTCACCCTCTTCATACATTAAATATATGTACATGTCAAATGCGTTGGTGAAAAATCTCCATAAAAAAGATTTCAAATTTTTTTTCTGCTGCGTCCAGTCTGAGATCAAAAAAATATTGCAAAAATGGAGTGCTCTTATGAGAAAAATTTCTCTTTCTCTCTCTCTTTCTGAACTTCATTTATATATATATATATACACAAACTCAGAATGGTTCCCTGAGACACTTATATGTTAAACACAGACCGTGCATGGAACAAGGAACTCTTCTGGGAAAATTAAAGCCACTATAGTCCGAATAAGTAATGGTAAATGACAAATACCATAGTTTTTCTTTTTCATGTTGCCCACGTCGGGCTAGCATCATGAAAAAGAAAAACTATGGTATTTGTCATTTACCATTACTTATTCGGACTGTAGTGGATTTAATTTTCCCAGAAGAGTTCCTTGTTCCATGCACGGTCTGTGTTTAACATATATATATATATATATATATATTATATATATATATATATATATATATATAATGCAAACCCACAAGGAAAAAGAACAATGATTCCAAGGCCTTTCGTGTATTCCGAAGTACATCTCGTCAGGGAATGAGGCGTCAGGGAATAAAGCACTCGTTAAAAACTCATATAAAATTGAAAGGAATATTCTAGAATGTGCATTTATCCATTTTAAAACTAATTTCAATAACAGTGGGGGAATGTATAAAATTGACAATATCCTGTTAAAATACCTTTTGCCTCTAATTAACTCTTGTTAATCAGGTGCTAATGTTTTTATTTTTCCGTCCCGTTGTACATATGTATATATTTTTGTCATCTCGCCTTTTCCCTTCATTCCCTGACGAGGTGTACTTCTGAATACACGAAAGGCCTTGGAATCATTTTTCATTTTTCTTGTGGGTTTGCATCATTCATTCATTTCACGTGTTTAATTGTGAAATTCATCCCATATTGCTTTTTCCACTCCTGTCAAACTATTGATATAAGAAACTTTCACTAAAAGATTCTGTGAATGTATAAATGTTTGGCATTGAAGGATTAGATAAACTTAGGGGAAAAAATCTAAACTGAATAAATTTTGAAATAAATTTATCGACAGGGAATCGATATCTGGACGGAATTAAATCGGTGCTCCATAAATTTCTTGAATATTAAAAATGTGAGAGAAAAAGTATGCCAATAAAAAATTCTGGGTACACAATATATGTACACGAAACATGAAACCCTTTTTCCGAAGCTTTTAAAGATTTAACATCGGTATTTTTTGGTTTTTGTAATGCTTGAAGGACAACGAATACCGAAAATGTTTCATATTGAGGCAAAAAACTGAGGGGAAAGAAAGTACAAAGTGTTTTGAGGGAGAAAGGGAGCAGCTGAGAAGTGAAAAAGAGGGAAATTGCTCTTACGAACCTTAAAGCGACGATTGAATGTAAATACAAGATCTGGAAGACTGCGTGGAATAACTCAAGAGAAAATAGAGAAGTGGTAGTAGTATGTGACAAAAAATAAGATCAAGAAGAGGAATCCATAATAATCACATAACCAGAAATATACTGTATAGCTTCAATAAATTACTGTTTAAATGGTGTAAAAACGTATAAAACATATATTTTAAATATGTAAAATAGATTTTCTTTTAATTAAACTTCAACCTACAGGTTACATACAGCATAGACTTAACTACTTTTTTCAACTTTTTTATATTTCAAACCAAAAATATAGATAAGTATATAGAGAATAGAATAAGTGCTAAATGTTATAAAAACAAAGAAAACTATCTAGCATGCTTGTAAAAAAGATAAAAAAATTTATATTAATTAATGTTCAGCCCAGACACTAGAGGGGAGTTCTCAACCTTTTTGTGTTGGCGACCCCCTTTTGGCATAGAAAAAATTTCGCCACTCCATTTCCTTAAATGATGATGCAACATACAAAAACAGCTGTCGAGCTATTTCCCATGTGACGATGGAAAGTTGCTAAGTGGATACTTATCCATGCAATAAAAGGGCGGTAGAGTCTGCCGAACTTGCTTTGGAAAAACCTACACGGCAAGTTGAGTGAACTTCCTTCTGACAAAATCTTGCAGTTGTCATCCTCGTCAGAAGAACGGCGTACATTTTGGATAGTACGGTACGGAAAAGTGGGTATCCAGAACTGGTGTCTGACGCATCGAAAGTTTTAATTCCATTTGCAACCTTATACTTACGCAAACTGGACTTCTCATCAATGGTTACGATTAAAACAGAGCAATGAAATTGGCTATCCGTGTCTTACTCTGCGTTTAGTATATTCAGCCGAATATAAGACGATTAACAAATGCAAAACAGACACAGGAAAGACATAGACTAACAGGTTCATATGGAGGTTGCGACAAACAGAAAATTTCAACTGTAAAACTTTAACATTACAAGAGTTTCTCACTAAAAAAAAATAGTTTGTCTGATATTATCATATTTCTGTAATTTTTTGCTGGAAAAATAAATTTCAGTTTTCCATATAGACTGCTTTTTTTTTTGCTAAGCTGCCTAGCTGAGCACCTCCCGCGATCCCGAGGTTGAAAATCTGTCCGTGAGGCTGTCCAATACAGTTTTTTCAACTTTTCTTTTTTACAAAAAAAAAAAAAAAACGACGTCGATCTTTTTTTTAAATAAAACGAACCACCCCCATAAAACACATTGCATCACTACATACACCCTATATATATATATATATAATATATATATATATATTTACTGTATAGATATAGATATATACAGTAACCTTGGTAACCTTGGTTTTCCTTCCACCCAAACTGTTCATTCTGAAGAAAGTCAAGCTTGTTATTTCACCTTAGATCTACAGCTTAACGTGGAATTCGAACCACAACACACCAGGGAAATCAGAAATTACGAAATTCTCGACTGGACTCGATCTCACGACATCCCGATCAAAAGCCCAGCCTCTTAACCACTTGGCCACCGAGGCTATTGGCCATTTATCGACCAACCTATTTTCTATGGAAGGATGAACAGGTGGGTAAGCTGCGCCTCCTGCTCTCGCCTGAAATCGAACCCGGGGCCAGTAGATTCGTAGTCAGCAAACCTAACCACCACACCAATATATATATATATATATATATATATATATATATATATATATATATATATATATATATATATTGTGTGTGGTTGGATGTGCGTGTGGGTATGTTGTTTCAATTTTATTGGGTGCAAGCGTAGGGTCACCTTTAACTCTGTGACCATTCATGGTTTGTTCCTAGTAAAATCAGGATCAGTTACAATATTCTTTATCCCCCAAAATTATACCATGTGATTTTCTGCATATGAATGTTACGCACAATAGTTCCGAGAGTGCGTCCAACGGGTTTGATGATCATGTAAGATCTCTGAAGGTTGGTCCCTAGGTATACAGGTTGGTCTGAGCCAATTAAGTGTCCGAGTTATGAGAACTTGAGTTTTAGACATGATTATAACATCACTTACAATTTCAATTAAATTACAAGTATTAAGACCAATTCAACAATTAACACTGATCAATTTATCTCACTGTTTAATTTAATGATAATGAGGTTAACTCGTAGTTATAACTGTTATAATGATTTCTGGCCTAATTGGTTAATGATTGGTTTGTTAAAATGTTAATTTCGCTAATAATATAGAAGGAATGAAATGATAAAGTGCCAATGAATGCGCATAAACGTTCATGAATGTACATGAGTATATAGATAACATGAATAATATACGATGAACAACGCGAGGCACAGCGGGCGTTCTAATATCTTTATATGGGGAAAATTACTATACTGCAAATATTAAATAGTGATTAAGTAGTATTTAATTATTGACCATTTAAATGGTTTGACCCCCGCGCAGGTCATGTGAAGGTCAAAATAGGATAAATAGGCTATCTCATGCAAAAAACATGGCAAGAAAATATGCACAATAATGGCATAAATATGTAAATGTGGTGTAAATATGTAATACATCAATTAATGAAATAAATATAGGTATAAGTACATCGAAAAAGTAAATAAAAAATGCAAAAATGTGGAGAAGTAATCCTCAGTCAAAATAAGGTCATTTGGTCATCATGTAAAAATAAATTTATTCTATACAAGTCAGTCCATTCAGATCATGTCAGGTTAAGCTACATAATTTCAAGTCATCTCAGGTCATGTCAAGTCATATATATATATATTATATATATATATATATATATATATAATCTTCAAATGACCTGCGCGGGGGTCAAACTCGAGTGAAATGACCTAGAATTTGATATACAAATATACTTTTGCATTTGTCTAAAGATAGGAGGAGGGCACTTGTCAATTTTAAAACTTTTGTTTTTCTGCAATACCCTAGTAGACACCAATCGATCAGGGAAGTACTTCCGGGGGCGGGGATGGATGTTAGGCCGGAGACAGGAAGTGCTGGAACTCCCGTTTCTCCTCTCACTGTCCTCTTTAGCTAATCTTTTACAGCGTCTCATCTACCCTGTGAGCAGTCCAGGATGCTCTCAAAGACACACTTCTCCCTCTATTCCTCACTACACGTACGTACATCATACATACAAGTCTTTTCAAAATCTATATAAAAAAAAAATTATATCGTTGAACCTCGGAGACCTCGAGATCGGCTCTCTCCTTCTTTCATGGAGGGGGCGTTTTCGGGCGCTCGCCTTTGGCCCCCTCCTTTCCGAATAAAAAAGTTAAAATCAAATTAATTTAAAATTAATTTATTTTAATTTCCATTAATAATAACGGTTAAGCGGTTAAGGCAAAAAAAAAAAAAAAATAGTTAAAAAAGACCACTGATTTGGGCTAATTAAATGGTTGATTCAAGTGATGCACTGATGTATGAGTGAAGGGAAGAATGGACCACATTCATGAACTAGAAGATTAATTCACTAACCATAACGAAACAAATGAGTGAAGTCAGTATATATATATATATATTATATATATATATATATATATATATATATATATATATATATATGAAAATTATTTCACGAAAGTGACACGTGAAAAATATTTATGATGAATAAAACCACGAAGGGAAAAGAAACACAAAGTGATGCTCAAGCGCTTTCGTCTAATGACATATTTAATGACCTATATACAAATGGAAATTAAAATGTAATGAATGAAATGTACGAAGTACGAATAAACGAGGAATTTCGTCATGCTGTGCCTAAAATTACGAGGATGAAGGTGTGATTGGTTTAATAGTTGAATGTGATATTATTACGTGAAAATGGAGATTAACATGGAAAATGGAGCAAATGGGAATGATCATAACGCAAGTTTAAGGTTACAATTCGTGTAATTTCGAAATAAACATAAAATGTCCTCGTTCGCTTTTTCAGACTTTTCAAACTGAGGAACAAAAAGATTTATACATATACGTAATCCTACAAGGTATTATTAAAGATTTTTCTGCAGCTTTATGTTTTCTTTTTGTCTCTAACCATTTTATTATTTTCTCTATAACAGAAAATCGTCTGAGATGTCAGAGTCTAATTTTTGCGGACCTTCATTATTATATGTCACCAGCATCCCAAGAGCTCGGAAACGCTATTTACACTAAGCTGGCATCGCTCGGTCTTTCTTACAACACACCACACACACAACACATACGCACACGCACGCACATATATATATATATATATATATATATATATAAGCAAACAACCACAAGGAAAAGGAAACACAAAGTCCGAGCGCTTTCGTGATATATTCACATTATCAAGGAGGAACAGAAAATTATCCTCCTTGATAATGTGAATATATCACGAAAGCGCTCGGACTTTGTGTTTCCTTTTCCTTGTGGTTGTTTGCTTATTAATAAGGTCACGTGTTATTTTGTGATTCTAGTGCATATATATATATATATATATATATATATATATATACTGGTGGGAGAAAAGTTTTTAAGGATTTTATACATACAAATAATTAATTTGTTAATAATAAATAAATTCCAATGACATCACTGCAGTGTATGCGATATTTTTCAAAGCAACTATGCAAGTCCAGGAATGACCCTAGGCTGGAACAGGAAGGCCCTAGTCCCTAGCCCCAGTCAGCAAGGATGGGATACAGCAATGAAGAAAAAGTGTATCTTGTATCATGGGCTATTTCTTTTGATAATTGTAAAGAAAGTTTGCGTTTATTTCAAGAAAAATATAATAAATCACCACCAAAAGCAACCACTCATCGGTACTGGAAACTCAAACTTTTGGAAACAGGGACCCTGGTAAAAGATCGTCCAAGAAGCGGAAGGCCAGTGACGGCGACAGGAGACAACAACAAAGAAAATGTCCTCCCCACTTTTCAAGTTGATCCAAGAACTTCAACGAGAAAAGTCACAGAGGAATTGGTTATTTCCAAATGTTCAGTAGCAAAAATATTGAAATCACGGGGGTACCACGATCACAAACCCATTTACTCTCACTTCATATACGACGATGATTCTGATAGACGGCTGCAGTTTGTTGAAACAATGAGTCAAAAGTTCAACAGTGATCCAGATTTGGTTCGAAAGATCAAATTTTCAGATGAATGTGTCTTCGGTTCAGCGAGTAAAGGAAACAAACACAACGTTCACTACTGGGCGAAAAAAATCCCAAAATACGGTTACACTAACAGTTTGGGCGTGCATTGATTATTCAGGACTCTTTTCCTTTGACGTATCGACAGATACGATGGATGGAAAACGCTCTTGCCAGTTATTGAGAAACAAAGTTTTGCCACAGTTTACTAATGGTGTTGGCAGGAATTGGCTTTATGACCATGATGGATTCCCGCCGCATTACTCTGCAGCTGCCCGTAAGATTAGATACGAACGTTGAAGGAAGATAGCTTCGGCGGCGAGGTCCCATCGAGTGGCCAGTCAGATCACTTGATTTAACCGCATGTGATTTCTGGCTTTGGGCTTATTTACGTGACAAACTCTACACTCCTTGTTTCATCTATCCAAATGTGAATACCCTTGGCCGCAGAATAGATAAACAACTGAAAATGATCCCATTCGATATGTTCAGAAGAACAATGAAGAATTTCACAGAGAGAATCCACAAATGAATCATATCTTTAAAGATTAAATTACAGTTTAGCAAACTATTTGTATGCATAAAATTCTTATAGACTTTTTGTTTGATTTCTTTCATCATTTGAACATTTATTTGTATAATGTTGTTAACTAAATAGTTGTATGCATAAAATCCTTAAAGACCTTCTCCTACCCTGTGTATATATATATATATATATATATATATATATATATATTAGTGGTGGACCGGATATCTGCATCCGCATCCGCACTTCTGACTGCGGATGTTATGCGGATATTACCACTAATAAATTATGCAATTTACAATTAAATTAGTTTATAAAGTAGCTTATAAGGCTCAGTCATGCACATTTCATGTAAAGTATTAATTATTAATGAACAAACAAATATATAAACCTCAAAATATAAATACGTGGTAACACAGAAAATTGAATGAAACTTGTTTCATTGAATTTTCTGTGGCTGAAACTCTTGAGAAAGTTATTATTTTTATCATAATGAAAACATTAATATTAATTTTAATTCTTATGCATTGCCTGCCATAATAGTAATATCACGAAATTTGAAAAATTATGTCATATATTCATAATTCTATATTATATTGATAGATTAACTAAATATCCGCATCCTCGGATATTGAAATTAAAGATCCGCATCCGCATATGTTGAAAAACTGACATCCGGTCCACCACTAAAATATATATATATATTATATATATATATATATATATATATATATATATATATATATAATAAAGACCAAAGGGATTTACTTCCTGATATTGAAGTTAAGCCGTGGTTTATTCGTATTGGCATTACTCGTCACGATGAATGAGAAAAATGGTCACACAGTCCATAATGTGAAAATTCTTGCTGGATGTCAACAAACCATTCTTAAGCCTTCTCATAAATCTGGAAACCTCTTAGCGACGATTTCAGAACTGTTTCTGGGCGTGACCAGATAATACATGAGCCTAATTTTACATCAGCGAGGCCTGTTAGCAACACTGAAAAATATTTTTTTTTTTACGTAGTAGGTAAGTTTCAATTCTTAAGGTTGAGAAAGTCATTTAGTGCTGTGGTCTGTGGTCTGAGAGTGCATTTAAAATTTTACGGTGCTTGAATAATCAATATGAAATTTTAATCCGGATAGAGTTGATTCCCAAGAGATATTCCAAACAAAGACATACTCATTCCTTTCAAGAAAAGAGAAAGAGATTTTTTTCAATGAAAACCGCAACTTGCGTCACAGAAAAATTTGGAGCAAGTGGAGTTTACGTCCCCCTGATGAAAAAGGAGACACGAACTACACTAGGTCAAAGTTGGGGAACGTAAACTACACTTGGATCTTTAGGAGACATTTTTTAGAATCCATCAAATAAAACGTTAAAACTAATGAAAATATTACAATTTAACCTAACCAATCGTCAATTTATATATATATATATATATATATATATATATATATATATATATATATATATATATATACGAAGTACGAACAAACAAAGAATTTCGTTATGCTGTGACTAAAATTACAGGGATGAAGGTGTGATTGGTTTAATAGTTGAATGTGATATTATTACGTGAAAATGCCTGTCCACTGCATGGTCGACAGGTAGACGGAACCAGGATGGGGAAAGAATAATTGATTTTGCAATATCATATGACATGGCAATTGGAAATACCTTCTTCGAAAAGAGACGGGAACATCTGATTACGTACAAGAGTGGCGGACGTGAATCGAAGATTGACTATATGCTGTATTCAAGATCTAAGTTGAAAGAAGTTGTGAATTGTAAGGTGATCCCGAGTGAAGAAGTAACACCACAATATTGTGTTGTGGTTATGGACCTAAGGGTAAATAGAACTAGAAGAGGTAGGCCAAATATTGTACCTAAAATCAGATGGTGGAAATTGAAGGAACAAAAGTACAAGGAGGCCTTTACAGTAGAGAGAGGGTAATGAGGGAATTAAGAATACAGGGATTGGACGACATTGATGACTGGTGGCGGGAAAATGCTAAGATAATAAGGAAAGAAGGAAGAGAGGTGCTGGGAGTGTCATCTGGGAACCGCCAGAAAGATAAAGAAACTTGGTGGTGGAGTAAAGAAGGGCAGGATAAAGTGAGAGAGAGGAGAAAAAGGCGTGGAAGACATGGGTCGACACAGGGAAAAACCAAGACAAAGAGAGGTATAAGAGAGTGAAGAAAGAAGCTAAGACTGCGGTGGCAAAGGCCAAAAGCGAAACATACAGAGATGTATATGAGGAACTTGAAAGAAGAGAAAGGCAAAAGAAAGTATTTAAAATAGCAAAGGTAAGAGATAAGGCAACTAAGGATATTACACATACAGGGGTTAGACAAAATAATATGAACACCCGCCGATTTCACCGGTTATCTTTACGGACTGCTCAGACACACAGTAAACGGTCAAATGACTGGCAAACCTATTTAAATGCGTACCAGAGAGTGTATACGTCATGTTATAACCCTCACGTTGTTTTTACAGATCTGAGTGAATTATGAATTAGCAGTTATGAAAGACCTGTCAGACTTCCAAAGAGGGCAAATTGTTGGAGCGCGGATGGCTGGTGCATCGGTGACGAAAACCGCTCAGATGTTCAATGTATCCAGAGGAACCGTCTCTATGGTCATGTCTGCATACCAAAACCATGGAAAGACAAGCACTGACAAATGCAATAGTGGACGCAAGAAGAAGCTGTGTGATCGAGACCGCCGGGTGCTAAAGCGCATTGTGACAAAGAACCATAAGACCACAGCTCCAAAAGTGACTGCAGAGCTTAACCAGCATCTTGCAAGCCCGGTATCGACCAGAACTGTACGTCGCGAGCTCCATGGAGCTGGATACCATGGGAGGGCCGCAATTGCCAAACCCTTCCTTTCGCACATCAACATTGAGCGGCGCAGAAAATGGTGTAATGACCATAAGAATTGGTCAATGGACCGGTGGAAGAATGTAGTCTACTCCGACAAATCCTCCTTTACGCTATTTCCATGTTCCGGTCGAGTTTACGTCTGGAGACAGCCTAAAGATGCTTATGACCCCGACTGCCTGACCCCAACCGTTAAGCATGGAGGCGGATCTGTGATGGTTTGGGCAGCAATATCGTGGAATACTCTTGGCCCAGCTGTAGTACTGCATGGTAGGGTTAACGCCCAGGTCTATCTGTCAATATTGGCTGACCAGGTCCATCCCATGGTCCAAACGCTGTTTCCCAATGGCGGCGCCGTCTTCCAGGATGATAATGCACCAATCCACACCGCTGGGGTCGTTAAAAACTGGTTTGAAGAGCATGTTAGTGAAGTAGAACGCTTGGATTGGCCTCCACAATCCCCGGATCTTAACATTATCGAGCATCTGTGGTGTCAGTTGGAGCAGCAGGTCAGAAGCCGATTCCCACCGCCGGCGTCTTTGGAGGAACTGGAGCAGGGTTTGCTCGAAGAATGGCTCAGGATTCCTCTAGCCACTGTCCAAAAGCTGTATGAATCAATTCCCCGACGCATTGCAGCTGTTATTGCCGCTAAAGGAGGACCAACTCCATATTAAGAATAAAAACCGCCATTTATCAAGGTGTTCATATTATTTTGTCCAACCCCTGTATGAGGCAAATAAAGGATGAGCATGGTGGAGTGATCTCTAATATGCAGGATATTAAGGCACGGTGGAAGGTTTATTTTGAAAGGTTGTTGAATGAGGAAAATTTTAGATTGATAAAGGAAGAAGGGTTACCAAACGAAGGAATGGTTATGTGTGTGGGAAGAGAAGAGGTGGAGAGAGCATTGGAGACAATGAAAAATGGGAAGGCTACAGGGCCTGATGAGATACCAGCGGAAGTTTGGAAAAGTTTGGGGGTGGAAGGGGTAGACATCCTTAGCGATTTGATGCGCAAGATATATGACTAGGAGAGAGTGCCAGAAGAGTGGAGGAAAAGCATACTGGTCCCAATATTTAAAGGGAAGGGAGATGTTCAGGAATGTACAAATTATCGAGGGATTAAACTGATGTCGCACACAATGAAGGTCTGGGAACGGATTGTGGAGAGCAGGTTGAGGGAAGAAGCAAGCACAGCGGAAGAGCAGTTTGGCTTCATGCCGGGAAGAAGGACAACGGATGCCATTTTTGCACTTAGACAGTTGATGGAAAGATATAGAGAGGGGCAGAGGGAGTTGCACATAGTGTTCATAGATCTAAAGAAGGCGTATGACAGAGTACCGAGGCAAGAGGTGTGGAGGTGTTTAAGGAAAAAATTAGCGCCGGAGAAGTATGTGATGTTGGTGCAGGATACGTACGAGGGGTCACGTACTCAAATACGATGTAACGCAGGATTGACGGAAAGTTTCAAAGTGAAAGTTGGTCTCCATCAGGGATCGGCCCTGAGCCCATCCATCTTTGACATTGTTATGGATGTAATGACGGAGGAGGTGAGGGAGCAGGCGTCATGGTGTATGCTCTTTGCCGACGATGTGGCTTTGTGTGCAGAGAGCAGAGAGGAGGTAGAGAGGAAGCTGAAAAGGTGGAGGGCAGCACTGGAAAACCGAGGTTTGAAGATTAGTAGGGCGAAGACAGAGTACATGAAGTACAATGCGGGACAGGGGCAGAGAGATGAGGTGCGACTCCAAGATGAGGTGGTGAAGAAGGTGGAAAGTTTTAAATATTTGGGATCGTGGGTAGAGGATGGTGGAGAGCTGGTAAGGGAAGTGAACAATAGAGTACAATCAGGATGGAATAATTGGAGGAAGGTGTCTGGGGCACTGTGTGATAAAAGAATATCAATGAAATTGAAAGGGAAGGTATTCAAGACGGTAGTGAGGCCTGCAATGTTGTATGGTGCAGAAACGTGGCCTTTGAGGAAGAATCTGGGGAAAAGGATGGATGTAGCAGAAATGAAGATGTTGAGATGGATGTGTGGGGTTATGAGAAGAGATAAAATTAGAAATCACTTTATTCATGGAACGACGAAAGTAATAGAGGTGTCAAAGAAAGCTCAAGAGAGAAGGTTTAGATGGTTTGGACTGTCATACGGAGAGAGGAGGAATATGGTGGGCGACGAGTTATGAAGATGGATCCACCTGGAAGAAGGAGAAAGGGAAGGCCGAGGATGAGATAGAGAGAGTGTATGGAGGGTGATATGAGGGAGCGAAATCTGGCGGCGGATGTGGCGTTGGACAGAAATGAGTGGCGAAGGCGGATTCGGAACAGCGACTCCACTTAGGTGTAGGAAAATGCTGCCGACAAAGAAGAGAGAGAGATATATATATATATATATATATATATATATATATATATATATAATATATACATAGTGTATGTGTGTGTATATATAGGGTGGGCAAAAAAAAACCTATTACCCTGATTTTGAACAATATAATTTTACCTTTATGTTATTTGTACAGTCAGTATATGTGTCCTGTATAGAATTTCATGGTCTATATCGTGGTGAAGTTGGATTTTTGCTAACTGTAACCATTATTTTGTAATTCGCTGTTATACAGACACGGGTAGAAAAACTTTGTTTCTACACAGTTACCTAATTGAGTCCAAGATTATGCGGAATGTGCCCTCCTCCATTATCAATGCACGCTTGCAACTTTAACTTCTCCCTTATCGACGTAGTACCGCATCAAGGATTTTTACTTGGTAATAAGCACCAGTGATTTTGGCATTTTGATCAACAAAAACAATCCCTGACTTCCCTAACTTTGAAATAAAGATGGAAACCATGACTTTTTGAGAAAAATGCGGACGTTCCCTGCAAAGTCGATCTAGACTGATAGATTTTTGTGCTGTCTTCCATAAACTCGGTCATTTTGTGTATTGTTGAAGCAACCGTAAAGGGCTTCTCGTCGCTGAACCATATTTTCGACACTTCTCTGTCTGGGAATCGATCTAACAGAGCACGACATTTTTCAACTCTTGCTTGCTTATTTGATGCAGAGAACTTATGAACTTCGACTCTTTTAAAACATTTAAGACCCATAATAAATGCAAAAAATTCACTTTTCTACGTGAAGGTCAAATTATGATAATAAAAACCCACTCTAATAGACAGAGTTATTTCCACCTCTTCGGGTGGATACAGAAAAACGTTTTTCTGTATCTATCCGAAGAGGATGCCAGTGGGCATCGAAACTCTTGTGGAAATAAACTCTGTCTATTAGAGTGGGTTTTTATTATCATCTTTTAAGACCCAGATCACCTTTACATACGACGAACACTAGAGCGGGAAATACAAGTAGTTTTTTGAAATTTCTCTAACGAACTTGTGGGTGTTGGGCCGTTCTTCTTGATTGCATATCATGGATGAAACCGTGTCAATATTTTTCCTCAGTACGTGATGTTTTTGGCCTTCCACTGCCTTCTTTTCGTTTGGTCGACCCTGTGATATCGATTTATGAGATATTGAAGTCCAGGTATCGTCCATGTTATTTGGAAACTCTTTCTTCATTCGTTTTGCATCCCAGTGTTTCTCCTTACGCAGGTTCAATATCAATGCTTCATCTTCAAAGTAGTATTCATTATGTTATAACTTGTTCACCAACTATAGCAGAATGATGGTCTGAAATGAAAAAGGAAATAAATTAATTATTTTGTGCAAAATTAGAAATTAATTATTTATGGAGAAACTGACTGTCATCTGAAAGTATCAGTTGCTGACTTTGACCGCCTTTCAATTGAGCACCATATTCTGATACCTCCCTCCAGTTCAACTGGACCAGTTGTGAGCCTGTAACTCTACTCCTGGGGCGTTGAATCTAGATTCAAAGCCAGCGTTTGAAAGAGTAAAATTATGGGTACAACATACGACCTCAGCAGCAAGATCAGTATAGAGGGTGAGCCACAATATTTTTTAAAATGTTGGGTAATAGTTTTTTGGCCCACCCGGTATTATATCGGATCACCTGAAGATCAGGGCCCCCAGCCTTCGTTAGTTAGCCTTATAAGGCTAACTAACGAAAATAGCATGACTTAACCTAACCAATCGTCAAGGGCGTACAGTTGACCTAACGACTGGTTTGGTGAAGTCCTGATATTTTCGTTAGTTAGCCTTATAAGGCTAACTAACGAAGGCTGGGGGCCCTGATCTTCAGATGATCCCTTTACTTTCATATTGAATACAACTTAATATTCTCTTATAGATTTAAATTAATATATTTCGCTCAAACTTGTTAAATTTTAATCTATAAAACAAATGGTAACTGTTCCCGCTGTGTTGATTCAAATCTGAGCTACAGAGAGTTACTTAAAATACAGGGTGTCCCAGAATTAACTATCTATTTCAATGAAATCGGACAAATTTTTTAAAACACACTTTTATTTATGTTTATCATGTTTAATATGTGTTAAAAATGTATAAATTTCTAAATTTTTTTCATAATTTAATTTTCATAATTTTTTAATTATCTGGTCCAATGAAAGACCGTCTGAAGTCATAGAATGGCAAAGAGACTCTCCAAAAGTTAACGTGTGGCTTGGAATGACCAAATCCAAAATTTATGGCCCATTCTTCTTTGCGGAAGCAACTGTAACAGGTACCGTCTACCTTGATATGCTTCAGCAGTTTCTCGAACCACAGCTTCTTGATGATGGCATTCTTGATAATGTTGTGTTTCAACAAGATGGAGCACCATGTCATTATGCTCTAATTGTTCGAGAATACCTCAACAGACGCCTTCCGAATCGGTGGATTGGACGTGGAGGACCTCGACCCTGGCCTCCGCGTTCTCCGGATTTGACACCCCTGGATTTCTTTGCATGGGGTTTCATAAAAACAAAGGTTTATCGCCAAAAGATCAATGCTTCTTGTTGAAACACAACATTATCAAGAATGCCATCATCAAGAAGCTGTGGTTCGAGAAACTGCTGAAGCATATCAAGGTAGACGGTACCTGTTACAGTTGCTTCCGCAGAGAAGAATGGGCCATAAATTTTGGATTTGCTCATTCCAAGCCACACGTTAACTTTTGGAGAGTCTCTTTGCCATTCTATGACTTCAGACGGTCTTTCATTGGACCAGATAATGAAAAAATTATGAAAATAAAATTATGAAAAAAATTTAGAAATTTATACATTTTTAACACATATTAAACATGATAAACATAAATAAAAGTGTGTTTTTAAAAAATTTGTCCGATTTCATTGAAATAGATAGTCAATTCTGGGACACCCTGTACAGTATCACAGTAAGCAATGTATTCGTCAAGAAATCTTAAACTCATATCGCAGAAACATTTGATACAAATTACTTTTATTTTCATTTTCTTTCGGTAAAGAATTTCCATTCAAAGTTTCACGTGAATCATGAAAACAAATAAATCTTTGCATCTCTTCTCTAAATTTCATTATTGTAGGCTGAGAAGAAAAGATCTTACGCTAACAGCAATAAAGAATGTATATAACACTCGAAAGTTCAATAAATTTGGGCGCAATCTTCCACACGACTCTCCTTATCTTCAACAATACACAACTCAGTCCTTCCCCTTCTCGTAACATTCTTGATGCTTCGTTTTCACGTGATCTTTCCTAGAAAGATCACATATACTCCTTCTTAAACAGTTTTTAAGAGGTTAAGTGTGCCGTACGGAGTACGCTTCTCATGTGTGGGGTGACTGGTTGAGTAGATGAAAGAATGAGAATGAAAGATTGAGAAGTGACAGTCTTCCTCACTCCAACTTTACCCCTGTTTATAACCTTCAATCTTTCAAACGCAGAGAAAAGACACACAAAAGCTTGGAAATGTTCAAGCCAGAACGACTAAACTAATCCCCACTGTCCGTCACAAATCATACGATCGTAGACTAGCTGTTCTTAATTTATATTCTTTAGAAAAGCGTTGGCGCAGAGGCGAACTCATTCAGGTTTTTAAACTTCTGAATAGGATTGACAACGTCGACTAATCTAAACATTTTACACTAAACACGAGCCCAACTCGAAGTAACTCTTATGAATTGGAACCGAAACGGTACAAAAGAATATTTGCGATAACTTCTTCACGTACACGATTGTCAGTTATTGGAATAGGCTTCCTTCTGAAGTCGTTTCTAGCTCTTCCGTCATTCAAAAACAACACTGACTTGGTATTAGATGATTTTCTCGAGTAAATCGATGCTCAAATGTGTGAATGATGTTCGTATGTATATTTCCATTTCCCAACCGTCCTATAAAATTTCGCGGCCATTTTTCCCCTACAAATTGCTGAGTGCTTTCTTCTTTCTTATTTCCAAAGGAGTAAAAAGGAAAGCCTTCTACTCTTATTCTTCTCTGGGTGAATGGTCTGCGTCTGAACGAAAGCTACAGGTGTCACCTCGAGTGGCCTGTAAAGTTGTTGTGGCTCCCTCATTTCCTTGTAACTCTCTCTCTCTCTCTCTCTCTCTCTCTATATATATATATATATTATATATATATATATATATATGATGAATAAAACGACGAAGGAAAGGAAACACAAAACGGTGCTCAAGCGCTTTCGTCTAATGACATCCTCAGGAACACTGAAATACATAAAAGGTTACGGCCTATATATAGGTTACAGAAAGAGAAAAAAAATATAAATAAATAACATACATACACACAAACACATATACATATATATATATACATACATATCTACACACATACACATATATATATATATATATATATATATATATATATCAATAAACGGAGAAGTAAAAATAAAACTTAAAAATTAAGGATTAGAGGATTAACAAAGAGGCATATCGATTTTTAGCACAAGATCAAATGAGTTATAAAAATAATACAAATTTATACTGGAGATACGCCCGGGTTTAACACTTTGCCTTTTTAGAGTCAAGTTTCGATATATATAAAAATAAATTGAAGATTAAAAGTTAATAAAGTAGCTTACAAGTTTACCAAAGATTAAGTGTCCTACCCTTTTTATCTAGATTTGTTTTGAAGGAATTCAAAACAACAGGATCGAGTTGAAAAAGACCTTTGCTTATGTTGAAGTTATTTGAAAGTTGAATAATGGCAGACTCAAGAATATTTCTATTGACAATGTTGCTCGAATGAAATAAAACTGAAGCATAATTCCAATCAATACAGTGGGATAACTTTGACAAATGGACAAAAAGAGCACTGGACAACTGTCCTGTTCTGACGGAATATTGATGCTGTTTTATACGTGTGTGCAAATCCTTTCCCGTCTGACCTATGTAAAAGGAATCACATTGTTTACACCCAATTTTATAGATAATGCCTGAATTATTGGTAGGGCTATTTTTTACTATGATATTTTTCACAATATTGTTATATGAAACTACTACATTAATATCCAAAAGTTTAAGTACATTAGCAATGCCTAAAAAGCCCGGGAAAAATGGAAGTACTAAAATATTTTTTGACAAAGTACGAGTGTTATTATTGACACGATAAAAAGTTCGTTTTGCCTTGTTGAGACAAGATTCCATAAACGCAGATGGGTAACACAGATCACTTCCAATACCGTTGATTTTTTCCAATTCGGCATCGATGTATTCCGGACTGGCGATCCTAAGGGCGCGGAGAAACATTGATGAAAAAATGGCCTTCTTAGTGGGTGTCATGTCCCGAGTAAAAGTGTACGTAGGACAAGTTGTTTGTTGTTTTCCGATAGATACTAAACTTAAAACCTGGGCTTTCCCTATGTACACGCACATCCAAAATGGGATTGACTTGTCTTGTTCCACTTCTAAAGTAAACTTAATGGAGGGGACTTGATCATTTAACTGAAGGAGGAAGTTATCCAGTCACGATTCATGGGCCAGATACACAAAATATCGTCGACGTACCGCAACCAAGGGATGCCAACCCCCAGGATTCTCGGAATGTAAGTAATTTCGAAAAACTCCATATAAATATTGGAAAGGAGGGGCGATATATATGTGTATGTGTGTAGATATGTATGTATATATATTATATATGTATATGTGTTTGTGTGTATGTATGTTATTTATTTTTTTTTTTTTCTCTTTCTGTAACCTATATATAGGCCGCCGTAACCTTTTATGTATTTCAGTGTTCCTGATGATGTCATTAGACGAAAGCGCTTGAGCACCGTTTTGTGTTTCCTTTCCTTCGTGGTTTTATTCATCATAAATATTTTTCACGTGTTACTTTCGTGAAATAATTTTCATATAATGAACACCACGCGGTCCTTCGGCTTGCTGTTCCCTCTCTTGTCTCCGTTTGTGTCCGTGTTTTCTTCTACATTAATGAAGGGGCATGCTATTCGTATCCGACGAAAGTTTCTTACTAACTGTCTAGAGGAGCAAGTTCTTCCCAAATCCCTGCTTCCGATTCGCCTTAGACAAATTGACGACCATCCGTTCAACAACTTCAGCAGATTAATTTTAAAGAAACATATTGAAGTCACCAGACAAAATGAGTGGTCCGCCTTCAAAAACTTAAACATCGCCAAACATAATTTTGTAACCGTTATTCCCCAACCGTGGATCCAACCTTTGTTTGATGAAATTTACAACGAGTTGCGTCGGAGAACTATTTTCACTTCGTAACATTTTGGATCGGAAAATTAAAAGTCTCATTCGAAATAGTCAGTGGAGTAAAAAAGCAAGCTCAAAGTGTGTTTTGAACCTTTCTTCGAAAAACATTAGTGACGATGCAAAAAGTGCCCTTGGATATGGTATGTCCTTTTTTATTGTTAAAAAACCTTCGGCTTTACAAATTTGTTACAGTCTCGCGTGTTTTGAAAAACAGTGTAATCTCCCTCAGTATTTGTTTAACATAGTTAAAGGCCTCGTTTATAGTGCGGCGAATGGTAATTACGAAGATAACTTTCCTAAACGGTTTTGCGATGGCCTCTCACAATTAAAAAAAGATGGGGAGCTCTATATTACTAAAGCAGACAAGGCTAACACCATAGTTATTATGGACAAAGTGGACTACATCGGAAAGATGAACGAGCTTCTCCAGGACCCCGCCACATACAGCAAACTTAGGAAGAACCCGCAGGATGACGTCATCAAATCATTTAATAGTGGCTTGAAACGCATTCTCAAAGATCATAAGGACTTAATTCCGCTTTTCATGTCCACTTCACCTTCTCTGCCCTACCTTTACGGTCTTATTAAAACCCACAAACCTGGCAACCCTATGCGCCCTATTATTAGCTCGGTGGGCTCTATTACTTATAAACTCTCCAAATGGCTTGTCAAAGTCTTGTCCCCCATTCTCGGAACTATCTCTGATTCACATGTAAAAAATTCCATGGATGTTACTGGAAAATTGAATAATGCACGTACTGAAACTAACGATAGATTGATCAGTTTTGATGTTTGTTCATTGTTTACAAAAGTGCCGATTGATGATATGCTTGACTTTCTCTCCCAAGAATTACATAAGTATGACCTGCCACTACCTTCACACATTGTTTTGGAACTTATTAAGCTTTGCATTAAAGACTGTAAATTCACTTTCAATAACGAGTATTATCAACAAGTGTTTGGGATGGCCATGGGCAACCCCTTATCGCCCCTCCTCTCCAATATTTATATGGAGTTTTTCGAAATTACTTACATTCCGAGAATCCTGGGGGTTGGCATCCCTTGGTTGCGGTACGTCGACGATATTTTGTGTATCTGGCCCATGAATCGTGACCTGGATAACTTCCTCCTTCAGTTAAATGATCAAGTCCCCTCCATTAAGTTTACTTTAGAAGTGGAACAAGACAAGTCAATCCCATTTTTGGATGTGCGTGTACATAGGGAAAGCCCAGGTTTTAAGTTTAGTATCTATCGGAAAACAACAAACAACTTGTCCTACGTACACTTTTACTCGGGACATGACACCCCACTAAGAAAGCCATTTTTTCATCAATGTTTCTCCGCGCCCTTAGGATCGCCAGTCCGGAATACATCGATGCCGAATTGGAAAAAATCAACGGTATTGGAAGTGATCTGTGTTACCCATCTGCTTTTATGGAATCTTGTCTCAACAAGGCAAAACGAGCTTTCTATCGTGTCAATAATTACACTCGTACTTTGTCAAAAAATATTTTAGTACTTCCATTTTTCCCGGGCTTTTTAGGCATTGCTAATGTACTTAAACTTTTGGATATTAATGTAGTATTTTCATATAACAATATTGTGAAAAATATCATAGTAAAAAATAGCCCTACCAATAATTCAGGCATTATCTATAAAATTGGGTGTAAACAATGTGATTCCTTTTACATAGGTCAGACGGGAAAGGATTTGCACACACGTATAAAACAGCATCAATATTCCGTCAGAACAGGACAGTTGTCCAGTGCTCTTTTTGTCCATTTGTCAGAGTTATCCCACTGTATTGATTGGAATAATGCTTCAGTTTTATTTCATTCGAGCAACATTGTCAATAGAAATATTCTTGAGTCTGCCATTATTCAACTTTCAAATAACTTCAACATAAGCAAAGGTCTTTTTCAACTCGATCCTGTTGTTTTGAATTCCTTCAAAACAAATCTAGATAAAAAGGGTAGGACACTTAATCTTTGGTAAACTTGTAAGCTACTTTATTAACTTTTAATCTTCAATTTATTTTTATATATCGAAACTTGACTCTAAAAGGCAAAGTGTTAAACCCGGGCGTATCTCCAGTATAAATTTGTATTATTTTTATAACTCATTTGATCTTGTGCTAAAAATCGATATGCCTCTTTGTTAATCCTCTAATCCTTAATTTTTAAGTTTTATTTTTACTTCTCCGTTTATTGCATATATATATATATATATATATATATATATAATATAATATATATGTGTAGTATATAGATGTGTGTGTATGTATATATATATATATATATATATATATATATATATATATATATATATGTATATGTGTTTGTGTGTATGTATGTTATTTATTTATATTTTTTTTCTCTTTCTGTAACCTATATATAGGCCGTAACCTTTTATGTATTTCAGTGTTCCTGAGGATGTCATTAGACGAAAGCGCTTGAGCACCGTTTTGTGTTTCCTTTCCTTCGTGGTTTTATTCATCATAAATATTTTTCACGTGTTACTTTCGTGAAATAATTTTCATATATATATATATATATATATATATAATATATAAAGTTATGCAACCTGAGGTTCATGGAGCGGTCCGGACCGGCCCAAAATCCAAATGTTCTTATTTCACACAGTTAAGTCACAAATTGTACCAGAAACGTGTTATTCCAGCGTTATTTGTATTACATATTAAGACAAGCAAGTATTACAGAAGTATTACAGAAATTAGAGTCTACCAAAGACCGGAAGATCCACTCTAGGATAGCCAAAGTAGGAAGTAAACTAGGAAATATCATATAAGGAAGTGGACAATCTGAGAAAATTCCAAGTAAAACTCTCATACAGAAGCTCACACTTATGCAAATGCAAACTATTACTCATTAAGAGTAAGTTTTACATCATGCGTACACATTACCTCGTGTATCTATTATCTAAACACATACATGAAGAAATGAGATAGTAAAAAGTAGAAGACAAAAAGGGATAGCGCGAAATAAACTACTGTACATAATCTTATCGAAACCATGCTTTTTATTTTGTTTTGAAGGATTATTATTATTTTTTTTGTTAAGTAGAAAAGCATTATTTCATCGAAGTATCATTTTCTCGTCTTTCCGCATTTGCTCTTTCCTTGCTCACCAAGTGCAAACTCGATTTGCAAAAGAAAATATTCATAAAATGTATTTTTAATCGTTTTAACCGATGCACTGCCTACGACCTACTACGGAAGATTAATCCCAAATTTAACGATATTATAAGAAAAAAGTTTCTGTTATTACACTATTAAACTGTCTACCTTAAAATTTAAAGCCATTATTCCTGGTTATACGACCTCATTATCTAATTCAAGAAGGTGTTCGAAATTTACATTACCAAATCTATTGGGCTCTTCGCCTTTTCTTTTCTGGTGAATACAGATTAAGTTCGGCTAATCTTTGTTCGCAGCTTTTGTTACGAAGGTTAGTCATAAGCTTGGTCGCTCTTCTGAATTTTTTCAAGTGTTTCTATATCTTTCCTCATATCCGAGGAACAAAACTGTACGAAGTATTCTAAATGTAATCGAACTAGTAGAAATTTGTATAAAGGTAATGTCTTTAGATTTGTACTCGAAATTTTGCGATATAAAGTCCAACATTTTCTTAGCTTTCTTACTGGCTTCGACACATTCCTTTGAAAACTTCGCAACTATAACACCTAAATCTTTCTCTTCCTTTACTAAAATAGGGTCTTTATTAAACTCGCTATTTTGAGAGCCGATGTTCATTACTTTACATTTATCGCCTTCAAATTTCATCCGCCATTTATCCGACCAATCAATGACTTTATTAAGATCACTTTGCAAAGCTTCTCTATCGAGCAGGGGCGGAGCCATAGGGGGGGGGAGGGACGGGGAGTACGTGTCCTCCCCTATACTTTCATCTAATTGCTGATGATTATTTATAGTTTCATCGCCATCACTCACTAATTTGTGTTGGGACGAACGCGCAATATTATATATAAAGTATATATATACACACACACACACACATATATATATATATATATATATATATATATATATATATATGTTGTGTGTGTGTGTGTGTGTGTGTGTGTATATGTATTAAGTTATGTAATGAAAAACATGTTTTTTGACTAATCTGCACAAAAATGAAGGTCGGATTTATCACTAACAAACACTAGTTAGCTAAAAAAATATCTGGAAATTAAAAAAACCTTCCAATCTCTAAAATACAATTGTGACAGTTGCAAGATAAGGTACACTAAAACAGTAGAGCATGCACTTATACACTCGTGTATGTTAAGATACACAAATGCAAAGATATACATTCACATATATACACATGTGCATCACATAATAAGGATAAACAAAAAACATACAATATTTTTTGGTTTTGTGTTTAGCCCTCCAGCAACACCATTACAATTATGGTATCACCACACTACTCAGTTAATAGATTTTAACTTCAAGTTAGAGATTAAATATTATGCTGCATGTTTTTTAACAATATATTTATTGGTTGATATAGACCAGGAGTGGCGAACCTTTTTACAGTCGCGTGCCAAAAAAACCATGTAAACAATAAAAAAATTCGCGTGCCCACCAAAGTTTACATATATATATATACCAAATTACAAACATTAAGTCTATTATTTTATACTCATTTTTTGGATAACAATTTTTATGCTTAGGCGCGCCAAGCAAATTTGATCGCTTGCCCAAATGGGCACGCGTGCCATAGGTTCGCCACCACTGATATAAACAGTATATTGGTTTCATATATATAAATATATATATATATATATATATATAATAAATTATATATACAGTGTATATATGTAAAGAACGACGCTTGTTTAGAAGAGTGTCCGCACACGAAGAGGAGAGAAAACGAGCAATGAAAAATGAGGCACCTCCCGAGAATCGAACCCGAGATCACCCGATTGCCGGTCAGATATGATAACCACTACACCAAGGTCCTCCATTAATCAGAATTCGTAATTCTCCTACATACGAGCGGAATCGGAGCGGAAGGTGCCTCATTTTTCATTGCTCGTTTTCTCTCCTTCTTGTACGGACACTCTTCTAAACAAACGTCGTTTACGCAAGTTTACTATACGCTTTACCGCTAAGTAGCGTATCGTCCACGAATTTCGAAAGTTTACTGATCAAATTAATATGGACATCCTTTATGCAAACAATAAACAAGACTGTCCCCAACACAGACTCGTGAAGGAACCTAGCTAGTTAGGATCTTGTGGGTTATAACTCATCATTTACTTCATTTTTCATATAATACAACAACCCACAAGATCCGGTTTTTCTTATATAATTTAAATCTGAATCTATTTTCTTCTATGGTATTTCTTGTCCAAATTGATATTAACGGAGATATAAGCAATTTTTGGATCGATTAAAATCGATTGAAATAGTATGATGGTAATTATTCGTTTTATCCATGGGGGTCGATTTTGATATAAGAATAGGTTTTTCTGATGTATTTTGGTGTTTTATTCAAATCTGACCTTCATTTCTTGTGCAAATGAATTATTGAATGCCAGGTTAGGTTAATTGAATGCCCGAGTAGGTGAACTGTACGCCCTTGATGATTGGTTAGGTTGTCGTGAGATTTTCGTTCGTTTTAATGAAAATATCACGACTTAACCCAACTAACGGAAATCTCACGACAACCTAACCAATTATCAAGGGCGTACAGTGACCTAACCAGGCATTTAATAATTAATTTGCACAAGAAATGGTCAGATTTGAGTAAAACACACCAAAATACACCAGAAAACCCCATCTCATATCAAAATTGAGCCGCGGGGATAAAACGAATAAATACCATCATACTATTTCAATCGATTTTAATCGATCCAAAAATTGTTTGTCTCCGTTAATATTTGCACAAGAATACCATAGAAGAAAATAGATTCAGATTTAAATTCTATATAAGAAAAACCGGATCTTGTGGGTTGTTGTATTATATGAAAAAATGAAGTAAATGATGGGTTATAACCGACAAGATCCGCTAGTTACCATTGCCCACTCCGACTCAGATCCATTTATTACAATTCTTTGATTTCTGTTTATTATTTAAAATTGAAACTATGTACTTACAAAAAGTGAAAAATAGTGTCCAGACCGGTCAAGAATTTCATACATGCCAGAAACGTGTTATTCGGGTGTTATTTGTGTTATATATTGGATAATATTAAGTTTCGGGGATACCACATTTCAGCGATTCGCCCATTTTACACATTGGACCAATCAAGGTGACTCTTACATATGAGTTAAGTTACAATTGGTTAGGTGGTCATTCTAGGTTGGTTATTATTTCCCACATGACCATTTTTCGGCAGTCAGAGGTCCAAAAAATTGGTGTCCACTAAAGTTAATATTTACCTATATATTAACCCTTGAATACCAGACTACGATATTATATATATATATATATATATATATATATATATATAAGGATCCCCCAAGAGAGAATCTGAATTAATATGAATAATTCTCTGATGAGTAAAAAGAAAAATTTGAAATAGCATTTAAGAACAATTCAAATTTAAAAAAAAATGACTTCATAACTGATTTCTAAAATAAAAACCATTACAAAGTTTTTTTCAAATATTTACTAAACAGTACAGAGGATAAATGTAGACATCTGCCTCTACTGATAGCAATAAAAATGAAAGTTATTTTAGTTGGTTGTTTGAATATGGGGACGTAAAATTACTTGGTTTGAACAAATTCAGTTTGAAAGAGGAGTTGTTACTGTCAATTGCTGATTTATTTTTAAAAATATATAATGAATTTAAAATCCTTGAATCTGTAGGGTTACTGGCGCGTGTTTAAATTTCAAATATGTTTTGGAGAAGGGGATGATCATACTCATTTCTGTGGTACTGTGATTTCTAATGGATGAATAAGACGAATTAGCAAGGTACAGTTTATTCTAATGGATAATCCCAGATGTTGCGATAGTCATATCTAAAACTTGGCGCTACGTGCAACATGAGAAAGGTGTTTAAACAATGAGAATGTATCATCCATTTAACCTCAGATTAAATTTGGATTTGCTCGTATTAATCCCCTAAAAATTTCAAAGCTTTTTTAAAATGCAAAAATAGTCTCCCAGAAAATATTTGGCCAAATGTCGTTTATTAGTACACGTGCGCAAGATAGCTACGAATACAAGGTTACGTGAATACTGGCAGAAGGCAGCTACATTGTTCGCGACTGTGTTGCTCCTTCTATGATATTTATTTGTAAGCTTCCGAAAAATAAATCAATATCTTCAAAAAAAAAAATATATATATACACAGGGTGGGCGGAAAGTAGCTCCCTAATTTAAGTTACATATAAATTATGTATAAATTGTGATTGTATTGTTATATTGTTATGGTGTGTTCTCTAAAGTGGTACAATTGTAACGGTAATCTTTTTTTCTCTAAAGTGGTACAATTGTAACGTTCATTTTTTTTTTTCATTTCAGATTGAAGGGTAACATGGCTGAGCGTTTAATACTGCAGGAGCGTGCCCAGTTGGCGGCACGGTACGAAGTTTGGCAATCTGTCGTTCGAGTTCAAAGATGGTGGCGGGCCATTCACGGACCACGTGCCCAAGTGGACCCGAAAACAATCAAGAACTGCCACTCGAAGCTCATGACCACGGGGTCTGTGGCAGATGTTCGAAGATGTGGTCGCCCTTCGACATCCAGGGCCCAGGAGACGGTGCAGGCAGTTCAGGAAATGTTCGCACGGAGTCCACGAAAGTCAACTCGCCAGGCAGCTCGGGAAAGTGGACTCTCCGCTACTCAGTGCGAACTGTGCTGAAGAAGGAGCTGAACTGGCGTGCGTGGAAGCCGCATTACTGCCAATCTCTCTCGGACGAGGACTGCGACATTCGCATGGAGTTCGGGGAAATCATGCTGGCTTGGCATGAAGACTGGCCCCATCTCTTCCGCAACATCCTCTGGAGCGACGAGGCGGTGTTCCACGTCGGAGGCTTTGTCAACCGCCACAATTGCCACTACTGGTCAGGAGAGGATCCCATGGTTACCGCTGAAAAACGGCAGAATCGGTTCAGTGTAACGGTGTAGTGTGGTATGACCTCAGATCAGGTTGTGGGCCCGTTCCTTCTGCGCAACACCATGAATGCTGAGCGGTACCTTGCTATGTTGCGAAACGAGGTCTGGCCGGTTGTCAGCACATGGGAAACATCGACGATCTGATATTTATGCAAGATGGCGCCCCTCCGCACTTCGCTCTTGTTGTCCGTGAGTGGCAGGATGCCCACTTCCCTGGGCGTTGGATGGGTCGTCGTGGTCCACATCAATGGCCAGCCAGGAACCCCGACTTGACACCGTGCGACTTCTTTCTTTGGGGTGGGTAAAGGAAGAAGTCTACCGCACCAAACCGAGGACATTGGAAGAACTGGAGGACCGAATTCGGGAAGTCATGTCCTCCATCCCGCCGGAGTTCCTGCTAAAGTCAGTGGACGCCATTCCTGGGCGGCTCCAGAAGCTGGTGGAAAGAGTTGGAACCCACATTGAATTTTAGAGAAAACCTACCATGTATGCCTACCTTTTCATATTATTTCTTCTGAAATAAATGGATAATATACGTATTTTTTTACCAATCCAAAATAGGGAGCTACTTTCCGCCCACCCTGGTGTGTATATATATATATATATATATATATATACGTAAAGAACGACGCTTGTATAGGAGAACATTCCGCGCAAGATGAGGAGGGAGAACGAACAAATGAAAAAATGAGGTAACCACCCGGGAATCGAACCCGGGATCTTCCGATTGCCGGTCAGATATGATAACCATTACACCATGGGCCTCACTCGATCAGAAGTCGTAATTCTCCTACATACGCGCAGAAACCAATGCTCCAAGGGGGCACCTCCCGCATGCCGCACATTATATACATTTCAACTGCAAACACGCAGTATAATTAACGTAAAAACGACGCTTGTATAGGAGAACATTCCGCGCAAGATGAGGAGGGAGAACGAACAAATTATACTGCGTGTTTGCAGTTGAAATGTATATAATGTGCGGCATGCGGGAGGTGCCCCCTTGGGGCATTGGTTTCTGCGCGTATGTAGGAGAATTACGACTTCTGATCGAGTGAGGCCCATGGTGTAATGGTTATCATATCTGACCGGCAATCGGAAGATCCCGGGTTCGATTCCCGGGTGTTACCTCATTTTTTCATTTGTTCGTTCTCCCTCCTCATCTTGCGCGGAATGTTCTCCTATACAAGCGTCGTTCTTTACGTTAATTATACTGCGTGTTTGCAGTTGAAATGTATATATTATATATATATATATATATATATATATATATATATGATACACACACACACACACAGTATATAATAATAATTAATAATAATAATAATAATAATAATAATAATAATGGAATAGAAAAGATGATGAATGAAAATATATTTGCAGTGAAAATCTAAAGGTCATTCAGTGCGAAAATATATGAAAAATATTTGGTTCGAATATGAAATTGTGGTTCTTACTTCAAGCGTCATTTTAAATTAACTAAAGTTAAAGGTGAGAGATCCTCAGATTTAGGGGATTTCCTAGCATTCGTCAGGTAGGGTTTTCCCTCCTTGAATGAAAAAGCTATGCATAGAGATTTTGAAAAGGGGATGGACAGTTGCCCGCATATGTAATGTTCCTCGCCTCACAGGCGACTCCGTACATGTGGCAACGCCGCAGTGATAGTCAAGGTACCCCAACTGGGGGAAGGTGGGGCAGAGGGGGGACAACCGAGTCCAACAACATATAACACAGACATACAGGGGTTGGACAGAATAATGGAAACATTTGCATTTTCGATGCTATATTTTCTGGTATCATTAATGACATTATGTATCATACTTTATTAAATTAATATGTAACTGCATATAATATTGAGAACATCTTCTATTTTAATATGTTCATATTGGTTTTTCATGTTCTTGTAGAATAAATAAAAAATGTTACTGACTGTGAAAAAATGTTACTGACTGTGAAAGGGGCATGGTAGTAGGAGCCCGTTTGGTTGGTGTCTCGATATTAAAAGTAGCGTGATTGTCCATGAATACATGGAAAGAAATTAAAAAAAAGCTACACCACATAAGCACAGAATTGTTCCCATTATTCTCCCCAACTCCAAATTCATTAGAACTTTGGTACTGGTTGGTGTTAAAATAGGCTTTACTACAGTTCCCACAACATAGTTATGACTGACACTGGTCTTTGCGGACTATTGTTAAATTTTGAAGAAAAACGTTTTGATGCAACAGTCTTTGATTGATTCTTCACAGCTCATAATTATCATATAAGGTTCTTCTGTCGCTTCTGTCAGTGTTGCTTTACGCTCACTATATTCCTTATTTGATGTTCTTTTCTTATTATTTTTGCATGTATTCATAACCTTGAGGACTGTTCCTCGGGATACAGGAGCAATTATGTGACTTTTATTACTGAAACACCAACCAAACGGGCTCCTACTATCATGCCCCTTTCACAGGCAGTAACATCTTTTCCAAGCGCCATATTTTTATTTATTTTAAAAAACATGTAAAACCAATATGAACATATTAAAATAGAAGATGTTCTCAATATTATATGCAGTTACATATTAATTTAATAAAGTACATAACGCCATTAATGATATAAAAAAATACAGCACCGAAAATGCGAGTGTTTCCATTATTCTGTCCAACCGCTGTATATCTAAAGGACACTTGAATATGCATTCGTTGACATATAGGTAATTATATTGTAATGTCTATGTTCACAAAGATAAACAATTAATATGATCGTATACAGCGTTGAACTCCATGTAGTTTACTAGTCTTATACAGTAATACGGTTCCATTATGATTACTGCAAGACTATATGAACAGCTACCACAATACAACGTTTTATATACTAGTGAATTTGAACCAAAAATAGACATTACACAACTAGGAGTGTAATTATATTTTATATAATTACACTTTGAAATAAATATAAATTATCAGTGTTTTTTGGTGTTCAATTTTCTGTAAATATAGATTTTGTTTTGCAATGAAAATTTCAAAATTTCAAATAATCAGTAAGAGAATCAGTTAAATTTGGCCGATGCCAATGCCCAAAAATGGTCGATTCTGCCAATGCCGATGAATCAGTACACACTAGTTTTTATTGATTTTGCTAATTTTGAGGGCCAGGTTCTTTACTGATAAAAATACTATTCAATTTAATGTAATAACATGTTTTATAGATTTAATGACTCACACATTATTGTTCTCCATAAGAAGGCAACACTCAAAGACAAATATGTTAAAGCTGGAGTATCATTGTCTACTCTTTCCTAAACACTTTCTCACCACTCACAAACTGGGGATGTGAAGAACAAAACAGGTTGAGGATGGAAGCGAAAACATCGAAAAAGGATGAGGGGTATATGATAATGATGAGCAAGCGTAAAAGAAAGAAGACTGGTGGGTGGGGAAGGGAATGAGGGAGTGTGGAGATTGGTTGTGTAATGTCTATTTTTGGTTCAAATTCACTAGTATATGAAAAGTTGTATTGTGGTAGCTGTTCATATAGACCTGCACATAATGGACGTTATCTATACCAATAATTGTGACCAGATTTGGATGAGATTTGAGGGTAGCGGTAACTGAGGCCGGGGAAGAACATAGGCTATGTCGCTCGGCCTCGAGGTCATCTGAGGCCGCTGGAGCCCTCTGTATTCCGGATTGGTTGAAAGATAGTGACATTATAGACACGTCATAAAAGATAGTGACATAAAATGGGCGGAGCTCTATCATAGACACGTCATAAAATGGCCGGAGTTCTAGCATATATATTATATATATATACACACACGAGGGCCACTCAATATATTTTGCCCAACCTTTTTTTTATTTCCAAGTTCCTTGTAAGTGCCAGAAATTTGTACACAAGTAGTTACATACCTTTTTTATGAGTTTTTATTTTTCCACATAGTCTCCATCCTTTTCTACGGCTTTCCTCCACCTCGAAACAAGGGCCTTTATTCCTTGTTGGTAAAAGTCCGCTGGGTTCCGCTGGAGCCACCTCTTAACCTTCTCAACAACCTCATCGTCACTCTGAAACTTTCTTCCACGAATAGCATCCTTCATTGGCCCAAACAAATGGAAGTCGGAAGGTGCCAGACCCGGGCTGTATGGAGGGAGGGGTAACACAGTCAAGCGCATTTTTGTGATGGCCTCTCTTGTTTGCAAACTGTTGTGTGGTCTTACGTTATTGTGCAAAAGAAGGACGTCTTCCCGTTTTCTCTCGGTCGAACTCGCTTTATACGTCTCTGGAGTCTCTGTAGGGTAGCAATATATGCCTTTGAGTTGATTGTTTGTACTTTCTTCATAATGTCCACCAGAATCACCCCTTTCATGTCCCAGAAGATGGTGGCCATAACGTTTCCTGCAGAGGGAGCCATTTTGAACTTTTTCTTGCGTGGGGAGTCTGCGTGATGCCACTCCATGGAGTGGCGTTTTGTTTCAGGTTCAAAGTGGTGTACTCAAGCCTCATCCCCAGTCACAATTCGTGAAAGTAAGTCATCCTCTTCTGTCTCGTCTCGAACCAACGACTCAGAAGCAATTTCTTTTTTTTGGGGCTTTGTGATCTTCAGTCAGTTGGCGAGGAACAAGCCGTGAACACATTTTGAGTATCCCAGTTGCTGAATTATCGTATTCACACTTCCTTCACTAATTCCTAGCTCCAATGATAGCTCCTTGTATGTGACGCGCCGATTTGATCGAATGATGCTGTTAGCACGTTGCACAGTGTGAGATGTGACAGCCGATGCCGGGCGACCGCTGCGTGGCTCATCATCGAGGCTGGCTCTCCGTCTCTCCGATGATCTCACAAGTTTAGACCAGCGTCCAACTGTGCTTCAATCAACGGCATCATCTCCGTAAACGTTTTGTAGACGTTTATGAATATTTCCAACTGTTTCCTTCTCTGCAGTTAAGAACTCGATAACAGCTGTCTGTTTACGACGCACATCACTGTCACACGCCATTTTCGAAATTGCGTTAACCATCGGTTTTATACAAGAGCGTTTAAAAGCGGTTTTATACAAGGAGGGGAGATTCAAACTGGAAAAATCCGGTTATGTGAAGCACAGAAAGTTCAAACTTACGGCCCAAAAGACATTTCAGCCCCATGGCCTATTATTTAGCTTAGAGGAAAGGGTGGGGCAAAATATATTGAGTGGCCCTAATATATATATATATATATATATATATATATATATATATATATATATACATATATAATATATACAGTATATATATATATATATAAAA
>JAJOZX010006870.1:12500-115000 GCA_023014485.1 Bathynomus jamesi
TTCCTTCTTCGATACATCTTGACCAGTAAATAATACACGTCACTCCGATGCAATTCCAATGAAGAGAATGAAGTTTAAACAATTTGTGGGTCTATTTATAGATTCTGATTACGTCATGTTATGACAAGAATCCTATCCCTTAGAATCAACATGATGGTGCTCCTTGTCACTATGCCAAAATTGTTCAGGATTATCTAAATGGACGTTTTCCAAATCGCTGGATCGGACGCGGAAGCAACAGACCTTGTGTTGCGAGATGACCAGATTTAACCCCTTTAGATTTCTTTGCATGGGGCTTTATCGAGTCGCACGTCTATCAGACGAAGATTACGAGTCTTGAAAACTTACGTACACGTATACGAACTGCTGCAGATAACATAACCCCGCAAATGCTCCAGAATGTGTTTAGAAATGCTGCGGAACGATTTGAGCTGTGCAGGGATACTGATGGGCGTCACGTCGAATCCTACTCTTAATTATTTAATAAATGTTACCACTTTATCATTTTATGATTGAATTCCATATAATTTCCAAGTGCTTCACAAAAATAGATCCTGACTTTATGTACACCCTGTATATAAGCGACTATGAATTAAATATTGTTAGCCATTAAAGCGCCTCTGCTTCTTCCTCTCTCAGCTTGAGACTGATTAATTATTTAGAAAGAAGAGAGAGAGAGAGAGAGAGAGAGAGAGAAGTTCTATGTTTTGGTTTTAGAAACTCGCTCAGTTTCGATTAGTCTTAGTCTTGATTTGTCCGTTTTTAACATCTGTACTCTTTCTTGGCCTGTTTTAACCGTTCTTAGTCTTTTTAGTTTTAGCCATTGTCAGTCTTTTTCAGCCTGGTTTAGTCTTTTTAAGTTGTTTTCGTATCTTTTAGTTCTTTTTAGTTTTTCTGAGCCTGTTTTACACTTTTTTAGTAGTTTTAATCTCTCTCTCTCAGCCATTTTTGGGTTCTTAGCCTTTTTCTGTCTCTTTTTCTGGAAGTTTATCTTTTTAGTTCCTTTTTTGTCATTTTTAGTCATTTTTAATATTCTTTTAGTTTTTCTTCGTCAATGTTTTATTTATTACGCCTTCTTGAAAGATATGAGAAGACAAATAAGTAAATAAATTGAAATGCAGTGCGCTAAATATATATATACTATACAATGGTTAGAAATTTTGCGTCTTACTGCCGAGATGTCGCATACTCTACAAAACCCTTTTATGCAATTGGCATTTTTGTTTTGGTTCAACACCTACAAATAGGCAGACAAATAAGCACTATAGAAGACGACATCACTGATTTTATCATAAAAATATGGAGGAACTAAAATGAAATGCAGACATCTCCGGACATTGTGTCTTTCATCGTTGACAATCTGAAAATATTTTAGGCCGTTTAAAAAAAAAAAAAAAAAAAAAAAAAATTAAGTAGAACTCAAAGTGAACTTTATTAATATGCCATTATTTATCTCCTTCACATTAACGAGAAGAAAACTACGGAAGCGCCTCCAGATAATTCCCGTTATTTTCTAGCTGTTGTGATTTTAATGTTATAGTGTTCTCTGAATTCTGCATCCGATGACACTATTGCTCCAACATCCCTGAGTTGTGGTTTTGGTGTTATCTGTTTGACTTGCGGTGTTGCGTGCCCTTTATTCAGTAGCATCTTGTTAGCATATAAGTTGGTATTTTTTTCGTTGAACGAAAATGCTGTAATGTCGTTTTGTAATTTTTCTGTCATTTTCTCTTTATATTTCTTTGCGTATCTCTGTCATCCGCGAAACACTATACGATACTGTCATTAATATCCGCATCAATATCTCCAATCATTATTATGAAGAGCGAGGGAGCTGTACCTTGTGGGACAGAGCTGACGACTTCTGAGACTTCAGATTTGACTCCGTTTACTTCGTGTTCTTTTCGCCAAAAAATTAAATATCTATCGTCCCAACTTTTCAGTAATTCTTGTATTGTAAGTTTGTGTGGTATAATTCCATGATCATATTTATCGAAAGCTTTAGCAAAATCAGTATATATTACATTTATGTTTTGACCTCGACACAATGTTTCCACTATTTTCTCTTGGTGGGCTAATAACTATGATAGGCATGATCTTCCAGTCTTGAAGCCATATTGGTTCGGATTGAAAAAAAAAAATTCCATGCAAGTAGTAAGCAATTTTGTCTCAAATTACACGTTCGAAGCACTTTAGAAGGTGGGAGGAGAGAACTACTGGCCGATAGTTCTTAGGTATTGCTCTGTTACCACCTCTGAATAAGGGAGCAATGTTTATGTTCTTTGATGGACGTTGAATTTGTTATGTGTCAAGTTATTTTCTCCATAATAAGTACAGAGGTTTGGCAATACTTTTTATATTTCTTCAGAAACGTGGCACTTCACGTGTCTGGCCCTGGTGTTAAATTTTCTTGTATTTGTTATAGAACCTTAATTACGTTTCCTTCTAGGTAGTAGAATAGTGTCCAAACTTATTCTTGACTGACTTGCATGTGTCAAAGAATTGCTCTGGATTTTCTACTTTCTTCTCGGACTTCAGGGTGCTAAACACAATTAAATTGTTCCTTAAGCAGTTCACCCATTTTTTTCTGGGTAATTTGTGTACTTGGTTACTCCATCTTTTAACCCTTTTAGACACAGTGGTTTGAGAATAAACCCACCTTTTCAATCCTAACTTTATCCTAAAACCATCACATGTGCTCCTTTTCCGTCTGTCAAAATGTAACAAGATTACCACATAAAAGAAAACAAAAAAATAATAAAACTAAAATAAAGTAATAAAATAATAAAAAATTTGCGTGTGTGCCGCAAACAGTTAACGAACCAATGCTCTCTTTACATTGCATTTTTCTTTTCGCAAACGTGTAGAAGTATTTTGGGTTATTTTTCATGTTTTCTGCTACTTTGTTTCCTTCCTCGTTTGTATTGTGGATGAATGTTTGTTTCAGGTCCATTTCTGTTTTGCATAGTTTCTTAACTTTTTTCTCTAATTTAAGTCCATTGCTTCAGTTCTGCATCCGTGGAGATTTTTTACGGTTTGTTTTTTTTGTCTTAATAATGTTCTCATTTTTCTCTCGAGCTTAGCATAGTACGTTCTCTTTCTTATCTTTCCGGAACATGTTTCAGCAATATGGTTATTTCGTTTTTTATTATAGATTATATTCTTTTGGAGTCTTCTCTTAAATTAGCAATTCCCAATTTACTTTCTTGAAATTTTCATTTACACTTTCCCAGTGTACTTTCTTTGCATTCATATTTAAACCTTCAAATATTCCTTTTGACTCTTGGATGCGCTTTGGGTCTTTTTGGTCTTCTGGTCCTGACTTTATTTGTATACTGATTTGGTTATGGTCAAAGGAATTTTGTGTGCGTTACATTTGTACTTATTTTTGTGATTGTTATTTTTCAAAGTTGCCAAAACGTTCTATTTTCTCGTCTCTCCACAGATTTCCTGCGTAAGTGCATAATGTTCCATAATATCTAATAGCATTATTTCCTGGGTTCTATCATCTTTTGTAATGTTATATGGAGTATACTTTGTATATAAGTTCGTCATTTTTCTTCCTTGTTATGAATGGAAAGTTAAAATCCCCCCATAAATTAAAATATTTGGTGCTGGGGTTTCAAGTGATGTTAACCTGTTTTCTGTTTCATTTGTAACGAATTGGAATTCACTCTTTTGTAGTGTTTGTGGTCTGTAGACGTTCACAAATAATGATTAGGTTCAGTTCTTTCACTTCTAAAATAATATTCGATTGTGTTGTTTGATTTGCTTACCTTCACTTCGCCTGTCTACGTGTTTTTCATGTAATTGCAGCAGCCTCCTCCTTTTCTAGAAAATCTATCCGCTCTGTATATGGTGTATTTATTTAGTGTTATTTGTCTTCGAGGCAGTTTTCAAAACTTCTTTCACATTTATGCAAGTGCATTTCCGTTAACCAAATTATATTTGTAGTGGTTTTCAGAGCGAAATTTTGTGTATGTATTGTAATTTGCGATCTACTTTGTTAGTGTACAGTCCGTACATATTTGTATATAGTAAATTTAGAGGGTTATTGTGTTCGGTGTTCGGTTGTATTGGATGCTAGTTATTATCAGGTTGGTTTTTGTCGGTACCTGGTCGGTGTTATTGGTTGGTCCTTGCAGTCGAGAGTACTAAGGAGTGCCCTTCTTTGGTACCACTGTGATTGTTAAATTAACTGCGAGTGGTGTTAGATAGGTAGACAGTGTATGTATTGCTGTGGTACATATTTGTGCGAAGTCCGTCCTTTTCTCCTTAAAAGTGAGTTGTTCTTTTATCATTCTTATTTCTTAGAAGAAAAAAAGGTTCTTTACTCATAATGTTACTTCTTTCATTTCATGTGAGAGGTGTGTTTACTCTTTCTTATATAATATGAATTCTCGTTTCATTTGTAATAAAGTTGGGTTAAAATGTACCAAATCAGATTTTAACAGTTAGAGGAACTAAATAACGGACTTTATTTTTTAGAAAATTCACATAAATAAAATTTATTGAAATTTTTTTAAAATGTTTCGCAAATTTCACTTTGAAAAAGATTCCTCAAGCAAAATTTGTTCATTAACTTAATTTTACTATTCATTATTATAATTTCTCTCTCTCTCTCTCTCTCTCTCTCTCTCTCTCTCGATGTCGATTTTAGAAGTACGATGTCGATTTTAGAAGTATGTTTAGTTTAAATGATAACCCAACTCGCAACAATGGTTGGAAGTTGGATTTGAAACGGTTTAGGACTAGTGTGTGTGGGAATTACTTTACGTATAAGATCTGTGACACATGGAACAGGTTACCTTCGGAAGTTGTGAACAGTTCCTCTGTGGATCAGTTCAAGAAAAGGGTAGACCAAATCTTGCACACTATTTGAGTGTGTAAAGACATTTTGGACCTCAGTCTGCGGAAATTTCTTTTCCTATAAAATAGTTAATATCTGGAACCAACTTCCCTCAGAGGTTGTTTCCAGTGAAAGTGTAAATCTGTTTACAAATAGGCTAGACAAAGTACTGAATACTCTCATGTGAGCAAACTAAATATAGAGCTATTTATATATTCTCCACTTTCCTGTAAAATTTCCTTGGCTACTTTTCCAGGGTCAAGGTATTTTCTTCAACCTTTTTCCGTACCTGCCTCTGGCAGGGAGGGAGCGGAGGGTGGGGAGAGAGCCTTCTACTTTTCTATCCAGTTTTCTACTACTGCTAGGATAGTTGAAAGAAAAATAAACTTTTACAAAATTTTCCCTGGCACCCGTTGCCATTGGTACCTCCTCGGTATGGGCCGCAAGGCCTTTTGAGGTACTTCTTTTCCTTGTAACACTCTCTCTCTCTGTTTATTTGTGTGCTTGTCTGTGTAAAATACTTTACCAATGAATGCTTCAGTGTGGAGTCTTTTCAACAAGTGCGAGCACTTGAAAAACCAACTTTCAGAAATATATTTCTGATCAGGAGTCAAACACATCTTTCCTGACGGTACTGCGGAGTTGGCGAAAGAAAGAGAGTGTAAAAGACAGGAGCAACGTTCTCTCATGATGTCTGAAAATATTCCAAATGTAAGTTCTATATTGTTGTATGAAGAGAATTGGATGAAGCGTTTGTTTATATGGAGAGGAAAAAGTTCTGCTAGGTTTCCATGGCAACCGTTAATTAGTTTGTCAATTTTTACATACGTTTAATAATAATTACACACACACACACACACACACACACAGGGTGATTGAAAAGTAAGGACCCAATTTCAAATGGCTGTATTTACTAAACGAAAAGTGGTATTACAGAAATTCTTTCAACATTTTAAAACAGAAACATTGCCATTTATTCTGCTATCTCAACATAAGCCCCGGCATTCTGAACACATTTCTGTAGCCGCGAAGACACAGACGCAACACTTTTCCGTGAGAAGTCTTCAGGCAGAGCGGCAAAAACATCTCGGATTCGCCGTTCCAATTCGTTAAGTGTCCGGGGTTTTGCTCGGTACACTTCCTCTTTAGCCGAGCTGCCTGCCGTATGGATTTCTGTGGGCTCCTCTGAAACACTTCTCTGACAACATTCATATTTTCCTCCGATCGGGATGTCGATGGTCTCCCGGACCGCGCTTCATCCTTCACAGAACCTTTTGTCATGAGCTTTGTGTGACAGTTTCTGATGACCTTTGCACCGATGGTAGCGTGTCTTCCATGAACTGACCTCCACCATCTCTGCACTTGAACCACAGACTGCCACACCTCGTGCCTGGCAGCTATTTGAGCGCGTTCCCGTACTGTCAATTTTTGTGCCACTGTTACCTGCAAAACAAAGGGAAAATTGTATTAGCTTCAAATGGCAATGTTTGTGCTTTAAAATTGTGCAAGAATAGTAGCAACACAGCATTCCGTTTAGGAGATATAACCATTTGAAATTGGGTCCTTACTTTTCAATCACCCTGTGTGTATATATATATTTATATATATATATATATATATATATATATATATATATATATATAATATATATATATAATTATGCGGGTTGCTTCTACAGAGCTTCAATTTAATATTTAGTAGAAATCCAATGACAAGGAGAAATGTAAATGCCATGAAAAGTCTTCTTTATTGCGCAACGTTTCGAGCAATACGCTCATCTTCAGGCTGTTTAATAACAATGTGAAATTAAAATCAATATTGAATGAAAAACAAACAGAAATTTCTATAACCTATTCGTAAAGACAAATTTTAAAAGACTGAGAAAAGAGGGTTAAGTTCTAAGTTATACAGATTTACATATCAAAATTAAGAAGTTTTTTTAAATACATGTAGTAAATGTGAAATTAATACACTGGAAAAATTACCAATAGTACACTGGAACAATGGAGCTATCTACCTTACACAGCAGTATCCGAGGCCGACTAATTTGAGCAGAGGAGACGGGAATGAAGATGGCGAGGGAGATAGGGGAAGGAGGGATTATAAGGAATTGGGGAAGGAGGAGGGATCATAGCAATTGAGAGGGACGGACGATGAGTCAACATTCAGACTAGGGGACAATGCTTTAATGAAAAGGGATTCTAAAATTCTTAGTGAGTTGGGACAAGTATTACAACCAAGAATTTTAAAATTGTCTAAAGTGACATCAATTTTGCATTTGATGCTATGTTCACGTATGCTCGAGGCTTCCTTAGTTTTTAAAATTTTACCTGTTCGGCCACTTATTCCCATATGCGAATAAAATCTAGCCCTGAGAGAGCGAACAGTGCTGCCGATGTAATTCCCAAGGAGACACCTAGGGCAGGTAAATAAATATACAACACCGCTACGCAACGAGTCAGGGGTTCGATCCTTCGCTGAGAAAAAGCTACCTAAAGACGTTTTATTAATAAATATGATGCGGAAATCAGTATGATAAAAAAATTTCCTTAACAATTTTGTAAATTTAAGCTTAAATTCCTTATTCAAGGGACCCATTTCAGGTACCAAGAAATATTTTATATCCTTCGGCACTGTAATACATGGAAGTTGAGGGCTATAAACATTATTTAAGAAGGATCTAATTAGTTTGTCTACATATTGAACAGGAAAACTATTATTAGTAAAGTATGATCTTAGATTATTAAATTCATCATTAAGTAAGGTAAAATTAGAGGTCAAATTATATCCTCTGAACAGGAGAGTTTTAATACAAGACATCTTATAGTTGAAATCAGTAAAACTAAAAAAATTCATGCCCAAACCAGTGAAAGTGGGTTTCCTATAAACTGATGTAGTAATAGAATCACCGTTTTTCGAAATTAAAAGATCTAAGAAGGGGAGGGAGCCATTTTGCTCAGTTTCCATTGTATACGTTATATTGGGGTGCAAAGAATTTAGGAAGTTAAAGAATTGTTGCGCTTGTACCGCATTATCAAAGACTGCTATCGAATCATCAACGAAGCGTCGATAGAAAATTGGCTTGAGATGAGTGGGAGATTGTCTAAAAATTACACTTTCTAAATGAGTCATAAAAAAGTCAGCTGCTAGCGGTCCGACTGGTGATCCCATCCCTACCATAATTTTGGTAAACCTTATGTTTATAGCCCTCAACTTCCATGTATTACAGTGCCGAAGGATATAAAATATTTCTTGGTACCTGAAATGGGTCCCTTGAATAAGGAATTTAAGCTTAAATTTACAAAATTGTTAAGGAAATTTTTTTATCATACTGATTTCCGCATCATATTTATTAATAAAACGTCTTTAGGTAGCTTTTTCTCAGCGAAGGATCGAACCCCTGACTCGTTGCGTAGCGGTGTTGTATATTTATTTACCTGCCCTAGGTGTCTCCTTGGGAATTACATCGGCAGCACTGTTCGCTCTCTCAGGGCTAGATTTTATTCGCATATGGGAATAAGTGGCCGAACAGGTAAAATTTTAAAAACTAAGGAAGCCTCAGCATACGTGAACATAGCATCAAATGCAAAATTGATGTCACTTTAGACAATTTTAAAATTCTTGGTTGTAATACTTGTCCCAACTCACTAAGAATTTTAGAATCCCTTTTCATTAAAGCATTGTCCCCTAGTCTGAATGTTGACTCATCGTCCGTCCCTCTCAATTGCTATGATCCCTCCTCCTTCCCCAATTCCTTATAATCCCTCCTTCCCCTATCTCCCTCGCCATCTTTCATTCCCGTCTCCTCTGCTCAAATTAGTCGGCCTCGGATACTGCTGTGTAAGGTAGATAGCTCCATTGTTCCAGTGTACTATTGGTAATTTTTCCAGTGTATTAATTTCACATTTACTACATGTATTTAAAAATAACTTCTTAATTTTGATATGTAAATCTGTATAACTTAGAACTTAACCCTCTTTTCTCAGTCTTTTAAAATTTGTCTTTACGAATAGGTTATAGAAATTTCTGTTTGTTTTTCATTCAATATTGATTTTAATTTCACATTGTTATTAAACAGCCTGAAGATGAGCGTATTGCTCGAAACGTTGCGCAATAAAGAAGACTTTTCATGGCATTTACATTTCTCCTTGTCATTGGATTTCTACTAAATATTAAATTGAAGCTCTGTAGAAGCAACCCGCATAATTATATATATTCAAGGTATGGACAAGATGGCCTCAGGGCTTATCGCCATGTTTGGAAGACTTCACGAAAGTTTCTCAAGTCAAAACTGGACTGTTATTTTCTTGAAATGTGTCGGACTTGCAGGATTTTCCCGAAATTTGTTTACTTCAAACTCTACCGTGATAATCTATATGACTCTGAATTTTATCAATCGTCCCTGGAATATTTATTAAATAATGAAATTAATTATAAAATCAAAATATCAGATTCGCATAACAAGTCTCTTGGGCATTATATAACTACTCTTAAAAATACCTTGTCGTTGTTGGACTATTTATTAATAATTTCTCTTGTACAACGTGAACTAGAAAAATTTCACTCTACCATCTTGGAAACACATGAACGTAAGTTAAAGGCTTTGGGAATGAATTCACCAAATTTTTTCAATTCAGAGAAGGTAATTTCGAATCTTTCTAGTTACACACTCTCCCCTCGGGAAAAGTTTTTACTGTCACTTGGTTTGCAATTTAAGCTTCCGTTGTTTCAAATATATAAGCCCTCGTTTTTTCTTTACTTTGAAAAATTTTTCAATGGCTTGAAAAATGTTCCCCATGTGGGGGATTTCAACAATCTCAAATGTCAGTTCTCAAATTTAACTCAAGAATTTTTTCTTAAACTTAGAAATCTTAAATTTCAATCTTTCATATTTAGGAAGAGTGATTTGCAGTGTATTAAGAATTTGGCAAAGAACCAGGAGATTGTTGTGACTAGACCAGACAAGGGTAACGGAGTGGTTATTTTGAATAAATCGGACTACATAAACAAAACTAATGAAATCCTAAGTGATCTTACTAAATTCAAACAAATTCTAGAACCTGTAAATAAAGTCATTGTAAGGTTAGAAGACCAGGTTAATAGATTTCTGTCACGACTAAAGTCCTTAAAGATAATAAAAAATGATACTTACTCTCAGTTGTTCGCATCTGGTGCTAATCTTGCTCAATTATACTGTCTGCCTAAAATCCATAAAGCTGGAACACCTCTCCGTCCTATTTTAGCTTCGTATAACTTACCCACCTTTCAATTGGCAAAATTTGTTGTTCGTCTCCTGTCCCCCTTTGCGAAAAATGTTTACACTATAAATAACTCGTTTGAATTCCAAAAAGAACTCCTGGGTAAAAACTTCGATTCAAAAAGTTTTTTGTCAGTTTTGATGTAAAGTCACTTTTCACAAATGTACCTGTATCTGAAACTATTGCCATTATTTTAGATAGGGTTTTTAGCTCAGTTGATAATTTTCATGGTTTTTCATTGTCTCATTTGAAGGAACTTTTAGAATTGGTCTTCAAACAATGCTATTTCACTTTCAACAATAAGGTTTACCAACAAATTGATGGGGTAGGGATGGGATCACCAGTCGGACCGCTAGCAGCTGACTTTTTTATGACTCATTTAGAAAGTGTAATTTTTAGACAATCTCCCACTCATCTCAAGCCAATTTTCTATCGACGCTTCGTTGATGATTCGATAGCAGTCTTTGATAATGCGGTACAAGCGCAACAATTCTTTAACTTCCTAAATTCTTTGCACCCCAATATAACGTATACAATGGAAACTGAGCAAAATGGCTCCCTCCCCTTCTTAGATCTTTTAATTTCGAAAAACGGTGATTCTATTACTACATCAGTTTATAGGAAACCCACTTTCACTGGTTTGGGCATGAATTTTTTTAGTTTTACTGATTTCAACTATAAGATGTCTTGTATTAAAACTCTCCTGTTCAGAGGATATAATTTGACCTCTAATTTTACCTTACTTAATGATGAATTTAATAATCTAAGATCATACTTTACTAATAATAGTTTTCCTGTTCAATATGTAGACAAACTAATTAGATCCTTCTTAAATAATGTTTATAGCCCTCAACTTCCATGTATTACAGTGCCGAAGGATATAAAATATTTCTTGGTACCTGAAATGGGTCCCTTGAATAAGGAATTTAAGCTTAAATTTACAAAATTGTTAAGGAAATTTTTTTATCATACTGATTTCCGCATCATATTTATTAATAAAACGTCTTTAGGTAGCTTTTTCTCAGCGAAGGATCGAACCCCTGACTCGTTGCGTAGCGGTGTTGTATATTTATTTACCTGCCCAGGTGTCTCCTTGGGAATTACATCGGCAGCACTGTTCGCTCTCTCAGGGCTAGATTTTATTCGCATATGGGAATAAGTGGCCGAACAGGTAAAATTTTAAAAACTAAGGAAGCCTCCAGATACGTGAACATAGCATCAAATGCAAAATTGATGTCACTTTAGACAATTTTAAAATTCTTGGTTGTAATACTTGTCCCAACTCACTAAGAATTTTAGAATCCCTTTTCATTAAAGCATTGTCCCCTAGTCTGAATGTTGACTCATCGTCCGTCCCTCTCAATTGCTATGATCCCTCCTCCTTCCCCAATTCCTTATAATCCCTCCTTCCCCTATCTCCCTCGCCATCCTTCGTTCCCGTCTCTGCTCAAATTAGTCGGCCTCGGATACTGCTGTGTAAGGTAGATAGCTCCATTGTTCCAGTGTACTATTGGTAATTTTTCCAGTGTATTAATTTCACATTTACTACATGTATTTAAAAATAACTTCTTAATTTTGATATGTAAATCTGTATAACTTAGAACTTAACCCTCTTTTCTCAGTCTTTTAAAATTTGTCTTTACGAATAGGTTATAGAAATTTCTGTTTGTTTTTCATTCAATATTGATTTTAATTTCACATTGTTATTAAACAGCCTGAAGATGAGCGTATTGCTCGAAACGTTGCGCAATAAAGAAGACTTTTCATGGCATTTACATTTCTCCTTGTCATTGGATTTCTACTAAATATATATATATATATATATAATGTGTGAGCGTGTACAGTCTCAATCCAAAGCATTCAAAAATAAATAAATAAATAATAATAATTTCTGAGTTTAGCATTTCACGTTTTTAATATTGAATAAAATATATTTAATTTATTTTATAGAGACCAAATACATAACACACAATAAATACAGACTTTAGTTAAAAATACTTGATCGACACTCAGTTTTATGCTGTAGTTTAAGACTACTAATAATATAATTATATCAGCCATACAAAACTCATAACCTACAGTCGGTTAAGGAAAGTCCTGTGGTGCGTGAAACTCCACTTTTCTTACCGATAAGAAACATTGAGCTTTATGGCAGGACTTTTTTAAATCGAGCGTACAGTCTGCTTCAAAAATAGTTTTGAAATGAGTGTAAAATTAGTTTTGAAATTGATTGCATCCTCGGAATTTTTTTTCTTTAATTCAAACAAAAAAAATTGGATCACCTGAAGATCAGGGCCCCCAGCCTTTTCTAGTTGGCCTTATAAGACTAACTAACGAAAATATCACGACCTGACCTAACCAGTCGTTAGATCAACTGTACGCCCTTCACGAGTGGTTAGGTTAGGTCGTTATATTTTAGTTAGTTAGCCTTATAAAGCTAACTAAAGAAGGCTGGGGGCCCTGCTCTTCGGGTGATCTAAAAAAATTGCTTAGATTTTAGACTAACAAAGTATTGCGTTCAAAATTCAGGTTCAAATTTGTTAAAAGTAAACGACCGGGTGGCCACAAAGTCCCTTTGCATGAAAAACAAGGGCAACATACAGATATGCTGTAACTTCACTGCAAAGGGACTTTGTGGCCATTCTGTAAGTAAATTATGCTACTTGGAAATGAATTTGGTTTAGATTAAACACACACACACACACACACACACACACACACACACACACACACACAGATTATAATGACGTAGAATTCATGTAGTGGAACCGAATTCCAAGTAAGTAGTGTTTGGTGGGATAAAGGTGGTGTAATACACTTTGAAACCTTAGCACACAACCAAACAATCACCGCTCAAGTCTACTGTCAACAACTGGATCGATTGAACACTGCACGAAAAGAAAAGAGACCTTTGGTTAATCGGAAAGGAATCGTGTTCCACCACGACAACGCACGTCCTCATACCGCTCGGATCACTTCTGCAAAAATTGAGGAGCTTGGGTGGAAAAACTTCCACATCCTCCATATTCTCCAGACCTTGCGCCTTCAGATTATCATCTCTTCAGGAGTCTGCAAAACTATCTTGACGAGAAATAGTATACTTCTTTAGATGACCTGCACACCAGTCTTTGTACGTTTTTTGCCTCAAAACCGCTTGAATTTTATAAACATGGCATTGAAAAGCTTGTAGGACGTTGGCAGTCACTGATTCCGATGGAAAATATATACTAGATTAAAAAGTTTTTTTTTTTTTTATCCTTCAAATTCCGATCTAAAAAACGACATTACTTATGGGATGACCTGATATATATATATATATATTATACAGGGTGGGCCGTAAGTTTCCATACATAGGAAAAATAAACATTTTTTTATGGACAACCATTTTTATTTATATAATATGCTCTACATGGTTGCCATTGTTTTGAAAACACATTTCAATACGTGTTCCCCACTGTTGATGAACACGCATTAGCACAGTTGAGGTTATGCTTGTAATGGCGTTGGTGATACGTTCCTTTAGATGATTTATGTCTCGTATCTTTTCCTGATACACCATGGCCTTCAAGTGCCCCCAAAGATAGAAATCAAGGGGGGTGAGATCTGGGGATCTGGGAGGCCACTCCACAGGACCACGCCGACCAATCCAAGCATCCGGAAACTGCTGATCCAAATACCGACGCACGTGAAGACCATAATTTAAATTTTCCTATGTATGGAAACTTAGGGCCCACCCTGTATATATATATATATATATATATATATATATATATATATATATATAATATTTAGGAGAAATCCAATGACAAGGAGAAATGTAAATGCCATGAAAAGTTTTCTTTAATGCGCAACGTTTCGAGCAATACGCTCATCTTCAGGCTGTTTAATAACAATGTGAAATTAAAATCAATATTGAATGAAAAACAAAACAGAAAATTTCTATAACCTATTCGTAAAGACAAATTTTAAAAGACTGAGAAAAGAGGGTTAAATTCTAAGTTATACAGATTTACATATAAAAATTAAGAAGCTATTTTTAAATACATATAGTAAATGTGAAATTAATACACTGGAAAAATTAACAATAGTACACTGGAATAATGGAACTAGCTACCTTACACTGCAGTTTCCGAGGCTGACTAATTTGAGCAGAGACAAGAACGGGAAACACAAGAGATGGCGAGGGCGATTGGGGAAGGAGGGATTATAAGGAATTGGGGAGGGAGGAGGGATCATAGCAAATTGAGGGGGACGGCAGATGAGTCAACATTCAGACTAGGGGACAATGCTTTAATGAAAAGCGATTCTAAAATTCTTAGTGAGTTGGGACAAGTATTACAACCAAGAATTTTAAAATTGTCTAAAGTGACATCAATTTTACATTTAATGCTGTGTTCGCGAATACTCGAGGCTTCTTTAGTTTTTAAAATTTTACCTGTTCGGCCACTTATTCCCATATGCGAATAAAATCTGGCCCTGAGAGAGCGAACAGTGCTGCCAATGTAATTCCCAAGGAGACACCTAGGGCAGGTAAATAAATATACAACACCGCTACGCAACGAGTCAGGGGTTCGATCCTTCGCTGAGAAAAAGCTACCTAAAGACGTTTTATTAATAAATATGATGCGGAAATCAGTATGATAAAAAAATTTCCTTAACAATTTTGTAAATTTAAGCTTAAATTCCTTATTCAAAGGACCCATTTCAGGTACCAAGAAATATTTTATATCCTTCGGCACTGTAATACATGGAAGTTGAGGGCTATAAACATTATTTAAGAAGGATCTAATTAGTTTGTCTACATATTGAACAGGAAACTATTATTAGTAAAGTATGATCTTAGATTAATAAATTCATCATTAAGTAAGGTAAAATTAGAGGTCAAATTATATCCTCTGAACAGGAGAGTTTTAATACAAGACATCTTATAGTTGAAATCAGTAAAACTAAAAAAATTCATGCCCAAACCAGTGAAAGTGGGTTTCCTGTAAACTGATGTAGTAATAGAATCACCGTTTTTCGAAATTAAAAGATCTAAGAAGGGGAGGGAGCCATTTTGCTCAGTTTCCATTGTATACGTTATATTGGGGTGCAAAGAATTTAGGAAGTAAAGAATTGTTGCGCTTGTACCGCATTATCAAAGACTGCTATCGAATCATCAACGAAGCGTCGATAGAAAATTGGCTTGAGATGAGTGGGAGATTGTTAAAAATTACACTTTCTAAATGAGTCATAAAAAAGTCAGCTGCTAACGGTCCGACTGGTGATCCCATCCCTACCCCATCAATTTGTTGGTAAACCTTATTGTTGAAAGTGAAATAGCATTGTTTGAAGACCAATTCTAAAAGTTCCTTAAAATGAGACAATGAAAAACCATGAAAATTATCAACTGAGCTAAAAACCCTATCTAAAATAATGGCAATAGTTTCAGATACAGGTACATTTGTGAAAAGTGACTTTACATCAAAACTGACAAAAAACTTTTTTGAATCGAAGTTTTTACCAAGGAGGTCTTTTTGGAATTCAAACGAGTTATTTATAGTGTAAGCATTTTTCGCAAAGGGGGGACAGGAGACGAACAACAAATTTTGCCAATTGAAAGGTGGGTAAGTTATACGAAGCTAAAATAGGACGGAGAGGTGTTCCAGCTTTATGGATTTTAGGCAGACAGTATAATTGAGCAAGATTAGCACCAGATGCGAACAACTAAGAGTAAGTATCATTTTTTATTATCTTTAAGGACTTTAGTCGTGACAGAAATCTATTAACCTGGTCTTCTAACCTTACAATGACTTTATTTACAGGTTCTAGAATTTGTTTGAATTTAGTAAGATCATTTTAGCTTCGTATAACTTACCCACCTTTCAATTGGCAAAATTTGTTGTTCGTCTCCTGTCCCCCTTTGCGAAAAATGCTTACACTATAAATAACTCGTTTGAATTCCAAAAAGACCTCCTTGGTAAAAACTTCGATTCAAAAAAGTTTTTTGTCAGTTTTGATGTAAAGTCACTTTTCACAAATGTACCTGTATCTGAAACTATTGCCATTATTTTAGATAGGGTTTTTAGCTCAGTTGATAATTTTCATGGTTTTTCATTGTCTCATTTTAAGGAACTTTTAGAATTGGTCTTCAAACAATGCTATTTCACTTTCAACAATAAGGTTTACCAACAAATTGATGGGTAGGGATGGGATCACCAGTCGGACCGTTAGCAGCTGACTTTTTTATGACTCATTTAGAAAGTGTAATTTTTAGACAATCTCCCACTCATCTCAAGCCAATTTTCTATCGACGCTTCGTTGATGATTCGATAGCAGTCTTTGATAATGCGGTACAAGCGCAACAATTCTTTAACTTCCTAAATTCTTTGCACCCCAATATAACGTATACAATGGAAACTGAGCAAATGGCTCCCTCCCCTTCTTAGATCTTTTAATTTCGAAAAACGGTGATTCTATTACTACATCAGTTTACAGGAAACCCACTTTCACTGGTTTGGGCATGAATTTTTTTAGTTTTACTGATTTCAACTATAAGATGTCTTGTATTAAAACTCTCCTGTTCAGAGGATATAATTTGACCTCTAATTTTACCTTACTTAATGATGAATTTATTAATCTAAGATCATACTTTACTAATAATAGTTTTCCTGTTCAATATGTAGACAAACTAATTAGATCCTTCTTAAATAATGTTTATAGCCCTCAACTTCCATGTATTACAGTGCCGAAGGATATAAAATATTTCTTGGTACCTGAAATGGGTCCTTTGAATAAGGAATTTAAGCTTAAATTTACAAATTGTTAAGGAAATTTTTTTATCATACTGATTTCCGCATCATATTTATTAATAAAACGTCTTTAGGTAGCTTTTTCTCAGCGAAGGATCGAACCCCTGACTCGTTGCGTAGCGGTGTTGTATATTTATTTACCTGCCCTAGGTGTCTCCTTGGGAATTACATTGGCAGCACTGTTCGCTCTCTCAGGGCCAGATTTTATTCGCATATGGGAATAAGTGGCCGAACAGGTAAAATTTTAAAAACTAAAGAAGCCTCGAGTATTCGCGAACACAGCATTAAATGTAAAATTGATGTCACTTTAGACAATTTTAAAATTCTTGGTTGTAATACTTGTCCCAACTCACTAAGAATTTTAGAATCGCTTTTCATTAAAGCATTGTCCCCTAGTCTGAATGTTGACTCATCTGCCGTCCCCCTCAATTTGCTATGATCCCTCCTCCTCCCCAATTCCTTATAATCCCTCCTTCCCCAATCGCCCTCGCCATCTCTTGTGTTTCCCGTTCTTGTCTCTGCTCAAATTAGTCAGCCTCGGAAACTGCAGTGTAAGGTAGCTAGTTCCATTATTCCAGTGTACTATTGTTAATTTTTCCAGTGTATTAATTTCACATTTACTATGTATTTAAAAATAGCTTCTTAATTTTTATATGTAAATCTGTATAACTTAGAATTTAACCCTCTTTTCTCAGTCTTTTAAAATTTGTCTTTACGAATAGGTTATAGAAATTTTCTGTTTTGTTTTTCATTCAATATTGATTTTAATTTCACATTGTTATTAAACAGCCTGAAGATGAGCGTATTGCTCGAAACGTTGCGCATTAAAGAAGACTTTTCATGGCATTTACATTTCTCCTTGTCATTGGATTTCTCCTAAATATTAAATTGAAGCTCTGTAGAAGCAACCCGCATGATTATATATATATATATATATATATATATATCGGCTATTGATTGGTGGCGCGGAAAACGCAGTTTAATAATAAACAGGAACACCAGAGAAAATACAAACATCCTTCAAGGTTTAATAGTACCAACGTTTCGGAATGCACTAATTCCATCTTCAGGGCTAAAACAATAAAATTCCAAATCACATACAAAATACAAATTGCTTAATAACAATTTAAAATAAACTTAAAAAATTATAAAAAGTAGCTAAGAAAATGTAAAACATTAAAACTAAAAGGTAAATAAATGTGAAGTTAAAAAGTTAAAATTATAAAAAGTAAAATCATTAAAACTGAAATGTAAATAAAATAAACTAGTACCTTAACCAAAACATAGTAGATCTATCGATGATTCGTCAGAATTTAGGTCTGGTTTTAGTTTATAAATAAACAAAGACTCCATAATTTTAAGCTTAAGGTCAGAGCTTCCGGCAGCAAGTACGTTGAAATTAGACTGTGAAATTGAGTGGTTATTGTTGTGCGAGTGATCACGTATGAGAGAATTACGTGGTTTGCCAAGGGGTAAATTTGTACGGACCGATTTACCGAGATGTTCGTAAATGCGAAATTTTAAATGTCTTTTAGTTTTACCTATATATGACCCATACAGTGGTCACACTTGTATTGATAAACTATGGATGACTTAAGAAGTGTAGGAATAACATCCTTGTATTTAAATAAATGGTAAATCGATTTAGACGGGGTGAATATAATTTTTATACAAAGTTGTGGGTAGAATTCCTTGAGCAATTTTAAAAGTTTTTCTAATGTTAAAACTTGAGGTTCCCATATAGGGCAAAGTGAAATACAGGATATCTTTGGGGACTGTAATTAAGTCTCTAGTTGTAGGGCTTATTAATCTATTTAAGGTTCTGCCTATTGTACTCTCCACCAGTCTAGAAGGGAAATTATTCTTGGCAAGGAGTTTTCGGATGAAATCTAGTTCATCGTGTAGTTTAAAGTAATCTGAACAGATATTGAAAGCTCTATTGGTCAGAGTCGAAATTAAATTTCGTTTGAAACCTAAAGGGATAAAGGAAGAAAAGTTCGTAGTAAGATTGGTGAATGTCGGCTTTCGGTAAACGGAAGTTTCAAAAGAGGAATTAGTTTTTATTATCTTAATGTCCAAAAAGGACAGAGAGCTATTAGATTCAACTTCTGAAGTAAATTGAATGTTAGGGTGCTTAGAATTAAGGTAATTACGAAACAAAGGGATATGGTCTTGTGATTTAAACAGGAGAAAAGTGTCATCAATATATCTTCTATAAAAAACCGGTTTAAAGTTGGAAGGACACTCATTCAACCATTTGACTTCATGGTGACACAGAAACGCGTTAGCTAAGGTGGGACCAAGAGGAAGACCCATTTGAACACCTTCAGTTTGTTTAAAATATTCACCGTTGAATATAAATATAAGGTCTTCCACGGAAAATTTTAGTAGTTCTTTCATTTGGCCTCTATTAAAACCCTGCACAGTATCAGTATTATTAAAAAGATTGTCAATACATATATCAATAGTTTCTGCAACAGGCACATTGGTAAATAAAGATTTTACATCGAAGCTAGCCATTGTGTAAGAATTATTATTTAATGAGGTAATTTCTCTAACGAAAGAAAAAGAATCCCGTGCTGTATACAAATTATAAGTTATAGGTGATAGTATGGGAACCAAGAATTTTGAAAGGTTATAACTAAAAGTTCCTAGAGCCGATAAAATTGGCCTAAGCGGACAATTAGGTTTGTGTATTTTAGGGAGTCCGTACATAATGCCTGGGCTGGATCTAGAAACAAATAATTTAGAAAAAACCGTGTCTAAGATTATATTATTAGATTTAAGTTTTCTAACTTAAACTAGAGACTTAATTACAGTCCCCAAAGATATCCTGTATTTCACTTTGCCCTATATGGGAACCTCAAGTTTTAACATTAGAAACAAACTTTTAAAATTGCTCAAGGAATTCTACCCACAACTATGTATAAAAATTATATTCACCCCGTCTAAATCGATTTACCATTTATTTAAATACAAGGATGTTATTCCTACACTTCTTAAGTCATCCATAGTTTATCAATACAAGTGTGACCACTGTATGGGGTCATATATAGGTAAAACTAAAAGACATTTAAAATCTCGCATTTACGAACATCTCGGTAAATCGGTCCGTACAAATTTACCCCTTGGCAAACCACCTAATTCTCTCATACGTGATCACTCGCACAACAATAACCACCCAATTTCACAGTCTAATTTCACCGTACTTGGTGCCGGAAGCTCTGACCTTAAGCTTAAAATTATGGAGTCTTTGTTTATTTATAAACTAAAACCAGACCTAAATTCTGACGAATCATCGATAGATCTGCTATGTTTTGGTTAAGGTACTAGTTTATTTTATTTACGTTTCAGTTTTAATGCTTTTACTTTTTATAATTTTAACTTTTTAACTTCACATTTATTTACCTTTTAGTTTTAATGTTTTACATTTTCTTAGCTACTTTTTATAATTTTTTAAGTTTATTTTAAATTGTTATTAAGCAATTTGTATTTTGTATGTGATTTGGAATTTTATTGTTTTAGTCCTGAAGATGGAATTAGTGCATTCCGAAACGTTGGTACTATTAAACCTTGAAGGATGTTTGTATTTTCTCTGGTGTTCCTGTTTATTATACAGGGTGTCCCAGAATTAACTATTTATTTCAATGAAATCGGATAAATTTTTTAAAAACACACTTTTATTTGTTTATCATGTTTAATATGTGTTAAAAATGTATAAATTTCTAAATTTTTTTCATAATTTTATTTTCATAATTTTTTCATTATCTGGTCCAATGAAAGACCGTCTGAAGTCATAGAATGGCAAAGAGACTCTCCAAAAGTTAACGTGTGGCTTGGAATGACCAAATCCAAAATTTATGGCCCATTCTTCTTTGCGGAAGCAACTGTAACAGGTACCGTCTACCTTGATATGCTTCAGCAGTTTCTCGAACCACAGCTTCTTGATGATGGCATTCTTGATAATGTTGTGTTTCAACAAGATGGAGCACCATGTCATTATGCTCTAATTGTTCGAGAATACCTCAACAGATGCCTTCCGAATCGGTGGATTGGACGTGGAGGACCTCGACCTTGGCCTCCGCGTTCTCCGGATTTGACACCCCTAGATTTCTTTGCATGGGGTTTCATAAAAACAAAGGTTTATCGCCAAAAGATCAATGCTTCTTGTTGAACACAACATTATCAAGAATGCCATCATCAAGAAGCTGTGGTTCGAGAAACTGCTGAAGCATATCAAGGTAGACGGTACCTGTTACAGTTGCTTCCGAAAAGAAGAATGGGCCATAAATTTTGGATTTGGTCATTCCAAGCCACACGTTAACTTTTGGAGAGTCTCTTTGCCATTCTATGACTTCAGACGGTCTTTCATTGGACCAGATAATGAAAAAATTATGAAAATAAAATTATGAAAAAAATTTAGAAATTTATACATTTTTAACACATATTAAACATGATAAACATAAATAAAAGTGTGTTTTTAAAAAATTTGTCCGATTTCATTGAAATAGATAGTTAATTCTGGGACACCCTGTATATATATATATATATATATATATATATATATATATAAAATCGTAAAATGCATGGAGAGAAAAGTGAGTACAGAGTGGCCATAAAGTCCCTTTGCAGTTTCATTACACCATATAGTATCTGTATGTTGCCCTTGTTTTACGTGCAAAGGGACTTTGTGGCCACCCTATACAATTCATTTTTTGGTCCAAACTAGAAAATTTTTGTATTTAAAGAGAATCTGCACATGAAAAATGTGACCAGAAGAATTTCTAGATTTTAATGTAATAATTCTTCTATTTTTTGTCTAAATACCGAATTAAAGTAGTTCATTCCTATAATTGTTCCCATTCCCACCCGTCTGTGTAGCTTAGTGGTAAAGACCCGGGATGTTTATCCTCTGAAGATCCTGGGTTCGAGTGTAGGCTCGGATTTTTTATTTTAGTGATTTAAGGTACTTTTCTGGGTCTCCCTCGGTGGGGTACTGGTTCGGGTTCAACGTAAAGCGGTAGGTCCCCTCCGTAATATGACCTTATATACTGTGGATGTTACGAAAGTGGTTAAATAATCTCTCACGTTATTATTACCTTCGTCGGCACGAGGGGCAAAGGTATTGTTTTCGGTCGTGTGCGCGCGCACGCGATGAGAGAGAGAGAGAGAGAGAGAGAGAGAGAGAGAGAGAGAGAGAGAGAGAGAGAGAGAGAGAGAGAGAAAAAAAAAATTACTGGTAAACGCCTTGGTCAGCCTCGTTCATTCACTAGTCTTCGACATGACCACACACGTTTTGCATTTGACTGTTCAATTTATATTTTTATTAGAAATTCACACGAGCAAATAATATCTTCGTGGAACGCCAGTCAACATTCGGAATTTTGAAATTGAATTTCAATTTTATTTACTTCGCTTCTCAGTTCGCTTCTCACTTCGCTTCTTACTTCCGTGAAAGGAAAAAAAATCTGAAAAGTATTTTGAATCGTATTTCATATCAAAGTTTATGTATTCTTATCGATATAAAATAATGTTTTGAAGCTGCATATGTAAAATGATACTCTAGTTTTGAAGTTAAAGTCCGTAGATTTTCAGTTCATAACCATTGGTGTTAACGTGAACAGTAACGGAAAACAACCCGAATTATAGGAGTAGAATTTAGAGGAGTGAACGAATGGAGAAAATACAAGAAAAGGAAATTGACGTTCAGAATATTTCAAAGTTCTAAGCGTGTGTGTGTGTGTGTGTGTGTGTGTGTGGTGTGTGTAGTGAAGGGTCAATATCCGATCAACAAAAGGTCATATCTGTTACTCGATTCAAATTCACTTACCGAATATAATTTTGTATTTTATAAGATTAAAAATGGCAAAATAAGATTAAAATGAGGTCGTATCTGTAAAGAACTCAACTACACCATATTTCCTAACTTTATATATATATATATATATAAACCTTCTTTGTTGCACTAAGGAAGGATATAGAGAAAAGGACGGAAATTAAATCCATAGCTTTGAAAACATTTCCTTTGTAGGGAAAAGGATCGGTTAAAGAATCGGAAAGGCCAAAAGACACTTTACAAAAACAGTAAATTGTTCGTTTTATTTATTTATTTATTTTTATTTTTTATTATTTTATTTTTGAATGTTCCAAAAGCAAGTAAAATGCTTTTGTAAATTTTCATACACCATACTCTGTTCATTTGTTTTATGTAGTGATCTACGTATTAAGCATATACGAGTGTGTGTGTATATATATATATATATATATATATATATATATATATATATATATATATATATATATATATATATATAATTTGTGTGTTTCTGACTACCTTACGGAACTCCGACAGTCTTTCGGACACATGGCGAACTCACCGTGACACGAACTTGCGTGTGACGATATTAGCGGTGTCACCATAGTTTCATAGATATTGAAAATCATTAAATATCATGAAAAAAGGGACGTAATGAAGATTTAAACGAGGCTTTGTTAGGTGGTTATGCTACGTTACACACTAAATTAAATTAGGATTGGCTAAATTATATTACGTTCATATAATTAGGTTAACTGTCGCCATCCACAACTGAATATAGGGAAAATGTCGCGTTTTCTTTATATATATATATATATATTATATATATATATATATATATATATTTGGCTATTTATATTGAGAGAGAGAGAAATTCTTTTTAATTACATAAAAGTCCACTTTTTGCAAATTTTTCTTCAAAGAAAACTGCATCTTTTTAGACTATTTGCCAGATTAATCCTTTTGATGTTGTAAATAAGCAAGTTTTTGTTGTTTTTTTCCTACTTTTATCGGATTCAAATAATTTGACGTTAGTTTTAATTCACTTTCGTTAATATTATTTTTAACGTAAAATAAGCGATTGAATGAAAATATAATTGGGATTTGAAGCAGTTTCCTTTATGAAGATATTATCTATCGTAATTAAATTGACTGAAACATTTGTTAGTTAACTGAACTTATATAAACTTGATTATAATGAAATTGGAAAACTGAAGAGGTTAAAAAAATTATAGAGGATGGAATTACTTGTTTATAGAGCCATTACCGATGTGATTTTTATATACTTTTTTGTTTGATGTCATCCGGGATTGATCTTTTCATCGAATTAATAAATTCAGTGAAGGTTTTTTTTTTTTTTTTTTTTTTAATACATTCGCTGGACTGAATTAGTGTTACAAATTAAATGTTGTAGAGTCTGTTCAGTAGTTGGATGGGTAACTCTTTCGCGTTCGGATGATGTAGCGACTCGTAGATAGTCGGGAATAAGAATAAACAACCCCCTAACCAGACCTTATCATCCACAGTATAATCAAAGTATGGAATAACCTTTAATTACGAGCTTGTGGCTTTCAATGCCTCAAGAACTCGGTTCCTCCATCTTGTCTACTCGTCACAATCTTCTTCTACACGACTATCCCTTTATCTTCAACAGCACGCAAATCAATCGTTCCTCTTCTCTTAACACTTTTGGCGTTTCCTTTTCTCGTGATCTTTCCTGGAAAGATCACGTATACCATTTCCAAAACAGCTTCCAAGAGGTTAGGTGTACTCTACCGGCTCCGCAGTTTCTTCACCCCCCACTTAGTTGCTGTATCTTTACAGGGGTCTTGTCCGCCCCTGTATGGAGTATGCTTCTCATGTATGGGTGGTTCAACCCACACAGCCGTACTTGACCAGGTGGAATCAAAGGCTTTTCGTCTGATCAATTTCCCGCCTCTTACTCACTGTCTTCAATCCCTTTCTCTTCACCGCAGTGTTGCCTCGCTCTCTTTACTATCGCTATTATAACGGACATTGCTCTTCTGAACTCTCTCACTGTATGCCTCCTCCTTTAAGGAGAGCACGCAGCACCAGACTTTCTCCACTTTCTCATTCCTTTTCTGTACAACTCTCTAACGTAAGGATTAATTGGTATTTACAGTCTTTCATCTACTCAACCGGTAAACTCTGGAACAATCTTCCTCAATCCATCTTTCCCCCTGTCTATGACCTCCAATCTTCAGACGCAGTCTAGGCATTTCCAAAACCCTTGATTTTGGCCCTCTTCTTCTATAGAGGGGGCACTTTTGCGGGCGTTCCCCCTTAGCCCTCCTTCCTGCATAAAAAAGCTTTTATCTAAATCAATTAACCCGATCCATGACTGATAAAGCGGTTTTTGTTCGCATTTATGACTGGTATAAATGGCATCGATCCATTCTTTGACATCTATTTCAATGACTTGGTCATAAACTCCCGAAAAACATTCTCTTTAATTAATAAAAATCGAGGTGAGAGGTCAGACTTTAAGGAGAGTTCGTGCGAGTGAAATTGTCTAAATTTTAAGTCTTTTTCAATTATAAAACGTTTTCTTACTCTTTCATTAAGTAATGAAGGTCGCATATATTGGTCTGACTGACATTAAAAGCTTTTATTGATTTAGGCATTTTACGAGGGGATAATTACACTGGTCAACAAAGATTTTTCATCAGAGTAAAATTTGTGGTGGCTGGATAGCATTTTTCACGCTGATTCCAAAACTGCATTCAGATTTTTTCTAGCACGTAGAGTTTTCAAGATGAAGGCATATATATAACTACACAGATTTAACCATTTTAAATAGGCAAAATACTAATATTTCAACATTTGATTGTGTTTATTTTATTGTGTTTTTTTAGTTTATTCATCTTATTTATTTCAATTATCTTAATTATACATCTTATGTATTTCAGGTGTGAGCTTTTACGTCTAGCAGCATTGTGATTCAGGCAACAACGCCGTGCTTTGTGTGTCAAAAGATCAGTCCAGTCCAAGAACTTGTGTCAAGTTGGTGTACATTTTTTTTGAATTTATAGTTTGCTCAGGTCAGTCAACATGCCTCGACAATGTAAGAATGACCCCGACAAGTTCTGTTTCGTATGCGGCCAGTTGACAACTAAAACGAAGCGACGAAGTATTACAACCGACATTAAGAAAATATACAAGCTATACTTTGGTTGCCATCTAGGTGACCAAGATAAACCATGGGCGCCACATCAAATCTGTTCTGGCTGTTCAAATGGATTACGTGATTACTTAATGGGGTTTTCTGCCAAGAACAAACACCAGATTGTATATCCAAACTTGGATTCAGCACGTAGACCAGTAAAACATGATGAAACATTGCCCATTCCAATTCCCCCAAGTGATAGGCTAGATTCTATCATAGATGACATGGAAAGTGATGAAGGTGCAACTGGCGTTTCCGGACCATCTACAGAACCAGAGTACACTTTTGAAGGTAGACATTTAGAGCCTAAAAAGTTAACCCAAGGACAGTTGAATGATCTTGTTAGAAACTTATCGCTGTCTAAAGAGAAATCAGAGCTTCTCGCCTCAAGACTAAAGGAGAACAATTTACTTGAGAACAATGTTCGTATTAGTTACTACCGAAAGCGGAATTTTGAATTAACAGCATTCTTTTCAGTAGACGGTCCTCTCTGTTATTGCCATGACATCAATGGACTATTTACAGCCATATCTCAGACGTATGTGGCATCTGAGTGGCGCCTCTATTGATTCGTCGCAGAGAAGCCTGAAAGCAGTTCTTTTGCATAATGGTAATATAATGCCATCCATCCCCATTGCCCATTCCGTCCATCTAAGAGAGACATATGACAATATGGATATACTACTTAAGGCAATCAAATACGACAGTCATCAATGGAATTTTCGTGGAGATCTAAAAGTTATAGGAATGCTTATGGGTATGCAGTCAGGATTCACAAAATTTTGTTGTTTCCTTTGCCTGTGGGACAGTCGCGCCACTATAGAACATTACACCAAAAGTGACTGGCCACTTAGGTATACATATGTCCCAGGGATAAGCAATGTCCAGTCTGTCCCTTTAGTGGATCCCCAAAAGATCTATCTGCCACCTCTTCACATTAAACTTGGTTTAATGAAGAATTTTGTTAAAGCAATGGGTAAAGTCAATTCTGAAGGGTTCCAATACCTTTCAAGGAAATTTCCGAAGGTTACTGCAGCAAAATTGAAGGAAGAAATTTTTGTTGGGCCACAAATAAGGGAGGTTTTGAATGACACTGAATTTGAAAAAGTCCTAAGTCCGCTGGAATTGAAGGCTTGGCTGGCGTTCAAATGGATATGTGAAAACTTTCTTGGAAGCAACAAGTCACCTGCGTATAAGGATGGAGTCAAGAACCTCCTTGATGCCTTCAAAGAAATGGAGTGTCGAAAGTCGTTAAAAATTCACTTCCTGCATTCCCACTTAGATTCTTTCCTGAAAACCTTGGTGCAGTGAGTGACGAGCAAGGAGAGCGCTTCCATCAAGATATTCAGATGATGGAGAAGCGCTACCAAGGATATTGGAATGAAAGCATGATGGCGGACCATTGTTGGATGCTGTATCGTGACAATCCAGGCCAAATTTACAAAAGGAAATCACACTCACAGCGCTTTTAATAAAATAATGTATATATTCTTTATTTATAAGTACATTGAATAAGGTATATGATGTATTTGTTGTTTAGCATTCCTAAGTGTGATCTATACATCCATAAATTTTCTTATAGCAATATCAAAAACTTAAAAATATCAAAACCAGTGTATCTATATAACTATACGTGCTAGAAAGAAAGTAAAACCAGATTCGGAATCAGCGCGAAAAATGCATTAAGAAAAGTGTGATCATGTTTGTGATGGGAAAAAAAAGTTTCATTTTGTTGGCCAGTGTTATTTATACGACTGCCATAAATGGGTTTAGTGTGTGTGTGTGTGTGTGTGTGTGTGTGTGTCCCAAAAAATGTCTCTGGTTCCCTTCAAAATGCATAGATTGGTTGCCATGGTAACCAATCTATTACCGTCTGTATCTTCCATTCACTATTGCAATCGAATAATAAATATATATAATACATATATCAAGATCAATGGGTGCAAAGAACTAAATTATTGGGAAAGGTTACGTGAATTAAACCCATATTCACTGGAAAGAAGAAGAAGAGAGATACATCATTATTTACACTTGGAAACTAATGGAGAAACTAGCCCATAATCTTACTCTGAACCCTATAACCCCCGAAACAACAGTGGAAAGTAGAAAAGGAAGACTGTGTCGTGTTCCCAAATTAAAGGCTAGTCAGGGAACATCCTCAACCCTGAAGGAAAACAGTTTTGTTGTGAGAGGACTAAGACTGTTTAACCAGCTGCCCAAGGACCTAAGAAACATGAGTGGCGTTGCGGTGGACATCTTCAAAAGGAGATTAGACGGCTGGCTCAGAACAATCCCAGATGAGCTGGGATTCACATGTGAGGTGGAGAGTACAAGAAACCAACTCCATACTTCCTCAAGCCAACTAGAGAGGAGGGGGGCGACAAGCTTGACCTTCGTGAAATGAGGAACCTATTTGGTTCACAAGGATATACAGTAATATCGACACTAGAAAACTAATTTAACCTAATCCACAATAACTTGTCGATTTTGTCACGTTGATCAGATGTCGTTCGTCCAAAATTTCTCATCCAGTGTAGGAATTGCTGTTTCCCATAATTGACCTGACCCCTCGTCAGGTCATGTTTTGTGGCCATTTGTTCCACGCTGCCCATTTTTCATCCTAAAGGTTTCCATTAACTCGAATTCGCGTCCATTGTCGTAATTTCCTTCCCTTCCCGCGGGTATAGAGTCGGGCATCATAAATATCTCGGTCCCAGTTATCTCATTATAACCGAAATGGAGTAACTAATTAATAAATTAATTGATCTTTATCAATTAACATATTAATAATAATTAATGGTCAAGGCCAGCATACGACCCCTAATCAACGAACGAATAATCTGAACCAACTTTTAATAATTTTTTATTTTTTATAAGTCTCTCTCTCTCTCTCTCTCTCTCTCTCTCTCTCTCTCTCTTCTCTCTCTCTCTCTATATATATATATATATATATATATATATATATGTGTGTGTATATATGTAAAGAACGACGCTTGTATAGAAGAACGTTCCGCACAAGATGAGGAGGGAGAACGAACAAATGAAAAATGAGGTAACCACCCGGGAATCGAACCCAGGATCTTCCGATTGCCGGTCAGATATGCTATCCACTACACCATGGGCCTCGATTGATCAGAAGTCGTAATTCTCCTACATACGTTCATTCTCCCTCCTCATCTTGTGCGGAACGTTCTTCTATACAAGCGTCGTTCTTTACATTAATTATACTGTGTGTTGTTTGCAGTTAAATATATATATATATATATATATATATATACACAGGGTGTTTGAAAACTTTCTGTACAAATTGTAATGGGGGATAGGCAACACCAAGACAAACCCTTTTCGTCTACAAGTGTATGTCCGCTGACGTCACCATTCGGCGCGAGAGGGCGCCGCTGCAATTGGCTAAAAGGTGAAGTGGGCTAGACTCGCGCTTGCCGCGGGCATTCTTAAATCGGACGTAGTACGCGTAACATGGAGCGCTTCACGACTGCTGAGATGGCTGACATGCATATGGTGTATGGGGCTGCCAATGGAAACGGAAGAGCTGCTGTGAGGTTGTACCGACAGCGCTTCCCAAACAGACGTGTGCCAAATCACCAAACGTTTGCGCATTTGCATCGGCGACTGCGAGAAACTGGAACATTCCATGCGAACATGCATGGAACTGGTCGGGAGAGAAACGTGCGCACTCCTGACATGGAAGAAGAAATCCTACGGCGATTTGAGGACAATCCAAGCGCAAGCACGCGAGGTGTTGCACGTATCCTCGGTGTGAACCACGACCTGGTCTGGAGAGTGTTGCACGAGCAGCAGTTACGTCCGTTTCATCGTCAGAGTCCAGGCATTACAACCTCGGGATTACCCTCTTCGTGTGGAATTCGCACGCTGGTTTCTGCAGCAGACAGCGGTGCAGCCTAATTTTCCGGCTTATCTGCTGTTCTCAGATGAGGCCTGTTTCACACGTGAGGGTGTGTTTAACATGCACAATTCTCACGTGTGGGCGCACCCAAATCCACATGCTACACGGGTTTGTAATGCCTGGACTCTCTGACGATGAAACGGATGTAACTGCTGCTCGTGCAACACTCTCCAGACCAGGTCGTGGTTCACACCGAGGATACGTGCAACACCTCGCGTGCTTGCGCTTGGATTGTCCTCAAATCGCCGTAGGATTTCTTCTTCCATGTCAGGAGTGCGCACGTTTCTCTCCCGACCAGTGTCATGCATGTTTGCATGGAATGTTCCAGTTTCTCGCAGTCGCCGATACAAATGCGCAAACGTTTGGTGGTTTGGCACACGTCTGTTTGGGAAGCGCTGTCGGTACAACCTCACAGCAGCTCTTCCGTTTCCATTGGCAGCCCCATACACCATACGCATGTCAGCCATCTCAGCAGTCGTGAAGCGCTCCATGTTACGCGTACTACGTCCGATTTAAGAATGCCCGCGGCAAGCGCGAGTCTAGCCCACTTCACCTTTTAGCCAATTGCAGCGGCGCCCTCTCGCGCCGAATGGTGACGTCAGCGGACATACACTTATAGACGAAAAGGGTTTGTCTTGGTGTTGCCTATCCCCCATTACAATTTGTACAGAAAGTTTTCAAACACCCTGTATATATATATAATAAATAAATAAAACCTATCCTCACATTTGTGTCGTGTTTTTAGATTTTTAAAATAAATTTTAAATGTTCCAAGATACCAAGAGTGTTATCTCGCAATAAATTACCCCACTACATCCGTAAATTATCACACACTCGGCCTCACTTATGCCCACCCCCCCCCCCAACACACACAATCTATACTGTACATATAAACTCTGCACCGATGATAATCGATGTAAAATTTTCCGGATAATGGACTGATCACTGTTTATCAATTTGGGCGTTTTCACGGTTCGAGTGAAGTTACGGACAGATTCACAGCAAATTTTATCAAGTGGAAAACGCATTATTTTACTTTCATCTCGGTTCAGTTTTAAAATTAAATATGCCTTTTGTTCTTCACTAGTATATATATATATATATATATATATATATATATATATATATATATATATATATATATATATACGGTGCAACATAAGTCGGTTTACCGAGAATAATGGAATCACCTTGTGAAGAATAATATTTATTACAGAAATAGGGCAGCACAGTTCTTTGATATTCCGTTGACTATCTTTCATTATACCCCACATCCATCGAATAATCACCGTGATGTGATTATTCAATGTGGAGTATAATCAAAGCTAGTCTACGGCCAAAAACCTCGGGACTTCAATCACACGAAGACTCTGATACGCCAAGAGTTCGAGACGTTGAATAATAACAAAGAACTGTGTCGTGCAATTTGTTGTTCAGTGGTTCAGAAATGGAACGTATGTATTGAACATGATGGAGGACACTTTGAATAATTTCTGTAGTAAATAATAAATATTATTCTTTACAAAGTAATTCTATTATTCTCGGTAAACCGACTTATGCCGCACCCTCTATATACAGGGTGTCCCATAAGTCTGGAACCTCATGGGTAAAATAAGTAATTCGTGTTTTTCCGTTTATGCAAGTGCCCATGACGTCTTTGAGTAAGGAAGAACGCATCCAGGTAATTCTGCTCGTAGGAAATCGGAGTCAGAGGGAGGTCGCTGAGGAATTTAACAGATTGCATCCGGACCGTGCGCCGATAATACACATATGTGTCAGCGAACTTGTAGCAAAGTTCAGGGAAACGGGATCCATAGGAGATAAACCACACAGTGGACCTCCGAGGACATCCACCGACGATGACACAGCCGCTACCATCCTCGCTCATTTCACAAACAATCCCCAAAATATGATAATGAAAACCCACTCTAATAGACAGAGTTTATTTCCACAAGAGTTTCGATGCCCACTGGCATCCTCTTCGGATGCCACCCGAAGAGGATGCCAGTGGGCATCGAAACTGTTGTGGAAATAAACTCTGTCTATTAGAGTGGGTTTTCATTATCATATTTTGACCTTCACGTAGAAAAAAAGTGAAGTTTTTTGCATTAATCCCCAAAAGTCTCTTCGGCGTTTTTATTGCCGTTTTTATCATTTTGCCCTGTGGTTCCAAACTTACGGAACACCCTGTGTATATACTGTATATATGAAAATTTAATGAAAAATTTAAATGGTCTGAAATTGGTACGCTAGTTTCAAAATGCTTTGAAAAAAGTTCACTGCCAACCCAAAGTACGAGTGAGCGTAGTTGAAAAATTTTGTCTGTGTGAAATAAATTGCAGGCAAATTGCGCTGACTTCGCTGAACCCAATCTTTAGGTATTATTATTTATTTATTAATTAATAATATATATATATATATATATATATATATATAATAATATATATGATGAATAAGAATTAGTAATTTATTTCAAATACATAAATAAGTAGTTGAATGTGTGATAATGAATATAAATTATTGTGATGTCATTAAGTCATTGTGAAGATACTTATTTTTATTTACATTTACAAATTTATTTCTAAAATTATTATTATTTATTATTATTATTATTATTACAATATATGTTATGTTACAATAATACAACTAATACTGGCCATTGGACTATTTGTTTTATATAAATTAAATCTTAATACACAATATATAATTGACGTTCAAATTTGATTAATACACAAATTAACTAAGTGGAAATTGAGTATATTTAACCTCACCCCGACCAATAACTGTCTTCAACGCATCACTCAAACTCTGACTGCGAAACGAAAGATGACCAACTTTATCAGTAGCGGTTGCGCATTTTTTGCGTATACTTCATTGAACGAGCGTTACACGAACAAAATCGAATTTCATAATGTCGACGTTTCGACCTTTACGCAATTATATGGATTTCACAGTTCAAACTAATTTCAGATTTTCAATAAAAATGACTGACCTGACCTAACCTAACGTAATGCAACTGAACCTAATCTGACTTAATTTAAACTAGCTTTTTAGTATCGATATTCTGATACTTGTTTCAGAAAATTTTTAATATCTTGGGTTTCTTTATCAGTAATTTCACAAAGTATATATATATATATATATATATATATATATATATATATATATATATATATATACACACACACACACACACACACACACACACACACACACAGCTTGGTTAACCTTGGTTTTTGCTTCCGCCCGAATTGTTCATTCTAACGAAGGTCAAGTTTGTCACTCCACCTTAGACCTACAGTTTAATGTGGAATCCGAACCACGCCCCACGACAGGTGGTCAGAAATTACAAAGTCCTCGCCCGGACTCGATCTCACGACCTCCCGATCAGCAGCAGCCCAGCGTCTTAACCACTAGGTTACCCAGGGTACCCATTTATCTACCAATCAATTTAATTTTTATTGAGTGGAAGGATGAACAGCTGGGTTTTGCTCTGTGCCACCTGCTGCCATCGGGTTTCGAACCCGGGACCGGTGATTCCTAGTCAGCAATGCTAACCATTACACCAGGCTTTTATCATAAATATTAAAGTTAATATTTAACATTATCATCATCATTAACATTATCATCATCACTCCACTCCCTACTCTTTCCTTTCTCCCGGGCTAACCTTAGAGTGAATCTTGGGGTCTTTGTTAGCCTTAGCTTCTGTAGATCTGTAGATTGTTCTTTATTTAGACTTTAAAAAAGCGTTCGACACAGTTCCGTATAGAAGATTAAATGCGAAGGTTAAAGCGCACGGTATACGCGGTCAGGTAGCTAACTGGTTAGAGGAATAGCTTCGTGCTAGGAGACAGAGGGTCGTTGTTAATGGTAGGGAATCGGGGTGGTTGGATGTAGGTAGCGGTGTCCCTCGGGGTTTAGTGTTAGGCCCATTGCTATTCGTAATCTACAGTAACGACATAGATGTAGGCTTGACCAGTAACGTGTGAAAATTCGCGGACGATACTAAAATAGGCGGTAAAGTTCTTAACGTGGACGATAGAAATAGACTCCAAGACGATGTAAATAGGAGCTTCTAGGACAAAATCCCCCGTGGACAAAATCCCCTCGTGGACAAAATCCCCTCGCGGACAAAATCCCCCCGGACACAACCCCCCGGACACAATCCCCCGCGGACAAAATCCCCCTAAGGCTTTATTAAAAAAATAAGAATACGACTGACTTTATTAAAGTTTTAACAAAAATATCACGACTTAACCTAACCAATCGTCAAGGGCGTACAATTACCTAACCGGGCAAACAAATAAGAATACGACTGACTTTATTGAAGAAGAAAAATTAAAAACACAAAGTCAAACAAAATTCAAAATTTAAAAAGACAAATTAAAAGCAATTCCCTTAAGAAAATCAAAAATAGACCTGTTGTTATAGTCTTGTACAATTTTCAAAATGCGAGAAGAAGAAGACTTATACTTCTTCCTTTGCGGTTCTGTCGGCAAGCCAGCGATAATTTGAGAAATAAATGCCTGTTGGTAGCTTATTTCTTGCCCTAAAACTTTTAAAAATTTCCATATGTTTGGATGCGAGCATCCTGTTAGAGATGCAAAGCGTCTATGCCAGCCTTCGACAGAGTTATTTGTACGTGGAAGTTCTGTAATTGTTCTTGAGTACATATTCCAAATAGAAATGCTAAAAGTGGGTTCTCTTCGTCCTCGTCGGCATGGCCTTCCAACATAATTATCTTCAAAATAATCGAGAATTGACAAACCTTCCACTGGTATAAAATCGTATAATTGTTCAAAAGCATCAACAACTTTTTCTGGAGGCACAAAAGCTAGAGCAGGTATCATTCGAATTTTTAAGGCAAAATCATTGTCATCTTGATATTTTTTCTGTAATCCGTGTTCCTGTATTTTTCGATAAATATCTGACATAAATGGAAAAAGCACCCTTTCACTTCAAGTTCTGCAAAGTTTTTCTCAAAGAATTTAGCATTGCCTTTTCAATAAACTCCATCACTAAGGGTTAAATAACTTCCAACACCTCTGGAGATGGAAAATAAACTAAATTTATGTCTAAACTTAAATTTCACGAAGCCTCTTTTCTTATTCTTATTCTTATTCTTATTGTGTTTTAAATTTTTCTTCTTTAATAAAGTCAGTCGTATTCTTCTTTTTTAATAAAGCCTTAGGGGGATTTTGTCCGCGGGGGATTGTGTCCGGGGGGGGTTGTGTCCGGGGGGATTTTGTCCATGGGGGATTTTGTCCGCGAGGGGATTTTGTCCACGGGGGGATTTTGTCCTGATACCAAATAGGATTATGGAGTGGACGGATAAGTGGCAGATGCAATTTAACGTAGACAAATGTAAGTTTCGTAACAATAATTACACGTACACGATGGACGATAGACAGTTAGCGAGCGTTGACGAGGAAGTAGATTTAGGTGTAAGCGTATCTAAGGATTTAAAAGTTAGGAACCAGTGCCTGGAGTCTTGCGCAAAAGCTAATAGGATGTTAGGCTTCATAGCGCGTAATTTCGAATTTAAATCGAAGAATATTATATTGCCCCTCTACAGGTCCCTAGTCAGGCCTCACTTAGAATATGTTGTTCAGTTTTGGTGCCCATATTTGCGTGATGATATTGATAGGTTGGAAAGGGTTCAGCGACGCGCCACGAAACTAATTCAGTCACTACGCAACAAGTCTTACCAAGATAGGATTAAAGAGTTAGACTTGCATTCACTCGAGACTATGAGATTAAAGGGGGAGCTTATTGAAGTTTTCAAAATTGTTAATAAAATCGATAACGTAAATTTTGACATTGTTCATTTTCGATAATAGCAATACTCGTAATAACGGATTTAAATTACGTGGCAGACGTTTCATTACTAACATCGCTAAAAACATTTTTACGTTTAAAGTAATTGATAAATGGAATAATCTTCCCGCGCCCGTCGTGAACTCTACCACCGTTAATATGTTTAAGAACTGTTTAGAGAGGTATTTTAAAAATATTAAAGTCGTTTAAAAAATAAAACAATTAGCAACAGGAGCTCTTGGGGTGATAGTCGAGGTTTGAGTCTGTTGACGATTGATGCCAGCGTTAAATTTATATTATTAAAAAAAAAATTAGACTAACACGAACTTAGATGTAGCTCGTAGCGTAAACTAACCCACGTTTTGTTATATTCTTCTCATCTCCTCTCTACTTGCATGTCTGTAGTTTGCATGGTATGACAGTGTTTCTTTGCGTTAAGACTATGTTTACATGGTTTGTATGCGTTCTTATTTTACTTCTTTTCATCTTTCACCCCTTTCCTATTCTCTTCGACTATTTTTCCAACTTGTCGGCAGTGGCCGGCGGATGATGATAGTAAGTCTTTCTTTCTCTTTTTCTGAATGAATGTTAACCTACGAATGATAGGTTTTTCTACTTACTTAACCCCTTATTCTCTTCTTTTAACTCCCGATTCTCCTCTTTGAACCCCCTACTCTCTTCTTTCTCTCGGGCTAACCTTACAGTGGATCTTGGTCTTCGTTAGCCTTAGCTTCTGTAGATCATCATTAACACGAACATCAATATCCCTGCATCATGAAAATGTCCCCGCCAAACACCCTTAATGGAAAATGCTTCACCGCGTTTTTCTCTGTTGTCGGACACCTTGAAAGGCCTCTCTTCGATCGCGAACAAAATTTTCTCTTTCTTAAAATAAAATCGGGTCCGTTAAAGTCATGAATCAAAGGCATTTGGAACGAAGCTTTCGGGTTGCTGTCAAGAAAGTCGAACCTTCATTAGGTTCAGCAAACACCTCATTCGGTTTCGATGGAATTGGAACCTAAATTGGAACGAGGCCCGCCAAAGAAATTTCTTCCTTGGAAAAGGAGTTAATTGGTACGAAAACGAGTCTAACGGCGTTACAAAGAGTTATAACGAAGATTTAAAAGTTTCGGTGCGATGGAACACCCCCACCCCCACCCCGAAAAAAATAGTTTGAAATTTCTCGAAATTAAATTGATTGATTAATTATCCAAAATAAAAACGAAATACAACAAAATCCATTAATTTCATTAAAATTGACTAAAAAGTTTTTTTTTGCTTCAAGAAAAAAAAAAAAAAGTAGTGAAATTAAATACAAGCAATCAAATAAACTAAACTCTACTTAAAATTTAAAGTAAAACTCAAATATCTAAAAATTCATATTTAAAGTTAACTAAAATATGAGCTAAAATAATCACTGAATCGCGTTTTCCATCCAAAATTTACCCAAAAAAATAAAAAATAAAACCCGGAAGAAAAAACTAAAATTAACCGCATTGCACTTACAACGCAGGACACAAAACTAAAAAGTAATGAATAATGAAAAGAGTATTGTAGAGAACGCGTCGTATTGTTATTGAGTGTTGTTGTGGAAGAAGAACGAAGACAATTAACGAAAACTGAAGAGCAAAACAACTTTCGCCGGCTGCACACAGGATCGTCTTACGACTGACGACTTTGGTCGTGACGACTTGAGTCGCGCGTGATTTTACATTGACAGACTGGAAGCTCCCCATATATAATATATATATATATATATATATATATATATATATATATATATAGGCAGATAGAACATATAATATATGCATACACTGTAGAATTTGGGAAAAAAGTTCGCCAAGAAACTTAAAATTTCAAAAATGCATAAATAATTATTTATTAATTGGTAAATAATGTTTTTCTTTGTATATTTTATGTTTTGGGGACTAATGAAATTTAAAAAACAGAACCCAGTCATTACTAATACAACATTTTTGGTACCCAGTATTTTTCATACCCAATTTCCGGCGAACAAATAGAGTGAGTATTGCCCTTGAAGTTCGGCAAAATAAAGAGGCATCGTAAAACATGAGTGAACGAATATTAGAAATTCGAAAGAGGTGCCAAAAGGCAATTAAATCCTTCGTTTATGATTGCGTTTTAAATTTACTGCAGACAACGTTTCTACCCTTAATGTTCTCTCCTTCAAAATGGAAAAACAAAACAGAAATAAACCAAGTAAAACCAATAATTTGATAGTTTACAACATGCATTAAATTCTCTCTCTCTCTCTCTCTCTCTCTCTCTCTCTCTCTCTCTCTCTCTCTCTCTCTCTCTCTCTCTCCTCCACATATATATATACACACACACACACACACACACACACACACACACACACACAAAACAGCAGTGACGCTTTAAATAAAGGACTGTATAATCGTGCATAAGTGATGTAATTAAGGTAACTGGAGGACAGAGTTTCCTTTGAATATACGAGGCTTTAAGATCCATTAAATTACTGTATACATCGTTTAGCTTTAGAGTATCACACATCACTCACACACACACACACACACGGTGATGATAGCAACATTTGGAGTAATTTTTTAGTTACAGTATATTCATTGAACTAAAAACGTGTAGGGAGGTAGAACAAAACTGGTATGAGGCATTGTGAAGTGTGCTCTCGGGTACATTTTGGCGTCATTTGTTCCCTAATATACAGGGTGTACATAAAGTCAGGATCTATTTTTGTGAAGCACTTGGAAATTATATGGAATTCAATCATAAAATGATAGTGGTAACATTTATTAAATAATTAAGAGTAGGATTCGACGTGACGCCCATCAGTATCCCTGCACAGCTCAAATCGTTCCGCAGCATTTCTAAACACATTCTGGAGCATTTGCGGGGTTATGTTATCTGCAGCAGTTCGTATACGTGTACGTAAGTTTTCAAGACTCGTAATCTTCGTCTGATAGACGTGCGATTTGATAAAGCCCCATGCAAAGAAATCTAAAAGGGTTAAATCTGGTGATCTCGCTGGCCAAGGTCTGTTGCATCCGCGTCCGGTGCAGCGATTTGGAAAACGTCCATTTAGATAATCCTGAACAATTTTGGCATAGTGACAAGGAGCACCATCATGTTGATAGACGACGGTACTAACAATCCTGTCCCCGTCGTCTATCAACATGATGGTGCTCCTTGTCACTATGCCAAAATTGTTCAGGATTATCTAAATGAACGTTTTCCAAATCGCTGGATCGGACGCGGAAGCAACAGACCTTGGCCAGCGAGATCACCAGATTTAACCCCTTTAGATTTCTTTGCATGGGGCTTTATCAAATCGCACGTCTATCAGACGAAGATTACGAGTCTTGAAAACTTACGTACACGTATACGAACTGCTGCAGATAACATAACCCCGCAAATGCTCCAGAATGTGTTTAGAAATGCTGCGGAACGATTTGAGCTGTGCAGGGATACTGATGGGCGTCACGTCGAATCCTACTCTTAATTATTTAATAAATGTTACCACTTTATCATTTTATGATTGAATTCCATATAATTTCCAAGTGCTTCACAAAAATAGATCCTGACTTTATGTACACCCTCTATTATTTCAATTTTTATGAGTCTCCGAATCGGCGCGACGGTCGCAACGGAGTGTTGCGACCATCACGCCGATTGTCCAACCTCCCATACTTTTTTTTAATTAAAAAATCTTTAGTCAGAAAAGGATACGAGTGACACATTTTTACATTTTAGACGTTTGTTAATGTATTCTCGGTACTCTAATTTGAACGAGTATTGATGAGTACTAATCGTGTTAATAGCATTTGGTTTATTTATTACGTAAGAGAAGTGAAAGTGGTAAGTGATAACAAATAATAATAATATAGTAATAATAAAAATATAAAAATTTACAAAATGTTACTTAATTTTAAAATAAATGATTTATTGTATATTTCTTGGAAAATAAATGATGCTTAATAAAAAATATAAAAAAGAATAGATTGAGAAATGAAAGGTGTTTAATGAAATTAGCGTACCTTAGATAGTTAATTATAAAATGGGGACTTAATTACTATGGTAATAATGGTAGTAGTGAACTTGTATATCAGTAGGAGCTAATTAAGTGTCTTTTAATGATTTGTGAAATACTCGTACATTCAGTGATGAATCCTGCCTGATATTTATGGGCATTGTTTTTCATACGAGGCCCTCAAAGGAAGAAGTGGCTTACCGAGAAAAGTAAAAAATGTTAAAATTGTACCATATTTGAAAGTGACATAACTTTTGAACTTTTGAAGATATTTCGACGGAAATATCTTCAGAAGTTCAAAAGTTATGACAATTTTCAAATTTGATACAACTTTAATTGCGCTTTCTGGCATATTTTACTTTTGTCGCTCAGCTACTTCTCCTTAGCAAGGCCTCGTATACAGTCTCTGCTTTTTTGAAAGCATTTTTCCTCTAGATTTTATGCCAAGTAGTTTAATCTCATTCACCCTTCAAGAATGGTATTTCCAATTTATATTTGACAGTTTGTATTTATTTGTTTTGTGATAATAATCTCGTAAGTTGACTTTGTCAGGTTCAATAAAAGTTTATTAGCGCACATCCGTTCATACACATTTTCTAATTGCTCGTTTGTTTCATTTATGAGAAAGTTCAAATTATGAAGGGAAGAAGTAAGCGTGATATCATGAGCGTAATGTACACAATTTAATGTGGTTGAGAGACGTTGAGAATCGTTGACGTGAATTGGAAATGGTAATGGCCCAAGAATTTCTAGATCCTCGTTGGACTCCACTAGTTAGAGTCGCCATGTCGGATAAATTATCTTTTAATCTGATGTACTGATGACGATTTGACCCATGTGATTTGACCCAATCGAGGATATTGCCTCTTATTCCGTTATGTGAAGTTTATTCAATAAGATATCGTGCGAAAGTGTGTCAAATGCTTTTGACAAGACGAAGAAGAACAAGACAGTGTGATACATATTTTCTAATAGCATGTTTATGGCATCTTCCTTTGTATGTCCACCTCTAAACCCAAATTGTGTTTCATTTAAAATATCGTATTTGATTTAGAACTTAGTAAGTTTTTTGTACACGATTTTTTTCATACTTTATTTAAAGTTGGCAATACGGAAATGGGGGCGATAATTGGATGGAATGTTTGGGTTTCCCGACTTAAGTACGAGTACGGAACATATTCTGGCTTCCTTTAGGACAGTGGTATTTAACCTTTTTCGCACTGTTACCCCTTGAGCTAGTCAACAAAACCGTAATTACCCCCTCCCCTTTTTAAATGGCAAATATGAGAAAAGGAAAATTAGGAAAGAATAACAATTTTAATGGAACCATAATTTTTGTACATTTTTTTTGGACAGTGGCACCAGCTCGTTACCCCCCCCGAAAAAGGCCAAATTACCTCCAGGTTAAATACTACTGCTTTAGAATGTCGGGGAACATACCTAGTGTTACTGATTCATTCCTTAGTTTACCGAGTGGTATTACAATGTCATTGGATACTAATTTACATATTTTTACCCGGATCGTATGTCAGAATTTTTTTTTTTTAATATTAGAGATATGGTATGGTTGGAGTGGATCACAGAAAAATGAATTTTGGAGTGGGTTGTGGCATGTATTGTCGGTAGTGCAGTATTGGAGCCGATATTTGCAAAGAAGTTTTAACTATGTCTTTGGGGTCACTGTAAGAATTTATACTTTGTGTGAAGGAGTACAAGGGATTTGTTTCAACCTTTGCGTTAATTAACTCCTTCAGAGTGTTCATAGCTTTTTGGGATTGAATTTTTGTTCATAAATTTTTGAACAATAATGATCTGCTTTTGCCTTTTTAATAACTTCTTTAAGTCTGTTAAGTAATTTTTGTATGTCTGTCCGACAATAATATCAGTTTTCCATTATTCAAAGAATATGTTTGCGTTTAATACTCACATTGAGTGCTGCTGTGATCTATTGGTTGTTGTATTTAGTTTTAGATATTACTTTTGATTTAAGAGGAAAGTTTGTGTTGAATATATCCATTAGTGTGCTCGAGAATGCTTGAAATTTTGTTCCAATGTCATGGTTATTTTAGGTTATTCCAGTCCAGTCAAAAGCTGTTATTTTCCAAAGAAATTTTACTTTGTTATTACTGTATAGTTCTAAGAAAGTCAACTTTTATAGTTTCCTGTGCTGAAAAACGGCTAATTAGCATGGTGTATGTAGGTAAGTGATCCGTGATATTTAATATAATTATACCCGAGATGCAGTCAAGCGGGGACCGCACAAAAACTTGATCTAGCACAGTTCCATTTATAATGTCATTGTGAAGTCTAGTTGGCTTTTTATAATAGCTAATATAAAACCACTCGCGGTCATGATGTTGAGAAGGAAGCTCGCATTATTATTTGAAATGTCCTTTTGTGAGATCACTATTTAAATCTTGTACAATAACACGACTTTTACCAATATAATTTGAGGTTAGAATTCCATCGATATTTGTAATAAAAGTTGGTACATTACCAGTTGGTGGTCGGCAAATGCCTAAAATTGAGTATTGAATGTTATGAATAAACATTTTAATTGAGTGTGTTTCTGAGGTATTGTTTATGCTTGTCAGTTGTTCGATGCTTTTACTCTCGTACTTTGAGTCTCCAAATATACTCGCACCTCGTCAATTGTTAGCTCGCGTACCTTGGAATGTTAAAGATCTTATTATTTAACCAAATTTCAATTAATTTAATGCACGTGAATTTATGCTGTAATAATTTTAGATTAACCTTCAATTCGTTTAAGTAGTTTGGGAGTCTGCGAATGTTTAAGTTTTGGAAAGACAGGTTCCTATTGTATTTCTTGTTAAAAAAGTTGTCTACTGAGATGTAGCCGGAGTTGACAACGTTTTCAGATTCCGTAATTTCATTTACAGTGTTGAGAGTATTTAAAATATTGATCATGATGTGAAGATTAGGGTAATATGGTAATTGAAATAATGACAGCTAAGAAAAATACATAAAGCGTATGTATATATATATATATATATATATATATATATAATATATATTATATTATATACAGGGTGGGCCGTAAGTTTCCATACATAGGAAAAATAAACATTTTTTTATGGACAACCATTTTTATTTATATAATATGCTCTACATGGTTGCCATTGTTTTGAAAACACATTTCAATACGTGTTCCCAGATCCCCAGATCTCACCCCCCTTGATTTCTATCTTTGGGGGCACTTGAAGGCCATGGTGTATCAGGAAAAGATACGAGACATAAATCATCTAAAGGAACGTATCACCAACGCCATTACAAGCATAACGTCAACTGTGCTAATGCGTGTTCATCAACAGTGGGGAACACGTATTGAAATGTGTTTTCAAAACAATGGCAACCATGTAGAGCATATTATATAAATAAAAATGGTTGTCCATAAAAAAATGTTTATTTTTCCTATGTATGGAAACTTACGGCCCACCCTGTATATATATATATTATATATATATATATACACACACATACATATACATGCATAAACAAAAAATATAAAAGAATAAACGAGTAACAACTATTGTAGTAAAGCAAGAACGGACGTACAGTAAAAACGTGATATTATATTTGCATCCACAGTGAGACTGTAGAATTGAAATTTAGAAAATTGTCGAAGTATAAAAGCTTAAAATTAAAACTTAGTCATTATAAAATCTTAAAATTAAGTTATAAAATTTGAAGGACTATAAAAAATTATAAAATTATAAGATAAAAGGGTTATAGATTTATAAAATTTCAAGACGGCATAAATTTAGGAATTAAAAAAAAAAATCTTTTGTTACACCCTATATATAATAATAATAAAAAAGTCCGTTCTTATAGGGAAATAAGATATAACAGAATTGAACGAGAAAATATTTTTAACTATGCATTACAAACAATACAATCAACTTGCCAATTGATCCAGTACATGCTCGTCGCTCCAGTAATGATAATTGGGCGATTCACTGTTCCATTTAACGAAAACAAGCCTCGTCGCTAAGTAAAATATCGGGAAAGATTTCCCTATGAGAACGGAGTTTTGTTACACCCTGTATAAGAGTAGTGATAGGTTACGTAGTGATAGGTTTACTTAACACACGAGTTATGCTGATTGCATACTTATACTTTAGTTGAATGTTTACTGAACAGTAATTGCTTCAAATGTTACGAATGTCACCGTGGACTCAAAACACACACACACACACACACACACACACACACACACACACACTGTTCACGAAAGACTGAAATGTTGAGTTGGAAGCCTTCCCCGAGGACATGTTACTCAGATCATTAAATGTTATTGGCTCTCATTGTTCTTCGATTTTGTCTTCTCTGTAAACAAGAGTTTAAAGTGGAATGGTTTTGAGAACAGTTCTCTTCAAAAGACGAGTAATAAATTTTTCATCGTACTTACACACACACACACATATATATATATATATATATTATATATATATATATATATATATATATATATATATATATATATATGATACACACAGACCATGCATGGAACAAGGAACTCCGGGCTTCTGGCTGGCCATGAAACTTCTCTAAATCGTGAGACGAGATGATGTGAGAACAGGTCCTTCAGGAATGACATTGATACACGAGCAGTATGGGCAGTTGGTCATCAAATCCCGTGTCTATTAGTTTTGGAGCAAGAAAATTGCTTATCATTTCTTGACATCGCCCTGACGTCGATGTGACAGTTGCCCCATTGGCACCGGAAAAGAAGTATGGCCCTGTTACTCCAGCCCAAGGACTACCACACAACACTGATACGTTCACTGTGTTCACTACTCAGGATCTTCTGCCCAAAATCGGGAGTTCTGCTTGTTGACATAACCTGCGAACTCAAAATGAGCTTCTTCTGACAGATTAGTTTCTCAATAAACCTGTCACTCTCCTCCCACATACCAAGAAATGTTTTACAAAATTCCTTTCTGTTTCGTCTATCAACTTCACTAAGTTTTTGAACTACTTGAATTTGGTGGGAAACGAGCGCAAATCAATGCCTGTGACAGTTTTCTTGTCGAATGGCACAGCTTTACGCGCAACTGCAATATTGTCAGGCGTACGAAGCTTCTGGGTCGTCCTGAGGAGGCGTGGCTCGTGCACTGGCAGTTTCATGAAATATTTTGGCATATGAGAGTATTGTGTTCCTGGTGGGACATCCGTTAACATTGTAAATTCTTTTAAAGTCTCTCTGAGGCCGAATTATTATTGAACCGAACTTGAAGTGCAGTTCCAGCAGCTTTGTTCTTTCCATATTTGTCCACTTTACCATGTTAGTAAATCTTACAAGGGTCCTTTATAATCTACAATAGAAAGAAAAAATTAATTAGCATTATTTAGGATTTTGCATGACTTTAAAATGTCGACTATTTCTCACCCTATATATACATTTTATCTGCAAACAACACACAGTATAATTAATGTAAAGAACGACGCTTGTGTAGAAGAGCGTTCCGCACAAGATGAGGAGGGAGAACGAACAAATGAAAAATGAGATACCACCCGGGAATCGAACCCGGGATCATCCGATTTGTTCGTTCTCCCTCCTCATTTTGTGCGGAACGCTCTTCTACACAAGCGTCGTTCTTTACATTAATTATACTGTGTGTTGTTTGCAGATAAAATGTGTATATATATGTACGGCATGCGAAGGTGCCTCCCTCAGGGCATTGGTTTCTGCTCGTATGTAGGAGAATTACGACTTCTGATTGATCGAGGTCCATGGTGTAGTGCAGGGGTTCCCAAATTGGTGTTCCGCGGAACACTTGTATACCGTGAGAAGTGTTCCGCGGAACACAATTTGGGAACCCCTGGTGTAGTGGACAGCATATCTAACCGGCAATCGGATGATCCTGGGTTCGATTCCCGGGTGGTACCTCATTTTTCATTTGTTCGTTCTCCCTCCTCATCTTGTGCGGAACGCTTTTCTACACAAGCGTCGTTCTTTACATTAATTATACTGTGTGTTGTTTGCAGTTAAAATGTGTATATATATATGTACGGCATGCGAAGGTGCCCCCTCAGGGCATTGGTTTCTGCTCGTATGTAGGAGAATTACGACTTCTATTGATCGAGGTCCATGGTGTAGTGGATAGCATATCTGACCGGCAATCGGATGATCCCGGGTTCGATTCCCGGGTGATACCTCATTTTTCATTTGTTCGTTTTCCCTCTTCATCTTGTGCGGAACGCTCTTCTACACAAGCGTCGTTCTTTACATATATATATATATATATATATATATATATATATATATATATATATATATATATACATATATATATATATATATGTCGAGGGGTATGTCCCTAAAAGGGCCCTCGATTTGTTTTAGACGACTAAGGACGATGAATACCGGGGGTGGTCCCCTTGGTTAGAGTCGGAATTGTATCCGAAGGATAATAGACAACGTCACTCTCGGGTTACCAGTGGATGCACTTGGCGCTCACGCCTTGTCAAAAATGTGTGTGGATGTCACTGACCACTCTTACCTCAATTGGTTGTAAAGTTTCGGAAGATCACCTTTGAGTGCTTCCGTACGGAGGTTGTAACGAGTTTATGCGGTGAATGGAAAACGACTGACTAAATTTAACAGTCTTTTATTAATTCACTTTGGACAGAATTCTTTTTATTGTAAAAATAATATTTAATTAAATTAAATGAAATTAAATTAATTAAATTAAATTAATTAATGAGTTAACTTTAGTTACGTAAAAAATGGCGATTATTTAACAGCTCTTAAGGTGAGACTTAAGACAGATTAATCGGGACAAGTTAACTAAAGCTCTATGAACAATTTATAAATATTTTAAGTTAAGTTCCAATATCAATTGGAAGCTAAATTGACCTGGAGGGGTAGTGCCACTGCAGGAATAATTACAGACTTTAAGTCACAGAGTTTACGTATTATGAAGATGGTTAGAAGGCAAAGAACCCCGTTTCCGACGCTCTCGGGGTTTTTATAACCTCGGGGTAGGCGGAGACGAGGTAAACTAAGGGTCACCCTCTTACGGGCGGAGCCTAACAGCAAGCGCCTATAATAGTTTTCTATATTCGAATTTAAGCGGAGGCGACGTTAATTGACTGCCTCGATTGGGAGATGGAACTTCGGGAGAGTTCCGGGGGCGAACCAATCATGATCGAAATAGGTTTCGCGGAATTTACATTTATCTTTTGATAATAAAGCATAATTATAGGATCGAGAGGCGCCAGAGGGGCGGCATGAAAGAGGGTCGAACCTATACAAAAGGGAACTGATTTGGAAGGAATTTATAGGGCGCAAATGAATTTCATATTCGAGATAACCATTTTTACGTGATTCTTTGGAAAAGAGAAATAGGGGTTAGGGAGAGCCGAAATTTGGTATGCGAGTAGGTCGAGCTAGGGGAAATCTGGTGGGCTATAGGTTGACACAATTATGCTTTATCTATGGGAATAGGTCAAGATTTTAGGAAAATTTAATAATAAAAAAATATAAAAACTGAGGTGTTTATAGACGCTTGCCTTGCATCACGCGATGCTGACAATAATAGAGACGCGGAGGGATCGAAGAATTCATGCGATGTGCATATTTTTATAAGCACCTCGCATCTAACAATTTAGATTGGGATTAATGGGATTTATTTTATTTGGATTAATGGGATTTATTTGGATTAATGGGATTCATTTGGATTACATGGGATTTCTCCGCGTATGAAAGAATGCACACACTGTGATGTCAGAACAAAGGAATTTTGGGTTCAAGGTTTAGAATGCAATTCGTCAAAGACGAACTTTTTTGTACCGTAAGGATTTACACTACGGGACATATATATATACATACACATATACACAATACACATACACACAAACTCAGAATGGTCCACTGAGAAACTTATGTTAAACAGACCGTGCATGGAAAAAGGACTTCTTCTGGGAATTACATCCACGATAGTTCGAATAAGTAATGATAAATGAAAAATACTAGTTTTTTCTTTTTCATGATGGAAAGCCCAATGTGGGCACCGGGTTACTCTCAAAGAGGCCCCAAAATATAGCTTCCCTCACCAGCTATCTGCAAAGCAGGCTGTCCCAAAGCTGGATCCGAACTGCTTTGCAGATAGCTGGTGAGGGAAGCTATATTTTGCGGCCTCTTTGCGAGTAACCCGGTGCCCACGTTGGGCTTTCCATCATGAAAAGAAAAAACTGTATTTTTCATTTATCATTACTTATTCGAACTATAGTGGATGTAATTTCCCAGAAGAGTTCCTTGTTCCATGCACGGTCTGTGTTTAACATATATATGTATGTATGTATGTAAAAAATCATCGATGCATGCATAGCTTAAATGGAAGTATGAAGAGTTAAACATTTTTTTACACAGCACCATTACGCCCATTTCAGGGTACGAGCAGCTCGCAGCAGCATTGCCAAGCAGTTAGGGGGTGAAAATACTGACGAGGCTTTTGTACATGGTTCAACACCACTGAAAGCAATAATGTTCTGTGTTAGGTTCGCCACCCCTGGACTAGACTTTCTACAGTCGCGTGCCAAACAAACCATAAAAAAAAAAATTAGCGTGCTCACCAAAGTTCATATATATATATTACACCAAATTATAAACATTAAGTCTATTATTTTATACTCATTATTGCAACGTTATTGCATTTTGCTTAAGCGTGGCAGGCAAATTTGATCGCGTGCCATAGGTTCGCCACCACTGGACTCTAGTCCAAAGAACATCCATATCCGTATTCAATTTATTGCAATTTTTGTTAGTTTGTATTGGAGACACCCCCAGTTATCTCTAGTACTGTGTGTGTGTATTAGTGGTGGGCCGGATATCCGCATCATTTTTAACATCCGCATCCGCACTTCTGGCTGCGGATATTACCTCTAATAAATTATGCAATTTACAATTAAATTAGCTTATAAGGCCCAGTCATGCACATTTCATATAAAGTATTAATTATTAATGAACAAACAAATATGTAAACCTCAAAATATAAATAGGTGTTAACACAGAAAATTGAATGAAACTCGTTTCATTGAATTTTCTGTGGCTGAAACTCTTGAGAAAGTTATTATTTTTATCATAATAAAAACATTAATATTAATTTTAATTGTTATGCATTGCCTGCCATAATAGTAATATCACGAAATTTTAAAAATTGTCATATATTCATAATTCTATATTATATTGATAGATTAACTAAATATCCGCATCCGCAGATATTGAAATTAAAAATCCACATCCGCAGATGTTGAAAAACTGACATCCGATCCACCACTATATATACAGGGTCCGCAAAAAAAAAGGAGCATGACGAAAATGTTTACTGTACATTTATTTTTACACATAATGACAAATAACTTATTTTAGGCAAATAAGCACACAAATAAACTAAGTAGTACCAAATTTCATGTCAATACGTCAAAAATTAAAGAAAATATAAAAGTTTTACTACAACATGTCATATAATTTTACAATTTCCAAAGAAAACGAAATTATAAGACTAAAAAAATTGTTCGATATGTTTGCCAGAAATGTTTCTGTACATTTATTTTTACACATAATGACAAATAATTTATTTTAGGCAAATAAGCAACAAATAAACTAAGTTAGTACCAAATTTCATGTCAATACGTCAAAATTAAAAAAAATATAAAAGTTTTACTACAAAGTCATATAATTTTACAATTTCCAAAGAAAAAAATTATAAGACTAAAAAAATTGTTCGATATGTTTGCCAGAAACCTCTACAACCCTTGTATCGTAATCGGGGCCTAAATTGATCTATAGCTTTATCTACTTGAGCTTGGGTAATTTCTTCCCATTTTTGTACGATAACTTCTTTCAATGTTCGACATTTCGGATCTTATGCTTGTACACTTTCTCAGCCAAATTTCCCATATTCCGTAGTCTACGGGATCAAATCTGGGACTATTAGGGGGCCAATCTTTGGGTAAAGCAATTCAGGAACATTATTTTCTAAAATTCAATAGTTGACTTAGCGGTATCGCCCGAGCGCCATCCTGTTGGAATAAGAAAACCATTATTCGCCAATCGTCTCATTCGGGCAGCATTTGTTCCAACAAAGTTTCAGTGTAATAGCGGGCGTCTACTTTGATGTTTGGCTCTACGAAAAAAACAGATGTCTTGCCTAGTTTAGACACACCGACCCATACCATTATGCTGGCAGAAAAATGATTACGGGTAGCATAAAGTCTATCATCTGGTATTTCATTTTTACGATTAACTCTTGAATACACTCTGTCATTTTGGGAATTTCGCGTGGTTCTACCGTAAACTTCTTTTCGTCAGTAAAAAAGCCGAGGTCTACTTTTTCGGGAGTGATATTTCTTAACATGCGTTCAGAACAAACACTCTTTTCTGTTCGTTAATTTCTGCCCGTGTATCCGTTTTAAGGTTTTAGTTCAAGGTCGTTTTTAATAATGTTTCTGACGCTACTTTCGGATATGCTTAACTCATTAGCAATTCTTGACGGTGTCACGTGAGTCCCTGGTCTGCCTTCTTGACTACAAATTCTTAGTTCCACATCTCTGATGTTTTCTTCGGTTCGAACTGATCTTGGCCTCCCGCTTCCTTGTTTCCTTTCAGTACTTTCAGTTTCGTCGATTTTTCTTAACAGCTTGTCCAAACCTCCTTTCGACCATGGTTTATTCGGAAACTCTTGTAATAATTTTATTGCGCCATAATTTTTATCAAGTCTATAATGTTTTATTAATATTTTATCTTCTTTAGAAAAGGGCATATTATCATTTTTATTGATTAAAATTATTTAGGCATCTGAAAAAAATAATTTAAAATGAGAAAAACATTAAATTTTTACGCGGAAATTCATTTTTTTTAGTCATTGCACGTTTGTGGCCATAAAATCTTTATTTTATGACCGATTTTGATGAAATTTGTTTTATACAACTCTGGGCTCTTTTATCTTTAGCTAGATATATAACATTTAAGGGTCCGGCAAAAAATGCGGGCGTGAGAGCAATTTTCGTCATGCTCCTTTTTTTTGCGGACCCTATATATATATATATATATATATATATATAATTTTATCAGTTAACCCAAGGAAATTCAATTGAAAACTATATAAAAAGTAATTCTAACTGTGATATGAGAAACGGTAAAAATAACAGTCGAAACACATCATAACAAATGTTGGAAATGTTCACCGAACGTTGCAATTCTTCCAGAGTGTGAGGATTGCTCGCGTTTGTCTGGTCTTTGATGTAGCTCCCCAAGAAGTAATAGTTCCTTTTCATTTGCATTATTTCGGGGTTAACTGATAAAATGAACACCCTGTATAGTATTGTATATAATACCAAAGTTCAAGACATTGTCAACAGATTAAGTTTAAGTCTGAAGAAAAGGTTTCATTTTTTTACGCAGCACCGCTCTGCCCATACACACGTACAGGGTGAGCTATTTCGTGGCTAGTGTCATAACACCGCTTCCCTTCAGTCAGCAAAGTTAAGCGCCATTGGGTCGGAGAGTGGTTGGATGGGAGACCGTCCTCCGCGTCCAGATTATGTAGTGACCCCTGATTCGGGTCCCACGTAAAGCTGCAAGTCCCCTCCGTCATATAACTTTAGATGTTGCAAAGGTGGTTAAACAACCCCATCAACCACCATCACCCATTCAGGGTACGAACAAGTCAGTGTCATTGTCAAATATATAGAGGGGTCATTGTACTGACAAGGCTTCCGCACATGTTTCATCCCCACTTGAACTAACAATGCCCCGTGCAATTATAATCAGTGCGTGGTCAACGTAACTTTGTCGTTGGTTTTCTCCATGCAAGATGCAACAAAAGTTGGTGTTTCCTCCCCAAGGGGACAGAAATGCTCCGACTTCAGTCAAGTACATTCATATCACACAAACTCGACAAAGAACTCAGAATTTCCACAATTTTCAAACAATCTCTCTGTCCATCCCTTTTGCTTACGTCTTTAACATAATTACCAGTAATAACATAATTTTTACAAGAAAGGTTTCCAACCCAGTCAAATCGGAAACAGAATTATAATTTAACTGAATTACCTACGGTCACTTAAGCATTATGAAACTTAATGTAATTTTAGTTATTAACTTAGTTTCGTCCAGTTAAACTTTGAAAGAAAAAGAATAGCTTTTACCTCAAATTTAAGCTGTGGCGATCTTCGTCTATTTATGAGTATGGGCCTTCTTCCATTACATATGAGGGCTCATACACGTATTCATATAGTACACACACACACACACACACACACACACACACACACACACACACACATTTTTTACTATGGTAGCTTATCTCCTGCAAGAACGCGTCGGCATTCATGGCCACATTTTTTGGGAATCTTTCAATTTCTTTGTAGGTGAGGTGCTGTTGAGGTTCGGAACCCCTAAACTGCAATTTAGAACTTATTCATCACGCCTGCGTTCACCTGGATGAGACCAAGAAGCTGTCCTTTTCTATTTTATCTTCCCCTCCTCTTCTTATCTGGCATTAACTTTTCCCACAGGGTGGGCCAAAAGTCGGTAAACATAGGGACTGTGCTTTTCAATAGGGCCTATATATTGTGTGTGATGTCGTCTCAACTCATTAACTACATAGGAACAAAAAAAAATTTCAATACTCTGGACAGAGTATCTGTTGAAATTTGAGAAATTTCTTGTGTAATTGATGTTTTCAATTCTTGTATTGTGTGTGGACTCTGTTTAAACAATATATTTGAAATAACCCAACAGATAAAAGTCACACGGGTTTAGATCTGGTGATGATAGTGGCCATAAACCACAGAAAAACCTGTTGGACAGAAATCTTTCGTCGAAAGTATCGTGTTGGAATCGTGAGCTGAGGGAACATCACATAGAACATGTTTTGCACAAGGGAACTAATTCCCCGTGTGTAGAGAAGGTAATAAAAATTTCATGCTTTTATTTCAGTTTATAAAAAAAATACAAACCTTTCAAAATGTTAGATATTTAAGAAAAAAGTCACCCGATATATATATATATATATATATATTATATATATATATATATATATATATATATATATATATATATATATAGGGTGGTTCTTTTTTTTCGAAATTGCAAATTTCACCGTTTCACCCCCTCAATATATTCCATTTGACAAAAAAACAAAATATCCAAAATCTCAAGTAATTGTAAATATTCTTATTGGTCCCGCACAAGGACTCAAATTTAGCAAATTATTGAAACAAGTATACAAATTTTTTATTAGCGTTCCATTATAAGGGCAAATAACAGCAGTTAAAGAAGAGCATAAACTATAATAGACATTGACTACTGATTAATTAGAAACTGAATTGAACTAAACATTTTAGGACTGAAAGCATAGTAGATTTGGCCGAGTAGGGATGGCTGCTTATGAGGCACCCTTAAATATTAATTGATTTTAATAAAATTTCTTTGGTACACGTTTTATATTAATAGGAAAAAAATGCGGGGGTGAAACCCCGAAATTTTATATATATTTAATTTTCCCTAAACATATAAGAACCACTCAATGAACCAAAATTTGGGGGTCTCACCCCCGCATTTTTTTCCTATTAATATAAACCGTGTACCAAAGAATTTTTTTTAAAATCAATTAATATTTAAGGGTGCCTCATAAGCAACCATCCCTACTAGGCCAAATCTACTATGCTTTCAGTCCTAAAATGTTTAGTTCAATTCAGTTTCAAATTAATCAGTAGTCAATGTCTATTTTAGTTTATGCTGTTATTTGCCCTTATAATGGAACGCTAATAAAAAATTTGTATATTTGTTTCAATAATTCGCTAAATTTGAGTCCTTGTGCGGGACCAATAAGAATATTTACAATTACTTGAGATTTTGGATATTTTGTCAAATGGAATATATTGAGAGGGTGAAACGGTGAAATTTGCAATTTTGAAAAATAAGAACCACCCTAAATATATATATATATATAACCTTGGTTTTGCTTCCGCCCAAATTGTTCATTCTGACGAAAGTCGAGCTTGTCACCACACCTTAGAATGGAAGGATGAACAACTCGGTTTTGCTGCACGCCGTCTGCCGCCACTGGATCTCGTTCCCGGGGCTGATGGATTCGTAGTCAGCGACGCTAACCACTACACCACCAAGGCGCATTTAACATTATATGCAGTGTGTGTGTATATATATATATATATATATATATATATATATATATATGATGCAAACCCACAGTGAATTGTGAAATTCATCATATATATATATATATATAATATATATATATATATATATATATATATATATATACACACATACATACATACATACATACATACATATGTTACGCCCAAACATCGAAATCGCTCGGTGAGCGAAAAAAACAGCCACAACGCGTTGTGGATGCACCTAAGTGACCACACAAATGGCACACATCGATGTTAGATATTTTTTCGCTTCATGGCCGTTCTCAAACAACCGCAACGCGTTGTGGACGATTCGGATATGACCACAACGTGTTGTAGACGATTTGAAACAACCACACACCGATGTCTTCCATCAAACTCTATTTAAACACGACGTGTATTCGATTAATTTTAAGCAACTTTAGAATGAGACATAAATTTAAAAATTAACCAACTGGTTAGGTTAACTGAATGCCCGGTTAGGTTAACTGAATGCCCTTGACGATTGGTTAGGTTAAGCCGTGATATTTTCGTTAGTTTTAACAAAAATATCACTACTTAACCTAACCAATCGTCAAGGGCGTACAGTTGACCTAACGGGGCATTCAATAATTTTCCCGTGGTTTCGATTAATTTTAAGCAACTTTTACCTAATAATTTTTTCTCTCGCGGAGCCGTCTCCGTGTTTTAGGGTGACACAGACAGACAACAGACAGATAGACAAACAGAGCATTTTATATGGTGTGTGGTCGTTTCAAATCGTCCACAACGCGTTGTGGTCATATTCGAATTGTCCACAACGCGTTGTGGTTGTTTGAGAACGGCCATAAAGCGAAAAAATATCTAATATCGGTGTATGGTCACTTAGGTGCATCCACAACGCGTTGTGGCTGTTTTTTTCGCCCACTGAGCGATTCCGATGTTTGGGCGTAACATACATATATATATATACAGGGTGGGCCGTAAGTTTCCGTACATAGGAAAAATAAACATTTTGTTATGGACAACCATTTTTATTTATATAATATGCTCTACATGGTTGCCATTGTTTTGAAAACACATTTCAATACGTGTTCCCCACTGTTGATGAACACGCATTAGCACAGTTGACGTTATGCTTGTAATGGCGTTGGTGATACGTTCCTTTAGATGATTTATGTCTCGTATCTTTTCCTGATACACCATGGCCTTCAAGTGCCCCCAAAGATAGAAATCAAGGGGGTGAGATCTGGGGATCTGGGAGGCCACTCCACAGGACCACGCCGACCAATCCAAGCATCCGGAAACTGCTGCTGATCCAAATACCGACGCACGTGAAGACCATAATGAGGTGGAGCTCCATCTTGCTGGAAGTAAACTGGGAAGTTACCTTCCTCGTTTAGCAGGGATGGGAAAATCTCTTCTTGCAACATGTTAAGATACCTTTCGGCATTAAGATTTCCACTGACAAAAATTGGTCCAATAATTCTGTCACCCCATATCCCGGCCCACACCATCACTTTACCGGCACCTTGCATCTTCGTCGGACTCAGCCAGTTAGGGTTAGCATTACTCCAATAACGTATGTTTTGCCGATTAACCTCTCCATTGACGTAAAAATTTGCTTCATCAGTAAACAAGATCTTACGTCAAACGCATATTCTTAGGGTATCTGAAACATAAAACAAACGTTTAATTTTTCCTATGTATGGAAACTTACGGCCCACCCTGTATATATATATTATATATATATATATAATATATATATGGGCGAGGGGGGCGGGCTTTGATAAATAAGTTTAGATCACTCTGGATTGGACTAAGTCACGTTAGGTTAGCCAAACTTGGGTTAGGTTAAATTATCATCAAAATGCGATTGAAATTGTTCGTGCACGAATTGTCCTTCACAAATATAATATTTCCGTTGTAAAAAATTATAAAATATATTTGTTAAATTTACAATTCTTGAAATATAAAGTTTAGATTATTTTTTTCTATACTTTTAAAATTAATTTCCAATTAAAAAAAAAAATTAGATTTTAGGTTTTTAATCGTTCAATGTTAAAATTAACTTTTAAAATATGATATTGTGAAAGAAAATTGTTTTTTTCACGATTTTCTCGCTTTTAAATTTTAAATGAAATTAAAATTAAAATGTTAATTTTTTTTTTTTTAAATCTTTTAAGTTTAAAATGTAGAGTATATTTAACGTTAATTATAAAACACTTTCAAAGGTCTGCAAATATAAAGGTTGGGATAAATTTATTAATTGACTTAAAGCCTTACTGATTAAAATTAAAAGTTTCAATTGTAAAATATGTTTTGGAAATGTTTTATTCTTGAAAAGACTAAATTTCGTTAATTAAAACAAGATTTATTCAAGAGTGAAATGTAGAACTTAAAAAAAACAGTTCTTTCTTTCTGCCAATAATTCCTCCTTCCCTTCATTAAAAACAAACGTATTTTTTTCTGTTTTTCCTGCAAGGAATGAAGGCATGGAGGGATCTACGCTAAAATGGCTAGACGACCATTACTCCGAACGAAGTTTAGATAAGAAATGAAAGAAATGATTTCGCAATTTTAACTTAACAAATTACATTAAAAACAAAACAAAATTTTTGAACATCTTAAAAGCGTTTTGTTAAAATCTACATTTTTAGAAAAGGTAAATAGTCTTCAGGTAAAATTTAAAATGAGAGAGAGAGAGAGAGAGGCCTTAAAAGGCCTTGCGGCTCATACCGAGGAGGTACCAATGGTAACGGGTGCCATGGAAAAATTCCTACACCCTCAAATAGTGTGCAAGATTCGGTCTAACCTTTTCTGGAACAGATCCACAGAAGAACTGTTCGCAACTTCTGAAGGTAGCCTGTTCCACGTGTCACAGACCTTATAGGTAAAGTAATTCCCACACACACTAGTCCTAAACCGTTTCAAATCCAACTTCCAACCATTGTTGCGAGTTGGGTTATCATTTAAACTAAACATGCTTCTAAAATCGACATCGTTGAACCCGTGTAAGAGCTTGAAAACCTCATTGAGTTGACCGCGCAGCCTCCGAGTTTCCAATGAAAACAAATTCAGGGCGTGTAAGCGTCGATTGTAGCCCATATGCCTAACAGAAGGGATTAACTTTGTGGCCCTCGCCTGGATTCGCTCCAGCCTCTCAATATCTTTCCTGAGGGTGGGCGACCAGAACTGCACAGCATACTCCAGGTGCGGCCGAACCAGGGAAATGTACAGAGAGAGCACAATCTCTTTGTTCCGAAATCGAAATTGCCTCCTGATATAACCCAACAGCTTCTGGGCTTTCTTTTCCACCTCCACGCACTGTTTGGTAAACTTAAGGTCGCTGCGATTTACCACACCCAAGTCCTTTTCCAAATCAGTGGCCTCGATATTACTCCCCAACATGTAGTAGTCCGACTTGGGATTGGCGTAGCCAATGTGCATCACCTTGCATTAACAAAGTTAAACGGCATTTGCCATTTTTCGGACCACTCCTATCCTACGTAGGTCCGCACGCAGTTGCTTTGATCGCCTCTGGCGTCCCAACATTGGCCCCAAGCTTCGTGTCATCAGCGAATTTGGCGATCCTACTGACGATGCCACCGTCGATATCATTTATGTAAATGATAAACAACAGTGGCCCCGAAACGGAACCCTAAGGAAACCCGCTAGTGACCGAGGCCCAACCCGAGCTAGCCCCTTTAATTACAACGCTCTGCTGCCTATTCTTCAGCCACTTTTCTATCCAGCTACCTACTTCCCCACCGATACCCAGCGCGCGGACTTTGGCCATTAGCCGGCGGTGAGGTACCTTATCAAAGGCTTTCTCAAAGTCGAGATAAAGTATATCAATCGCCCTACTCTTATCATACTCACTCAACATGACGTGGAAAAACTCGAGCAAGTTGGTGAGACACGACCTATGCCGTCTAAACTCATGTTGGGAGTCCCCAAGCAGCTTGTAGGAATCCAAATGGTCAACGATCCTATCCGCTATTATCCACTCTAATAATTTACCTACAACCGAAGTAAGACTAATGGGACGATAGTTCTCTGGACTCGTGATCCCCCTTTCTTAAAGATAGGGGTCACATTGGCTTCCCTCCAGTCACCAAGCACCTGGTCTGTCTCCAACAATTTGTTGAAGACTGTAGCCAGGTGGGGAACTACCTGGTCGCGCGCCTCCCGCAAGACTCTGGGGAGGAACTGGTCTGGCCCAGGAGCCTAAAACGCGCTCAGTTTGTCTATTCTATCGGCAACGACTGTCGCGGTACACCGAACACTATCCAGGCCAGCACCTTCGTGCCTCACGCCTGGCTCGGGGATGACGCGGGTGTCCTCCCTGGTGAACACTCCCGCAAAGTACTCATTCAGCACATTAGCGATGTCTGCGTCGGAGCTCCGCACAACGCCGCTGGGGTCCTTTAACGGACCTATCATGCTTCTAATGGGCTTTCTACTATTAACATAACTGAAGAATTCCTTAGGGTTCCCCTTGCAGAGGCTTTCCACCCGGAATTCTTCGTTACGTTTCGCTAGCCTAACCTTCGCCTTCACTTCCCTGCACAGGCGGACATACGCCTCAGTGTTCTCATGAGAACGATTGGCCTTCGCCCTCCTATCTATACGCAGTTTTCCTATTTCGGATAGCCAAAGCGATGTCACGACTGAACCACTTAGACTGCTTTGAAGCAGGGGTGACTGGTTTTGAGGGTATGGCAGCAGACTGCAGTACCATAAACTGGTCTCGGAATGCACTCCATACTTCCTCAACTCGCCACAGACCTCTAACCCCATCTCGGCATCTCACCTACGCTATCCCGGAGGCTAACAAAGTCCGCCCGCCGTAGATCGAGCTTACTGCCTCGAGAGTCATTACGCTTCACCCGAGGGACGCAGACACAGAATCTAATCAGACCGTGATCACTCCCGCCCAACTATTCGTCAACGGTGAGGCCAGTGACGAAGTTGTCTTCGGTCATGAATACTAAGTCGAGAGAGAGAATATTTGAGTATTCATCGTACGAGGATATAATGTATGCAAATATCCCGGAAGCAGTGTTGTTCCCACCCTACAATTGGTAAAAAAAATCACGAAACACACTGACCCGTAAGAGAGAGAGAGGACCCACTGTATCAAGACTTTTGCAATCGACTGTCTATGCGAAAGGTACCAGTGATTTCCTCTCCAAAGTTTAATTATCATAATAGAAAAGTTTAATCTTATAATGTAACAGATTTGATGTACGAGAGAAGGTCCTCTGAGGCTGAAAATGCCCTTTTTCTAACTTTACCCATAAAGTAAATTTCGAAAAAAAAATTTCACGAAAGGCCCGTAAATAACTTCCCAAAAATGACGTGTATGCGAGGAAAAAGAAATGAAATAATGTCAGACAGACATGATTTATCGTTACAAATATGTCCATAAAATTGACTAGAGAATCGCTTTATCCCCGCGGTAGGTAAATGATAAACTGCGGGCCACTGATTTCTTAATGCATAGCACGCGCAATGAAAGGCACGATTAGCGCGCGAAACCACGAGTTATGCCCAAAGAGCACACACGGAACTCATTAGAGACGCATGAAATAGAGATGAAGTGGAAAAAAAACAGAAAATAGCCGTAGAATACGTATCAAGTCGATATGAAAGCTGTAATTCTTTTTACCAGCGTTCCTCATTTCAGTTTTATAGGTGCCATTCGGCACTTCGTTAATGCCAAGGTTTACGACACTATCTGAAGTGCCAAATTATGCAAATGCATTTCCTAACTACCAGAATATGAAAAAACTGTATGTTTATATTTGGGGTAACAACTTCTCTTTGCACTGTATATATATATATATATGAAAATTATTTCACGAAAGTAACACGTGAAAAATATTTATGATGAATAAAACCACGAAGGAAAGGAAACACAAAAAGGTGCTCAAGCGCTTTCGTCTAATGACATCCTCAGGAACACTGAAGTACATAAAAGGTTACGGCCTATATATAGGTTACAGAAAGAAAAAAAAAAATAAATAACATACATACACACAAACATAATATATATATTATATATATACACATACATATCTACACACACATATATATATATATATATATATATATGATGAATAAAACCACGAAGGAAAGGAAACACAAAATGGTGCTCAAGCGCTTTCGTCTAATGACATCCTCAGGAACACTGAAGTATATAAAAAGGTTAAGCCTATATATAGGTTACAGAAAGAAAGAAAGAAAATAAATAACATACATACACACAAACACACATATATATATATATACATACATATCTATATATACAAATACATACATACATACATACATACATATATATACAATAAACAGAGAAGTAAAAATAATAAAAAATTAAAAATTAAAACCTTAAAGGATTACCAATGAGGCGTACAGATTGTAAGGAAAAATATCGATTTTTAGCACAAGATCAAATGGATTATAAAAATACAAATTTATACTGGAACTCTGTCGGGTTTTAGCACAATGCTGCCTATGGTCAGGTTTCGATATATATAAAAAAAAAAAAAAAAAAAATGCAAATTAAAAGTTAATCGATTTTTAGCACAAGATCAAATGGATTATAAAAATACAAATTTATACTAGAACTCTGTCCGGGTTTTAACATATTGCTGCCTATGGTCAGGTTTCGATATATATAAAAAATAAAATGCAAATTAAAAGTTAATAAAGTAGAAGACAAGTTTACCAAAGATTTAATGTTTTACACTTCTTATCTAAATCTGCTTTAAAGGAATTCAACATAACAGGATCGAGTTGAAAAAGACCTTTGCTTATGTTGAAGTTATTTGAAAGTTGGATAATGGCACACTCAAGAATATTTCTATTAACAATGTTGCTTGAATGGAATAAAACTGAAGCATTATTCCAATCAATACAGTGGGCTAACTCTGACAAATGGACAAAAAGGGCACTGGACAACTGTCCTGTTCTAACGGAATATTGATGCTGTGTATTGAAATGTGTTTCCTTTCCTTCGTGGTTTTATTCATCATAAATATTTTTCACGTGTTACCTTCGTGAAATAATTTTCATATATATATATATATATAATATATATATATATATATATATATATATATATATATATATATATATATACAGGGTGGGCCGTAAGTTTCCATACATAGGAAAAATAAACATTTTTTTTATGGACAACCATTTTTATTTATATAATATGCTCTACATGGTTGCCATTGTTTTGAAAACACATTTCAATACGTGTTCCCCACTGTTGATGAACACGCATTAGCACAGTTGACGTTATGCTTGTAATGGCGTTGGTGATACGTTCCTTTAGATGATTTATGTCTCGTATCTTTTCCTGATACACCATGGCCTTCAAGTGCCCCCAAAGATAGAAATCAAGGGGGGTGAGATCTGGGGATCTGGGAGGCCACTCCACAGGACCACGCCGACCAATCCAAGCATCCGGAAACTGCTGCTGATCCAAATACCGACGCACGTGAAGACCATAATGAGGTGGAGCTCCATCTTGCTGGAAGTAAACTGGGAAGTTACCTTCCTCGTTTAGCAGGGATGGGAAAATCTCTTCTTGCAACATGTTAAGATACCTTTCGGCATTAAGATTTCCACTGACAAAAATTGGTCCAATAATTCTGTCACCCCATATCCCGGCCCACACCATCACTTTACCGGCACCTTGCATCTTCGTCGGACTCAGCCAGTGTGTGATGTTCGTTCCATGTTGTCTGTTAAAGTTCATTGCAACCATGCGACTGCTTCCCGACCCAGCCATCAGTATGATTTCAATTCGTTGCTCTTTCGTCAAACGCATATTCTTAGGGTATCTGAAACATAAAAACAAACGTTTAATTTTTCCTATGTATGGAAACTTACGGCCCACCCTGTATATATATATATATATATATATATATATATATATATGCAATAAACGGAGAAGTAAAAATAAAAATTAGAAATTAAAGATTAGAGGATTAACAAAGAGGCATACGGATTTGTAAGGAAAAATATCGATTTTTAGCACAAGATCAAATGAATTAAAAATACAAATTTATACTGGAAATCTACCCGGGTTTTAACACTTTGCCTTTTAGAGTCAAGTTTCGATATATATAAAAATAAAATGAAGATTAAAAGTTAATAAAGTAGCGTACAAGTTTACCAAAGATTTAGCGTCCTACCCTTTTTATCTAAATTTGTTTTGAAGGAATTCAAAACAACAGGATCGAGTTGAAAAAGACCTTTGCTTATGTTGAAGTTATTTGAAAGTTGGATAATGGCAGACTCAAGAATATTTCTATTGACAATGTTGCTAGAATGAAATAAAACTGAAGCATTATTCCAATCAATACAGTGGGATAACTCTGACAAATGGACAAAAAGAGCACTGGACAACTGTCCTGTTCTAACGGAATATTGATGCTGTTTTATACGTGTGTGCAAATCCTTTCCCTTCTGACCTATGTAAAAGGAATCACATTGTTTACACCCAATTTTATAGATAATGCCTGAATTATTGGTAGGGCTATTTTTTACTATATTTTTCACAATATTGTTATATGAAAATACTACATTAATATCCAAAAGTTTAAGTACATTAGCAATGCCTAAAAAGCCCGGGAAAAATGGAAGTACTAAAATATTTTTTGACAAAGTACGAGTGTTATTATTGACACGATAGAAAGTTCGTTTTGCCTTGTTGAGACAAGATTCCATAAACGCAGATGGGTAACACAGATCACTTCAATACCGTTGATTTTTTCCAATTCGGCATCGATGTATTCCGGACTGGCGATCCTAAGGGCGCGGAGAAACATTGATGAAAAAATGGCCTTCTTAGTGGGGGTGTCATGTCCCGAGTAAAAGTGTACGTAGGACAAATTGTTTGTTGTTTTCCGATAGATACTAAACTTAAAACCTGGGCTTTCCCTATGTACCGGCACATCCAAAAATGGGATTGAATTGTCTTGTTCCACTTCTAAAGTAAACTTAATGGAGGGGACTTGATCATTTAACTGAAGGAGGAAGTTATCCAGGTCACGATTCATGGGCCAGATACACAAAATATCGTCGACGTACCGCAACCAAGGGATGCCAACCCCCAGGATTCTCGGAATGTAAGTAATTTCGAAAAACTCCATATAAATATTGGAGAGGAGGGGCGATAAGGGGTTGCCCATGGCCATCCCAAACACTTGGACTGACCTGCCACTACCTTCACACATTGTTTTGGAACTTATTAAGCTTTGCATCAAAGACTGTAAATTCACTTTCAATAACGAGTATTATCAACAAGTGTTTGGGATGGCCATGGGCAACCCCTTATCGCCCCTCCTCTCCAATATTTATATGGAGTTTTTCGAAATTACTTACATTCCGAGAATCCTGGGGGTTGGCATCCCTTGGTTGCGGTACGTCGACGATATTTTGTGTATCTGGCCCATGAATCGTGACCTGGATAACTTCCTCCTTCAGTTAAATGATCAAGTCCCCTCCATTAAGTTTACTTTAGAAGTGGAACAAGACAATTCAATCCCATTTTTGGATGTGCCGGTACATAGGGAAAGCCCAGGTTTTAAGTTTAGTATCTATCGGAAAACAACAAACAATTTGTCCTACGTACACTTTTACTCGGGACATGACACCCCCACTAAGAAGGCCATTTTTTCATCAATGTTTCTCCGCGCCCTTAGGATCGCCAGTCCGGAATACATCGATGCCGAATTGGAAAAAATCAACGGTATTGGAAGTGATCTGTGTTACCCATCTGCGTTTATGGAATCTTGTCTCAACAAGGCAAAACGAACTTTCTATCGCGTCAATTATAACACTCGTACTTTGTCAAAAAATATTTTAGTACTTCCATTTTTCCCGGGCTTTTTAGGCATTGCTAATGTACTTAAACGTTTGGATATTAATGTAGTATTTTCATATAACAATATTGTGAAAAATATCATAGTAAAAAATAGCCCTACCAATAATTCAGGCATTATCTATAAAATTGGGTGTAAACAATGTGATTCCTTTTACATAGGTCAGACGGGAAAGGATTTGCACACACGTATAAAACAGCATCAATATTCCGTTAGAACAGGACAGTTGTCCAGTGCTCTTTTTGTCCATTTGTCAGAGTTATCCCACTGTATTGATTGGAATAATGCTTCAGTTTTATTTCATTCTAGCAACATTGTCAATAGAAATATTCTTGAGTCTGCCATTATCCAACTTTCAAATAACTTCAACATAAGCAAAGGTCTTTTTCAACTCGATCCTGTTGTTTTGAATTCCTTCAAAACAAATTTAGATAAAAAGGGTAGGACGCTAAATCTTTGGTAAACTTGTACGCTACTTTATTACTTTTAATCTTCATTTTATTTTTATATATATCGAAACTTGACTCTAAAAGGCAAAGTGTTAAAACCCGGGTAGATTTCCAGTATAAATTTGTATTTTTAATTAATTTGATCTTGTGCTAAAAATCGATATTTTTCCTTACAAATCTGTATGCCTCTTTGTTAATCCTCTAATCTTTAATTTTTAATTTTTATTTTTACTTCTCCGTTTATTGCATATATATATATATATATGTATGTGTGTAGATATGTATGTATATATATATATATATATATGTGTGTGTGTCCCCGCAAGGGGGTTCTAAGCTCGTGCTCTTGAGTGCTCTTTGTGCTCGTTTGTACGTGCTTGTTCCTGGAGGTTTCACGTGCGCCCTCCCGGCCCTAGCACCCAAGGATGATGGGGCTCGACCCTGCAGTCCTTGTCATCCTTGGTCTTTTTCCACTTCGACTGTCCCCTCCACCCTTTCTTTTTCCTCTGTCTTTCCTCTCACTTTTTCTTTGTTTTTCCGCTGAGATATGCCCTTTAAATAGAGGCGAATCGGTTCTTCCCGAACTAAAAAAAAAAAATATGTGTGTGTGTAGATATGTATGTATGTATAATATATATATATATATATATATATATGTTTGTATGTTATTTCTTTTTTTTTTCTTTCTGTAACCTATATATAGGCCGTAACCTTTTATGTACTTCAGTGTTCCTGAGGATGTCATTAGACGAAAGCGCTTGAGCACCTTTTTGTGTTTCCTTTCCTTCGTGGTTTTATTCATCATATATATATATGCGAACTCTAAATTTGCTGTACGACAGGTCTTTTAGACTCTTACATAAATTACCCCTGAGATGCTCAGCTTCGCAAATGTTTGCTACCCGCAATGTCCCGATCTTCCCGGAGGTAACAAGACGTGCTCAACACAGTCTAATGCAAAGAATTAAAAAATCAACCAACCCGATCATCCAAGCTATCCATGAGTCCTGCCATTTATCATCTATAGCTATGGACTTCTTGGTACGAAAAAGTCTGTCTGTAGCTCCACTTAACTTCGACATTACAGTATTATTTCTAATCAATTGTATATATTTCTATCCTTAGTATATGAACTGTCATTGTATTAATAATATTTGTCATATGGACTATAGTCTGCCAATAAACCTTTTCATTTTCATTATATATATATATATATATTATATATATGTACTATATTAGTGGTTCTCATAATTATTCGTACAGAGAAATATTTCGGTTATGTTCGTCCTTATCTTTGTACCATGCATAGGATAGTTAAGGGAAGTTTACCGTTAACGTTTGAAAAAATGTAACAAATAAAAAATTAATTTAACTCCAACATATGTAAAATATCAAACAATTTGTAGAAAAACAAAGGTAAAATGCAAAAGTTTTTGTATATGCCATTAGTAAGCAATGGGTGGTCGTGGTAAAGAGCTGTCTGCAGATCTTAAGATATCCGTTATTGCTGCACACGAATCTGGAAAGAGTTACAGGAACATAGAATTTCGAATCCCATTTACGACGGTTGCTGCAGTGATAAAGAAATGGAAACATCTTGCAACAATGAAAACTCTACCAAGGTGTGGACGATCTTGCGAGATTTCATTGAAAGAATGGCTGCTACGAATCCACGAGTGACTGCAAATGGTATTTGCCAGATACAAAGAAACTCGTTTAAAGTACGTCAAGAATCATCAAAATGATGGATTTGCATTCTGGAAGAAAGTTCTTTGGACAGATGAGACTAAAATTAAATTATTCTGGAACAACGAGCAACGGTATGTTTGGTGAAAATCAAATACTGCATTCGAGGAATAAAACATCCTTTTGCTTCTTTGGGGATGCTTTAGTACTTCTGGTCCAGTAAAGCTTGTCATCATCAATCGAATCATGAATTGGGTATAACAAGATAATGATCCCAAACATAAAAGAGCACCATGAAATGGTTTTAACAAAAGAATTTAAAGTTTACACTCGTGAGGAAAAGGCGGAGGCCTTTCCCTCACAAATGTAACTCGCTTTCATATTAGCCATTGCGTGTTATTCGACCCGCAACAAAAAAAAGGGTCCCAAAACAAGACATCAGCTTAAACATTTGTTTTAGGTTTAAAATATTGCTTTTGCAAATTTAATTTAAAATTAATTTTCCTACGAGACCGGACTTATGGAACACCATATGTATATATATATATATAATATATATATATATATATATATATAATATATGATATATGATACACACAGACAGTGCATGGAACACAGGAACTCTACTGGGACCATTCTGAGTTCATTCCCATATATATATATATATATGTGAATAAAACCACGAAGGAAGGAAACACTTGAGCACCACTGTGTTTCCTTTCCTTTGTGGTTTTATTCATCATAAATATTTTTCACGTGTTTCGTGAAATAATTTTCATATATATATATATATATATATATATATATATATATATATATATATATATATATATATATATATATATATGTGTGTGTGTGTGTGTAAAATTGTTTTTATTTTATCGTTAGTTACCATTTTTGTTCGACATTAAAATGCAAATTGCCATTCGAGGGGTGTTTTCTATTCAGAAAATTTACAAATTCGGCCTTAATGTTTGTCCCCATTCGCCCATAAAATATTTACACACACAAAGGTCGTATTCCACGTACCGTCCTTCGTCCTCAAATAATTTTTTTCATGAAATTATAAACTTTATATTATTAAAGGCCAAATTAAGTACAGTTTTTATACGTGAAATACATATTTTACGCACAGAAATTTATTTATTTTGATAATTTCTCAAAATCTTACAGAATTTATAAGTGGACTGACGAATCCTTTTGGGATTTGAAGAGGAATAACGGAACCAATGACTGATCTGTCATTTTTATTACGCGGACGTTTCGGTACCTACATCTCCCATCATCAGTGAGAACTCGTAGCTACAAATTTATATTTTATTTTACTCCAGTCACTTTACGCGTTTTATTTTCGGTTACGTCAGATGCGAACATTCGTGTAATTATTATTGGAATACAAATATTTTATTGGACATTTTTGCATTTTCATTTTACAAATGGTGGAATTCTGTTTCTGGTTTTCTGAATTTAGCTCGTCTCACTCGTGATGATAATAATTATGAGTCAAGAGGGCCAGAAACTGGCACAGCGCTCAGGCCAGCTTATGCAGTCCATTGCGATGATTCCCAGATTATTATTATTACCACCATTATCGGGAATCGAACCCCCGACCTCGGTGTCTTCACTTCGCTTCTTGCGAAACACCGTTACCCACTCAGCTACAAACGCCGGCTTTCACTGATGATGGGAGGTAGATTTCCGAAATGTTTGAGTAATAAATATGTATGTTGAGTCACTAGTCTTGTTATTCCTGTATAAGTGTCTATTTCCTATTGAAAGAAGCCTCTTTCCGAAACTTTTCAGATTTGTTACGTTACAATTTCGTAATAAAAGACGCTTTCGATTGCGACATTAATTTTTTTTTTTATGAAATGATACACATTAACTCGGTTTCAAAAAAAATGTTATTCACAATTTTTTTTACAAATTTTTAAAGTTGTATTGATTTTTTATTCTTATTACTGTGTGTGTGTGTGTGTATATATATATATATATATAAGCTTAATATATATATATATATATATATTCTATATATATATATATATATTATAGATATCAACATGTCGACTCAGTGCCAAATGTGTAGAAGAGCAAAATCGATCTGCGCAATGTCGATACTAAAATGTTTGTTTAAATTAGGTCACGGTGGGTTTAGAATGGGAACATTATGGTCAGTTATGTTAGGTTAGGAATTTTCATTGAAAATCTGAAACTAGTTTGAAATGTGAAATCCATATACTGTACTTGCATAAGGTTGAACGTCGACATTATGAAGTTCGATTTTGTTCATTTAACGCATTAGAAATTCATAAGTATACATATTACACTAATAACGTACAAGTTCAGAAAAAAGTTCGCCAAGAAACAAAAATTCTTAAATGCCTAAAAATTCACTAATTGATATTTTTTCTCATACATTTTATTCTTTATGGTGACAGTAATACAATTTCAAAAGCAAAATTCAATTAGTAATATTTATGCTTTTTAGAAATTTTAGGTCTCTAGGGGAACTTTTTTCGAAAACTGAATGTTCCCTCTGAATGCGACTTTTTTTTTTTTTTTTTTTTTTTTTTTTTTAAACTCTGAAACGTAGGAAACTGGTTGCAGGATCAGGTATAAAGGTCACGGTAAAGGTCACGGTCTGTGGATGCTCACAATCGAATCCATTATTTAATAAAGTGACCATGAGGGACAAGTTAACAGGAGAAATGTTTTTCTCTATTTTTAACACCCAAAAACAAGCCAATAAGTATTGTCCAACTGACGTGACATTGATTGACATTCTATTTACTCTCTCCTTGACTCTTCACTATCCCGACATACAGGGTGTCCCATAAGTCCGGTCTTACAGGAAAATTTATTTTAAATTAAATTTACAAAAGTAGGTAATGCATTAGAACTAAAACAAATATTCAAATTGAGGTCTTGTTTTGGGACCTTTTTTTTTTGTTGAAGGTGGAAGTGAGTTACACTGGTGAGGAAAGGGCGAAGGCCTTTTCCTCGTGTGTGTAACTCACTTCTATTTTAGCCATTGCGTGTTATTCTACCTGCAACAACAAAAAAAGGTCCCAAACCAAAACATCAATTTGAATATTTGTTTTAGTTCTGTTGCATTACTTTCGTAAATTTAATTTAAAATAAATCTTCCCATAAGACTGAACTTATGGGACACCCTGTATATTTATTTTTAGTGTGCGTGTGCTCGTGCGTGCGTAAAAGCTTTTATTAAATTTCAAATATTTGCATCACATTTAAAATTCTTTTTGTACTAATGTCATTTGCATCAATGTTAATGCCGTATTCAACTCTATAAAATGTCACAATTTGAATCAGTTTATGCACATTTTGGCTCATGTAAGATACTTTTTATTAATTATACTGTAAATTAATAATACAGTTCTCTATATACAATCATGAGAGCGAAAGAACGAAACAAATGAAAAAAAATATATTATATATATAATACACACAGACCGTGCATGGAACAAGGAACTCTTCTGGGAAAATTAAATCCACTTTAGTCCAAATACCGCTGGATCCTATCTGCTTTGCAGATAACTGGTGAGGGAAGCTATATTTTTGGGGCCTCTTTGCGAGTGACCCGTTGCCCACGTCGGGCCAACATCACGAAAAAGAAAAAACTAGTGTTTGTCATTTACCCTTACTTATTTGGACTATAGTGGATTTAATTTTCCCAGAAGAGTTCCTTGTTCCATGCACGGTCTTTGTGTATCACGGAAAAAACCTGAGGGGACCATTCTGAGTTCAATCCCATATACTAATATTTGTGACGGTTGAACTGCCTGCGAACTTTTTGTTTCTTATGGCTGGCCAAAGCACTAGCTAGATTTGGATGAGACTTGGGGGATAGGGGTAACTGAGGCCGGGGAAGAACATAGGCTATGTGGCATCGGCCTCTGAGGCCGCTGGAGGCCTCTGTATTCCGGATTGGTTGAAAGAGTGCCATTATAGACACGTCATAAAAGATAGTGACATAAAATGAGCGGAGCTCGATCATAGACGTGTCATAAAATGGGCGGAGCTTTAGCATATATATATATATATATATATATATATATATATATATATATATATATGAACATAGACTATGTGGCGTCGGCCTCCGAGGTCATATATATATATCGAAGCCTACGGTAAAATTATTGAATGCCCGGTTAGGTTAACTGTACGCTCTTGACGATTGGTTAGATTAAGTCGTGATATTTTCGTTAAAACGAACGAAAATATCACGACTTAATCTAACCAATCGTCAAGGGCGTACAATTAACCTAACCAGGCGTTCAATTAACCGACCCGGGCATTCAATTCAATTAATCTAATCGTGTGTGTGTGTGTGTGTGTATATGTGTGTGTTTGTGTGTATATGTGTGTGTATATATGTATATATATATATATATATATATATATATATATATATATATATATATATATATATGTGTGTGTGTATATATATATATATATATATATAATATATATATATATATATATATATATACAGGGTGTCCCATAAGTCCGGCATCATAGGAGAAATTCATATTTTTCTATTTCTACAAACCATAATTGTACCTGTACCAACAATTCCCTGGTCACTGGATAGGACGTCGAGGGCCTGTGGAATGGCCAGCTAGAAGCCCGGATCTCCCGCCACTAGATTTTTATCTCTGGGGCCACTTGAAAGCGCTGGTATATGGAGAGAAAATTAGGAGTGTTGAACATTTGCGACAGCACATTATTGGGGCATGTAACACCATTACTCCTGACATCATTCACCGTGTGCTTGCTGACTGGGTATCACGTCTGAATTTGTGTATTGAAAACAATGGTGGACATATTGAGCACGTTCTGTAAGTAAAAGCTTTTGTTTTGCCTTTTTTTTATTATTTTTCCTATGATGCCTGACTTATGGGACACCCTGTATATATGTATATATATATATATATATGTATATATATATATATATATATATATATATGTGTGTGTATATATATATATATATATATTGTGTGTGTATATATGTATATATGTTATATATATGTATATATTATATAAATACATACACGGTGAACCAAAAGTAGGTGGACAGTAGGTTGAATACGGTTTGTGTTATTTATATTATAACTATGGTGTTCATTATAACTATGGTGTTTGTGTTATATTATATTAAATATTATAACTAAATTTATTTAAATTTTGTTTTGTATTATAGTATACAAAAAATTAAATATGTATTCTCAAAATAAACGTTATCATTTACTGTCCACCTACATTTGGTTCACCCTATATAAATATAGGCTGACCATACGTACCGTTTTGAACGGGACAGTACCGTTTTGTATGGGTTTTTGTATGGGTTCTGTCACTGAAGAATAATTGTAAGAATATGTTTATGTACTTACTTTTTCATGAATACAGAATATTACATAACCCCCGTCCCTTTTTTGCCATCCCAATGTCCCGTTTTTGTCTCAAGGAAATATGGTCAGCCTATATAAATATATATATAATCTTTCCTTTCAACCTTTCAAATGTTCCGTGCGATGATTCCTCATTTCACGAAGGTCAAGCTTGTCGCTCCCTCGTCTCGAGTTGGCCTGGTGAAGTAGAGAGTTGGTGTCTTGTACTCTCCATTTCAGATAGCCAGGTACGCCCAACTCATCTGGGATTGTTCTGAGCCAGGCGTCTAATCTTCTTTTGAAAATGTCCACCGCAACACCACTCGTGTTCCTTAGAAACTAGCCACTAATCTTAATTTGAACCCTATAAACCTCCAAACAACAGTGGAAAGTAGAAAAGGAAGACTGTGTCGTGTTCCCAAATTAAAGGCTAGATAGGAAACATCCTCAACCCTGAAGTAAAATAGTTTTGTTGCGAGAGGACCAAGACTGTTTAACCAGCTGCCCAAGGATCTCCATTATATTCTAAGTGTAAATAATGGTGTATCTCTCTCTCTCTCTCCTTTCTAGTGAATATAGGTTTGATTCACGTAACCTTTCCCAGTAATTTGGTTCTTTGCACCATTGATCTTGCCTGTGAAGTTCCTCTGAATCCCTTCCAGTTGTCTAATGTCGTCTTTTTTATATGGGGATGTTAGGACCGAGCACTATTCCAACTTGGGTATGATCAATGTTTTCAATAGAGGAATCATTATATTCCTATCCCTTCGCTTAAAGGTTCTTAGTATCTGCCCAGTTATTCTCTCTGCTCTGTTCACTGATATCTTATTTTGTGTTTCAAATTTCATATCCTCAGTCATTACAACTAAATCTTTTGCTTCAGAATTTCTCTGAATTTCCTGTCTATTTGGGGTATAGTATTGCATGGATTTTAGGTCCTCCTTTTTTCCATACCTTAACAGTTGAAATTTCTCAGTGTTAAATTTCATATTGTTGTCTTCCAACCAATTATAGATTCTGTTCATGTCTGTTTGTTGAGATCCTGTATCCTCTGGGTTTCTTATTTTCCTCCTAATCTTTGTAATATATATATATATATATATATATATATATATACTTTTTTTACCATGTTTTTGAACTACCAAAAATTGATAACTTGTCTGGAAAACGTAATTTCGTGTAATTCATGAAGGAAGTCGGTCTGCATTACCGTTTCCTGAAAAATATACATTTTCGCAATGGTTTACAAACTTTATTTTTCCACTATAAATGCACTGGTATTTATTTAATTTGATTGTCGTACCGCGTAAAACACTAAATTGAAATACTTTGTGAAATACTGTACAAAACTGAAGGTGGATAGTCGTACGCACTGTCTCGTAGCCTTACAGTGTTTTAATCTTAAATTTAGCAACATCCCATTATTTTTTTTTAGTCTGCCATTATGCATTTTTTCCTCCTTTTCATTTCCTCATTATAGCGCTATAATTCATATTTTTCACGTAGTATATTTGGTTTAACTGTGTAACGTGTAACATATTTTTGCTTTGACTGGAAGCCGTTTAATGAAGGGAAGAGAGAGAGAGAGAGAGAGAGAGAGAGAGAGAGAGAGAGAGAGAGTGAGTGTAAAAAAAAAAATAATTAAAATTCTGGAAAGAAACTTGTATTTCAGTTATTTTTGTTGGCCCTAATTTTTCCGTTTTCTTTGTCTTCTGGCGTTACTCGAAGGAAGATGAGAGTTGGTAGCGAAGAGCCAGCTAGAAAATTTATAGTTTGAGGAATAAAAATGTCGTAATTTAAGGTGAGAATTACGATATTTCTAAAAGTTTGCGTAATTTCAACTAATATCTTCGTTTCTTTATGAAAAAAAATTCTGCTTTGCCAAATTGTGTATTTTAAAAGCTTAATAAAATATGGCCCTCTCAAATAAAGGGGGAAAACCTAGTTTGCCCCCCCCCTAAGCAATGTAACATTTAGGAATTTATCTTTAAAAATGTTATGCGGGAACGAGCTGAAAAAAATATATATATAAACATGGTTGAAAATCATTACGGATATAGGATTATATTTGCGATTGTATACTGTGGATGGTACATTTGCCAATAAATACAGTAACGTTAAACGTATAGGCCTATATTTCAGATTTCAACCAAACCTATATGTTTACTAATTTGGCTCCATTGCCCAATTATCAGTTTAGACTATACCAAGAGAAAATTTTAAGTTTCTGTGTAGTATTTTTTTATAAGGAACACTTCGGTTGTATTTGCGAAATCCACTTCGACATATATTTATCTCATCTTTAATGTTTGGCTCGTAAACGTGTTCAATAATTTTAAGTCGATTAATATTAGTCTGAAGCGAAAGTAAAATAGTTTTAAGAATGTTTCCAAAGGAGACGAAAGTTTGTGTTTGAAGGACGAACTTGCAACTTTTTTTGTGATGACTGCAAGGAATATTATTAGTCCGTGGGCCAGAAGGATTGATCGGTATCACTCAGGGGAACCAAACGTCCCTCGTACCAATGATGAAGGATGCTAAATAGATGATAAAAATGCTTGCTGGACATTTCGAAAGAGTGGCTTTATTGTTTTATCAGCATTTTAAGTTTGCGCCAATATTGAAATATTGGGTGCCTATGTTTGATGAAGATTTACACTAAAACGCTACCAGATACAGATGTCCAGCAAGCATATTTGGAAACTACAGATTTATAAGCTTTCCAAAAAGCATTGTTTCATCTGGTTCGCCTCAGTGGTACCGATTGGCCAAAATTTGGGGTCTCGCTCACGGACTCTATACACCATTTGATTTTTGTTTTACTCTTTGTTAGTATTGTATACATATTACATAGTCACCTTTGAATGAAGATAATGTTGCAGACGCGTACGGTAATTTAGATTTCGTATATTGAACATAGTAAGTAATGAAAAAGAATATACTGTATGTACAGGGTGTCCACAATGTCTTGTCATCCCAGTAAAATAACTGATTTTCGTTTTTTCTTCAGACCCATTTGAAATGTGCGATAGCAGCAACTATACGATTGAACGCATATTGGCTTGTACTTGGGTCCATGAGCGACCACGTAGTGGCAAAACCACGAAAATATTTGTGCAGATTTCCAGGACTGATTCAATCGTGCAGCTCCTCCAAAAAGGACTGTGTTGAGATGGGAAAAGAAACTGTTCACAACAGGAACCGTATCTAAGTGATAAATGGATCTGAAAGAAAAACGAAAATCATTTTGTACTTCATTGGGGTGACACGACATTGTGGACACCCTGTACAGTTTCGGAAGAAAGATGGAATATGAAATTTATAAAATGTATAAAAAATTACTGGTAAATATTAATTTTAGCGGATATCATTTTTTTTTTCAACATTTGTTACAAAGATCCTGATTGGCCGAAATTGCTCATGTAGGAAATAACTAACCAATCTAAAACGACCGACCACTTAATATGGTGTAATAGCTAAAATTACTAATTAATAATGACCCTTGTTTTCGTTTTGAAAAGGAATGAAATATACGAAGAATTGCTAAGTCGTGACCGTGTTGCAACACCGCTTCCCACTCATCAACCAAGCTAATGGCGACGTTGGGTCTTGAGAATAGCTGGATGGGTGATCGTCCTCCGAGTCCAGATTATGTAGCGACCCGTGGTTCGGGTCCTACGTAAAGCTGTAGATCACCTCCATCATATAATCTTAGATGTTTGCGAAGGTTGTTAAGCAACCTTAAAATGTCAAATATCCGAAGAAAAACAATGTCACCAGTCAGTAATTTTTATGCTTTTTAAAAAATTTTATTTTAGCCGAATTTTTTTCCGAAACTGCATGTACTGTAGTCGTTTTGGAAACAACTATTTAGTTTAAAAAGGTTTTAACTTTTGATACTTTGCGTGATATCATTGAAAACTCTTCTTTGATACTGAAGGAAGAAAACGGTAACAAAATACTTTGAAACGAACAGTTGATGGACAAAATGTGAATGCGAAAGTTGAACGTAATTATTGTCGTTAATAGATAAGCGAGAGATGGTCTTTAAAGCTAAGAGCTCGTTATTGCGTGTGCAACTTGTTTTTGTGCAGTATACGGAAGGTAAGAGGAAATTAAGGCTGGCTTCTATAGTTTGAAAATTGATTTTTAGACCGTAAGTAAGTCTGTACCGTAGGCCTAAATTTTAAATTTATGAGTGCGAGTTTATAAGGAAAATTCGTTGCAGTCAAATTATTTTTACATTTCACCCCTCTAGTAACTTTACAAATTGCGCTAATTTTGTTGCACGAACCATCAGTTAACGCTTAATGCCCCCCCAATAGATTCTAGCTTCTTAAACTAAAAAGTTTTAGCAGTACAGTAACTGTTAGTGTTCAGTCTTGCGAAGCTAAAAAAACTGAATTAGTAATGAGGTTGTTTAACCTTCTTCGCAACATCTTAAACTAACAACTTCAAAGGTCATATAACAGCTTTATGTCGGATCCATACTACAGCTCGCTACATAATCTGGACACGGAGGACGGTTCCTCCCCATCCAACTGCAACTGAGACTCGGTGTCGTTTAACTTCACTGATCGATGGGAAGCGGTGTTACAACTGGCTACGAGGAAGCACGACTGAATTAATACGTATCTAAAGGGTAGCCTAAATAATGGCATAGTTCAAGGTTTGAGTCAGATGTTGATGACAAAATGAGCAAAAAGTCAACATTCGAATTTTTTGTAACAATTGTATGTTTCTGCGTGGAAAAGTTGAGGAATCTGAACCTGAAAAAAAATTGCAAAATTTGTGACCATTTAACAGCTGTAGCCTTTCGAACATTCAGCAAAATGTTCACAACTGTAAATCCAAATTGCATCATCAAACGATTATTCGTCCTTCCTTAAAGCAGCTGTAGTGTTTGCTGCTATACATATCCCTCTTTCTCCGATTTGGTATGATTAATCGTAAAAGTTAATTGTTCTGAAAAAACAGTTAAAAATATTGTTGAAATTTTGTATTATAGGAGGATAAAATTGTAACAGGTACTTATCTATACATTTTAACGAAGTATGCCAGCTCAGTTTTTTTTATCTAGGTATACTGCAACTGAAAATCACACACACACACACACACACACACACACACACACACACACACACACACACGCGCGCGCGCGCGCTTTGTTTGCATAGTGCTCGAAAATTTTATCAAATCTGTTCCAAAAAAAATATTAAAGCCGATGTCAATAAAGTACTTCAGTCGAATTTTCATGGTCTTATTATTAAAAAGGATGAAATGCAAGTTTTTAAGTTATATAATTTTATTTTACATTTACACTTGTACACTTATTTAGTGAGACAAGATACTTAGTTGTGCGCACCATTTTGTTCGTCTTGGGTGATTGAAAAATGATACATAGTTTATGTATAGAGCCACCAAATATTTGCGGACGAAATTTTCACTTGACGTCCAGGTAAACAGATGCCAAAGATCAGTGTTGGGCACTAAAGCGTTAATCCGATAACAGTTAATTAACGAAGTTAACTTTTTTTAACGGACTATTAACGGAAGTTAATTTCCATTTATCGTTATCGGACCAGTTAACTTCCGATAACTCGATATTTAGTCTGTTAAAGTCCGTTAACACGTTAACTGCGAGGAGTCATTCACGGAAGATCACCGCTCCGCGAATGAATTCAAACCGCCATAACTTCAGTCTGCCAATTCCGTCCTCTGCCGCAGTGGAACGGCTCTTCTCTCTCGGCAAGGACATCCTGAGGCCCAAGAGGTCAAGACTGGCAGGTGGGCCTAACTTTGAGAAGTTGGTCTTTCTGAAGGGCAACCAGCACATTGTGTCATAGTCTTTAATAAATGTGCCTAAAATTTAATTTTACCTTTCCGTTCCCGCCATAATAATTCTCTGGTAAATTAAAATTTAGTTAATGGTTAGTGGTTACAAGGGTTTCAAAACATGTAATCAGTACATTTTTTATTAAAAATAAAAAAAAAGTTATTAAGCAAAAAAGTTGCAAAACTTGATAAAAATAGTTAAATACCTATTTATTGTTGGATTTTGCATAAATAAACATTTTCTATGGGTTTTAAAGCTTTTTTCCTTGATTTTTTTAAATGTTAGTAAAGAAATAGTTATCGTTAACGGATTATCGTTAACTTCCGTTAACTTTGTAGTAAAATTATCGGATTATCGTTATCGGAGTTAAAAATTGGGGTTAACGGATTATCGTTATCGAAGTTAACTTTTTGGTTAACGGTGCCCACCACTGCCAAAGATGAACAACTACTTGTCTGAAAAGCTTAACTTTTTCAGTACCAGTGGGAATGTAATGTCCCACCGGAAATAATATGTCGCACTAAAATGAAACTTTTCTACAAATGTTTCTACATGTTTATACAGGTTTAGTTTAGTTGTCAGAAAAGGAACCCAAAATGTGAAGGGTTCTATCCATTCATTAATTTTAACTCAATCGATCTGGGAAATAATAATGAGGGCTTTACTCGTTATATGATTACAGAATTGGTAGCAATAGCCAGCCGATTCTTAGCTGAGCTGGGTTTGGCCTACATGGGTGAGTTGCATTGTTTTGGCAAGCCCGTCACATACGAGAGTAGGCCTTGAGTTTACACGATGTTGACCACGGCCCTCTTTCGGTTTTGGGCCTACTTTTCTCTAAACACCTATTTCATTTATATTACTAAGGTAACCAGAATTTACCACACCCACTGGGAACGATACAACTACACTTCAGGTTAGCTCCTTGATGACGGCGTCGCTAGTCCCAACACATTCGTTTGTTTGTAAAATATTACTACTACGCTTATGGCCTTTACTCGAACCACATCTAAATCAAAATCGGGTACGGAACACGTTAGAAAAATATTATATACTTAAGTCACAGGTATTAAAGGTTAAACAGTAATATATATATATATATATATATATATATATATATATATATATATATATATATATATATATATAATATATAATATATATATATAAAGCAATATCTTATTTGGCTTTGTTCGAACTTTATCATTAACTCTAGGAAATTTCAGTGAATTGCCCGGGAAACTGTTTGATTATTTAGCTCTCTTCTTCTCCCTCTGCTTGGCTGTTACCGACTCTCCTCCGGTCTTCTTGTCTCTTGTGCGCTCTCTTGTTTTGTTTCATTCGTGGCTTCCCATCTGTGATTGCATCTCTCGCCATAATGTTTTCAGGGCTTTTTGTACTTTGATCTTGGAACATGCAAAAAACTTTAGACGCACTATTTTGAGTTTTCCAAATTTCTAACTGTTATGTTACCTATTTTGCAATATTGAATTATTTTTATATTTATTTCAAGTACTATTTGACACTAAGAGTATTTACGAATACATGATTGGATGAACTCGTGGTGTGGCATCACGTAACATATTCTTAACCCCATTGGTTAAAAAAGTCACCCATTCCAGTATGATCAATTGATCATGCTGAAATCTGTTTGGATGCTTACGTGCAGAAAGTCGCGTATTCTTTTCTAGAATTTACGTGAGGCCTACTTGGAATTTATATCCTACCTAACTTCTGTTTTTCATTTATGTCAAAATTTAACTTTATTTTATATTAATAAATTCCTCATTTTAGCAAACCCAACAAATGTGTGTAATGTAAGTGACTTGTTACTAAAATATTTGGTTTTGAATAACAATAAATCTTAAACTTTTTAGTTTAAAGAAAAAATATTCGTGAACGAAATGGTTGAAAATCATATTTTACCACAATGACATAATCTTGCTTATGTATACTGGGTAGTGGGTATACTACTACCACAACGCGCATATATGCAAAAAAGTTCACGAAAATGCCTTTTTTTTTTTTTTTTTTACTGGATTTTGAGTGTTGTAGTATGAAAGAATATCATATTTTATCCCTAGTAACAACGAAAAACGCGAGCAAAATATTATTGTATTGCGCAAATAATTTTTTCACACCTATATCACAAAAATGCGACTCAAGCTTCAAACCCTGTCGTGTAAAGTTTTGCGGCCACGCGTTTTTTGAAAATTCGAAAGCCACACCCATAATCCTCAATTGGTCGAACTCGGGCATAAAGTGCACTCTGATTGGTATTACATATGAAATAGGTTTAGCTTTCGACAGTGTGAAAAATCTGGTGACCGCAAAAGTACATATTAGACCAAATGGTGTACATTTATAAATTTCTAGATATAATAATATAAATTTGTAGGTATAAAGATTGCGCGGGTACAGTATGATAAAATTTTAAACGTTTGGTTTCGGTTCACGCGTTTTCCTAAATAAAATGAGAAATAGCCTCATGGGAGCTAATTAGACTGTCTATTATAGAAGAATGTACCTGGTTTTAAAAGAAATTAAGAAAAAAAAACCCAGTTTCTCGCAGTGCCTGAAAAGTCAGCTGAAAAAATCGAATATAAAAAATAAAGAAAATTGATAAAAAGTTAATTAGTTTGGGGAGAAAGTAATTTCAAAGTTATAAAAATATAAAATGTCTTGTTGATGACCATTTTAAAGAAAGACTGTTTTTTCCTTCCATTTTCGTTCATTTAAGAAATAAATGAAGCGCAAAATTTTTAAATTCCGCTTAAAAACAGCCGCACTCCGCCAAAAATACTATTTTCAATTGCGGCAAACGATAATCCGCGGTAACAGATGTACAAGTTTTACACACTGGGCGAGGAGTATATAGTGAAACACTTTGACTGTTAGATGTTACTCGCGTTATTATTCAGGGCTGTGGAGTCGGCACATAAAAAACCGACTCCGACTCCTCAATTTTTTGTCTATCCGACTCCGACTCCGACTCCGACTCCGACTCCGAAGGTATATTAATTCTAAATCTGCTATGATGATAATTACACAAGAGGCATTTCATCACCACCACGTGAAGCATCATCATCTGTGGTCATTGTTACGGTAACTTTGTCTGTAGTAAAGAATCTTGTAAGTGGTGCTTGTCGTTCAGTAGATTTCTGATCTTTTGTTAACTTTGAAGTAGTTGGAAGGTTTTTATTACTATCTTTCTCAATGACAACTTCTAAAATTTTGGGATAGAAACACTGCAAATGTGTGTTCAAATTTGATGCTCTGGTTGGTGCATTTTTATCAGAGCCAGTAAAACCACTGATTTTTGCTTCACATAATTTTTCATCATCATCATCATCTTCTATCATACACTGACACACGAAATGTTTCCCATCTGTGGTTATTGTAAAATATTAAAAAACTGCAGACTTTGTTGGAAGTGTCTTTGCCATTGTGAAAGGGGTTTTAGACTTGAAAGTTAAAAACTTATGAAATTTAGAAAGAACTCGAAATTAAATAAGCATTAAAATAAAAATATTATCTGAAAAGAAAAAATGAATTAATGGCATTAGTGTCTGAAATGGAAAACATTGTGTTTATTATTTAAGTGGTTTAACCACCATAGCTGCCAGTGATATCACACACAAAAACATATTTTATTAAAATTTATATTGAGGTCGGAGTCGGTACATTTTTACCGACTCCGACTCCGACTCCAGCACCACCAAATTTGCTTCCGACTCTGACTCCGACTCTGACTCCGACTCCGACTCCGACTCCGACTCCGACTCCGACTCCGACTCCGACTCTGACTCCGACTCCGACTCCGACTCCACAGCCGTGTTATTATTATTATTATTATTATTATTATTATTATTATTATTATTAAAATTATTAAATAGAAAATTTCTCTATCCAGAGAAGGAATGCATATTGCGTACAGTTATATAACACATTTATAGAGATAATAATAATTGGTTATCCTTTCAGTACATCCCTCTTTTATAGATGTCTAAATTTTGCATCTGATGTATTTACAATATTCTAATCTGAGTTTGTCATAATGAGGCAATGCGGCTTTCTAGAAGAAATCGATATATGGGGACATTTCACTTAAACAATTCGGAAGATTTAAGCAAATGGCGAAAAAAAAGATACTACGAATGAGCAATTAATAAATTAATAAAATATAAGAATAAAAATAGTGGTCGCGTTTTACATAAATTAATATTAATTACATTCATTTACGATAACTGCTTGAAATGGAATTATTTTTCAGTAATTTCAATAAGAAGTAGGCTAGGATCACCTGAAGATCAGGGTCCCCATGTATTCTTGTTTTTTGCTTTACAGTACTAAATATAATAATAAATTGAATGCCCGGTTAGGTGAACTGTACGGCGTGTACGCCCTCGACGATTGGTTAGGTTAAGTCGTGATATTTTCGTTAGTTTTAACGAAGATATCATTTGGTAATTGAAGCTGGGGGCCCTGATCTTCAGGTGATTCTTAGGCTATTGCATTTTACAAGTATGCTCAAAGTAAAGGTATTTCGGGAACTACTAATAAATATGAATACATTCGACGATGTTAAGATCATCCGTCATGTTTGTGAAACTTTAATTATTTTATAAAAGATATACTGTATATTTAGCGTAGGCGCTTCATCATGGGGATAGCAATAGTGATAATAGTGAGAGGTATGTACTGCAGAGCATATACTGTATGTATATATATATGTGTGTGTGTGTGTGTGTGTGTTTCGAAAAAAATTTGGCTAGAAATCTAAAATTTTATTACTCACCAAAACGACTAAAATGTCCAAACAAAAACAGAATATTAGCAATTAGTTATTTTTTAGGCGCTTTATAAGTTTCTTCTAGGCGGAATTTTTTCCCGAAACTATACTTCAATGTTAACGAGGTATTTTTGTTAGTAATCTGCGGAATGAATTAATGATGAAGCCTGTTTGATATTTTCGGCTAGTGCATTCCACGCGTCCGTTCTCTGAAAGGTCATTTTGCGCAATTCTCACGGTATGATTTGGTTTGTGTGTATGATCAATAGAAAGTTCTGGGTCGGGTTTAGGAATTAGTTGATAAGGCACGATTGACCCACGTATGAGTGAGGTATAGTATCTTTTGTTGATTGATAACTTTATACGCGTAGATAACGACAATTAACACTGTAAGTCGTTTAGCTCAGCGTACTTAGTTCTTTAAGCGAAGCGTGAGAGACTCTTCCAAAAAAAATAGTGTATATAATTATTGGATTTGCGTGCTTGATTATCGTGTCAAAGCGATGTTCGGTCTGAAAAGATATACGTAATTCCGATTTTAATTAAGGAATTGTTTGACCTAATCTTTGCGTATTTTTTAACTTTGGTACGCATAAGAAACACTTTAGTTTCTACGTAAATGGGTTTTAATTTGAGAATTCTTAGTGTGTGTAATCTTATTTGCGCTTTCATAATAAGGATTTGATTGATTTTGACTCGTATTTTTTAATGATTCGACCTTTTTTATGATTATAAACAAAATTAATTGCTCTCGCACACTTCCGTATTCCCAAAAACCCACAAAAATATGCACAGTTTTGGGAGAAAGTTCGTCTCAAAAAATAAAATTTTTCTGAATCATTAGTTACTGGTAATTTTTTATGATTGGGTTTTGTTTTTGAAATTTTATTAGCCACCAAAAAGAATAAAACATCGAGAAAACAAAATATTGCCAATTAGTAAATTTTTAGGCTTTCTAGAAATTTTGTTTTTGGGCGAACTTTTTTCTGAACCTTTACCATTGTGTAATATGAAGTTTTTTGGACCTCTTTCGGAAGAATTTTTTCGAACTTCGTAATAATACAGAAAAGAAATTGGTATTTTTTTTACTCGCATATTTTCACTTCACACTCCAAATGAAAAATTTTCATCAGTGAAAATTCCAATGGCACTCGTTTTCTTGGCACTCAGTTTACGTTTGTTCAGTGGGATTTTTTTTTTTTTTTAATTGCTGCGTGTAGTGTTTTGTTTGTATTCAGCGATAATTTACCGATGTTTAGTCACTCGTATTTTCTTTGTAGTTCATTGTTGGCCATAGGTTGAAATGATAACAAATGGTAAAGGTTGACGGGTACCCACCCCATCTGTTGTAAGTACTGTACAACCCCGCCGAGCATCAACAGATACGTGGTGAAGTTCATGGGGCCCATTTCTTGACTTTTCCCTTTACTTCTCCCGTGTTGAACGAGAGGTGTTTTTTAACCGAATTGAGCAGAAGGTAAGGAGCGAACCCGGACATCTAAAACGCACCTTCCCGTAGCAGAACCACTCGGACTTTGCGAGGGCTTGAAATAATAATTTAGTTTTCTCACTATTAATTAATTAATAATTATTGGCGTTTAGTTTTTGCGTTATGGAGTTAAGATTATTTGTATGGTGTGTGTTCACCTTCTTTATATGGAAAGAGAAATGGCAGTGAAGTGAAAAACTAGGAGCTAGTGGAAGTCGAACCTGGTAGCGTGGTTTCAGAGTTGGTGTGCCATTCAGAACCCCTAGTAGTAGAATTATTGCACTAATACAGTTGAATTCATTTTTTTACACCGAATTGTATCCCGATATTTCTTTCAAGACTCCACTCAGTCACACTGAAGAAGAATGCACTTTTGCAGTTATTATTAACGTCTTTGTGCTGTCCTCGAAAAACTTTCTCGGAGTTTATGTTAACGGCCGTTTTCGTCTCTTTATCCTGCCATATAACGTTTCATCGCTGAGAAAAGGTGGAAGTCTGAGGGCGCCAAGTTGGGGCTGTGAGGGGAATGCGGCAACTAAATCCAGTCAAAGTATCGGATTGTTTCTTGTGAGCGTAGAGCTGTATGAGGTATTGCGTAGTCATGTTGTAAAGGCAAACTATCAGTTTTCAGATGTGGGCGGTTCCTCCTAACAGTAGTCATGTGAGAACGTTGGCATAAGAAAATTGGATATGTCACCATGATTTAAGCTTAAATTTTGCTAAAAATTAGTTTTGAGTCAGTCCATAGATTTTTTTTATTGCATTTATCTAAATATTTTGAATGTTTATTTGCCTTCTTTGCCAAATTTGATGTATGTTTTTACTTATGTGATATCGGTTTTTGACTTAGTAGTGAGAGAGTCTGCGTGGATAACCTTTAATGTTAGTACTTTTTCCTATAACATTTGTCTGGTAAGGTAATTGTTCATATATATCTTTGGTTTTTGTTACATTCACTCTCATACTACTACTACTTCCTTGACATCGTAATTTAATGGACCGTTTCGCGTTTTCATTCGGTTTTCTAGCTTGGTGGGTTACGTTATGGCCACGTAGGTAAACCGCTTCCCGTTAGATGAGCGAGGTTAAGTGACGTTGTTTCTGTTCAGTAGTTGGATGGGTGATCGTCACGACCTTCAGAGGTTTCGAACTCCACGTAAAGCCGTAGGTCCCCTCCGTTACATGACCTTTACCGTTACTAAGGGGGTTAAAAAATCCCAAAACATTATTCTATTTTTGCTGACGGAGCATCTTAACTTATGGTTTGTTCACGATCTTTCCCTTCGCTTTCATCTGGACCACTCTCATTCATGCTCGTTTCACGTTTGCTTGGAGGAGGTATGCGTATTCGAATTTGTGTTTGCTGGCTTGTTTACCTCAAATGTATTTGTTCCATTTCGTGTTTGGGTTCATTGGCCTCTCGTTCCAATTTTCACCCTTTTGGAGAACATTTATTTTGTCATCCTTCAAGACTACCGTCAGCACCTTCACTATTGCCTCTTTCTCGGGGCTGAGAGAGTAAAACTTGTTCGGTTGTTTCTGCAAAAGTAAAACTTCTCGTTAACACAAAGATGATGATGATAGCGTCTCGAGAGAAGGATTGATTCCACATTGTCGCAGTGGTTTTTGACCTTTTCTGGTTCAAGACACCCCATTGTCATCCGTGTTCTTTCGCGGCACCTCTGAGGTTTTGCGTCTCCCACTGTTCAACATGCAGTTCACCCTTGAGCTCCACGTAACTTGAAAGTGAGCCTTCATAGTTTCGTTATTGACGTAATAAATTGTTAATGTTTTGGTTTGATTTGAAATTTGCACATTTGAACAATTTTTAAATTTTTATTTTTAATTTTTTTTGAGGGGCGGTTCCCGGTAGCTCAGTGGTCACGGTGTTGAACTCTGGCGGCGATGCTGTGGGTTCGTTCCCGGCTGCTGGCGCATGGGTTGGGTTGGGGCGGCCACTCAAATTGTCAAAGCTCTGACTCAAGTGACCCTTGAGGCACAGTCACCCCCGCCCTGCGGGGAAATGAGTTCCGGATGTCGCCTGCGTTTGTTATTTTTGTGATTTTAGTGAAATTTGGCGGCACCCCGGTTGGGAAACACTACTGTATAGTTTCTCCTTCGGGGGCAAAGAAGAAACCAAAGGAACGTTCTCAGTTGTTTTTACGATGCATGTTCTTGGAAATGCCCGTAGACGTCAGGCTTCTGTTGTGAATCGAATTAAAGATAAGGTACAGCCTTCGAGCCGCCGCGCTATGGCGAGAGTACGCGTTTACAGGTCAGAAAATTCAGGTCTGCCTTGCGATGTTCCCATACTACTACCTCATTAACTTCGTTCAGGTTCCGTGCGTTGGTCTCTTCACACGAAGTTCAAGCTGGTGGCCCCGCCTCAAGGCCTGGCTTGGTGGAGGAGTGAGTTGCTCTCTTGCGCTCCCCACCGCACATAGCCAAGTACACCCGGCTCATCTGGTACCGTCCTGAGCCAGGCATCTAGTCTTCTCTTGAAGACTTCAACTTTGACCCCTGTAACGTTTCTAAAGTCCTTTGGAAGCTGATTAAAAAGTCTTGGCCCCCTGACAACCAAGCTAATTTCCTTCAATGTTGAGGAGGTCCCCTGTCGGGCCTTTAGTTTGGGAACACCACACATTCTACATTTCCTATTTTCCAGCGTTGTTTTAATGGTAATTGGGTTTAGTTTAAGGTTTGGTACCAGTTTTTCGATCATTTTCCATATGTAGATTATGGTATATTTCTCTCTTCTTTCCAGGGAGTACAGATTTAGTTTACGTAGTCTTTCGCAGTAGTTGAGTTCTTTGCAGCCATCAATATTGGCTGTGAAATGTGTGTGCGTTTCTTCTAGTTTATTAATTTCTTTCTTTTTATATGGGGACGTCAAAACTGAGCAGTATTCAAGTTTTGGTATGATCAGTGTTTTTAGCAGAGGAATCGTTACTGTCTTGTCCCTCCTTTTGAACGTTCTTAGTACCTGTCCCGCGACTCTCTCTGCTTTGTTTATCGCTCTCTGATTTTGTGTCTCAAATTTGGCATCATCATTGGCATCACTACTACTGCCATTATTATTAATAATAATAACCTTAAATTTGCATGTAATTAATTAATTAATGAAAATAAGCTCAATATAGTATTTTGATACTAAAATTTAATATTTTCGAAATATTAATTTTGATAAATGTATATTAAGAGTATATATAAATTTAAGTTCACGCAATACATCAAATAAATATATTATTATTAAATACAAAAGCAAAACAAAAGATTTATTCAACATCTCAAATATGTCGTCTTAAGATGTAAGAAATTGTATTAAAACTCGTAGATACATTTTTCTTTAGAAATAATTCATTGAAATGTGAAATAAATGTCAACTTCCAACTCTCCAGTGATTTGGATGTCCTTTACAGACGAGTGGTTGGTTTAACGTTGAATTTAAATGTCAAAATGGGGGTGAACAAAAGATTCCAAAAAATGTGAGGTAAAAGTGGCACTTCCATTTAAATGAGGGGAATTTCGCGTTAATTAAATGACGCTCCGGTGATTTTGATGGCAGGATATATAACGCCTGGTTGACGCAACCTCTCTGGTGCGGTCGAATGCGGCAGTATTGAGGCGGAAAACGGCGTTCGAAAGCCGCCTCCGTCCGCGTGACGTCATCCGAAGTGGGAAATCGCCTTCAGGTCGCTCGTCGCCGCATCTCCTTTAATCTTCCTTTCCTCTCGCCTGACATTCAAAACCCTCATTTAAACATTTTCTCTCTCTCTCTCTCTCTCTCTCTCTCTCTCCTCTCTCTCTCTCTCTCTCTCTCTCTCTCTCTCTCTCGTGACGATACCAAGTGGGTGATGTGCGATCGGCACAAGTATATTATTGCTTAATTCACACATCGGTGCTTTCTAGTGTACGATCTCTGTGTGCATGGTGTAATTGTCGAGCTACTTTATATATTCTCCTCTTTTCTGTAAAATTTCCTCGGCTACTTCTCCAGGGTCAAGGTATTTTCTTCAACCTTTTTCCGCACCTGCCTCTGGCGGGGAGGGAGCAGAGGGTGGGGAGAGAGCTTTATGTTTTTCTAACCAATTTTCTGTTACTGCTAGAATAATTAAAAAATTAGCTAGTTTAATAATGGGAACCTCCACTAGTGGACCGAAAGGTCTTTGAGGCATACCAACTCGTATCTCTCTCTCTCTCTCTCTCTCTCTCTCTCTCTCTCTCCCTCTGTGTAGGGAAGTGAAGGCGAAGGTTAGGCTAGCGAAACGTAACGAAGAACTACGGGTGGCAAGCCTCTGCAAGGGGAACCCTAAGGAGTTCTTCAGTTATGTTAATAGTAGAAAGCCCATTAGAAGCATGATAGGTCCGTTAAAGGACGGAAGCGGCGTTCTGCGGACCTCGGACGCGGACATCGCCAATGTGCTTAATGAGTACTTTGCGGGAGTGTTCACCAGGGAGGACACCCGCATCATCCCCGAGCCAGGTGTGAGGCACGAAGGTGCTGGCCTGGATAATGTTCGATGTACCGCGACAGTCGTTGCCGATAGAATAGACAAACTGGGCGCGTTTAAGGCTCCTGGGCCAGACCAGTTTCTCCCCAGAGTGTTGCGGGAGGTGCGCGACCAGGTGGCTCCCCACCTGGCTACAGTCTTCAACAAATCGTTGGAGACGGGCCAGGTGCCTGGTGACTGGAGGGAAGCCAACGTGACCCCTATCTTTAAGAAAGGGGATCACGAAAGTCCAGGGAACTATCGTCCCATTAGTCTCACTTCAGTTGTAGGTAAATTATTAGAGGGGATAATAGCGGATAGGATCGTTGACCATTTGGATTCCTACAAGCTGCTTGGGGACTCCCAACATGGGTTTAGACGGCATAGGTCGTGTCTCACCAACTTGCTCGAGTTTTTCCACGTCATGTTGGGTGAGTACGATAAGAGTAGGGCGATTGATATACTTTATCTCGACTTTCAGAAAGCCTTTGATAAGGTACCTCACCGCCGGCTAATGGCGAAAGTGCGCGCGCTGGGTATCGGTGGGGAAATAGGTAGGTGGATTGAAAACTGGCTGAAGAATAGGCGACAGAGGGTTGTAATTAAAGGTGCTAGTTCGGGTTGGGCCTCGGTCACTAGTGGGGTTCCTCAGGGTTCCGTTTTGGGGCCGCTGTTGTTTATCATTTACATAAATGATATCGACGGTGGCATCGTCAGTCGGATCGCCAAATTCGCTGATGACACCAAGCTTGGGGCCAATGTTGGGACGCCCGAAGCGATCGAGGAACTGCGTGCGGACCTAGGTAGGATAGGAGAGTGGTCCGAAAAATGGCAAATGCCGTTTAACTTGGGTAAATGCAAAGTGATGCACATTGGCTACGCCAATCCCAAGTCGGACTACTCGATGTTGGGCAGTAATATCGAGGTGACTGATTTAGAAAAGGACTTGGGTGTGGTAATTAGCAGTGACCTTAAGTTTACGAAACAGTGTGTAGAGGTGGAAAAGAAAGCCCAGAAACTATTGGGTTATATTAGGAGGCAATTTCAGTTTCGGAACAAGGAGATTGTGCTCTCACTGTACAATTCCCTTGTTCGGCCGTACCTGGAGTATGCTGTGCAGTTCTGGTCGCCCACCCTCAGGAAATATTGAGAGGCTGGAGCGAGTGCAGGCGAGGGCCACAAAGTTAATCCCTTCCGTTAGGCATATGGGCTACAATCGACGGTTACGCGCCCTGAACTTGTTTTCGCTTGAAACTCGGAGGCTGCGCGGTCAACTGATCGAGGTTTTCAAGCTCTTACGCGGGTTCAACGATGTCGATTTTAGAAGTATGTTTAGTTTAAATGATAACCCAACTCGCAACAATGGTTGGAAGTTGGATTTGAAACGGTTTAGGACTAGTGTGTGTGGGAATTACTTTACGTATAAGATCTGTGACACATGGAACAGGTTACCTTCGGAAGTTGTGAACAGTTCCTCTGTGGATCAGTTCAAGAAAAGGGTAGACGAAATCTTGCACACTATTTGAGTGTGTAAATACATTTAGGACCTCAGTCTGCGGAAATTTCTTTTCCTATAAAATAGTTAATATCTGGAACCAACTTCCCTCAGAGGTTGTTTCCAGTCAAAGTGTAAATCTGTTTAAAAATAGGCTAGACAAAGTACTGAACACACTCATAGTTTAAGATTAAAACCTCAAAAAACTGCAGGAGTTCGCTTGCTCGTGTCTCTGTGAGCAAGCTAAATATAGAGCTATTTATATATTCTCCACTTTCCTGTAAAATTTCCTTGGCTACTTTTCCAGGGTCAAGGTATTTTCTTCAACCTTTTTCCGTACCTGCCTCTGGCAGGAAGGGAGCGGAGGGTGGGGAGAGAGCCTTCTACTTTTCTATCCAGTTTTCTACTACTGCTAGGATAGTTGAAAGAAAAATAAACTTTTACAAAATTTTCCCTGGCACCCGTTGCCATTGGTACCTCCAGAGCTGGGCACTTGCGGCATATTTTGCGGTACTGCGGTACTGCGGTACTACCGCACTACCAAACCGGTACCAAACCGGTACGCGGAAATTTGAATGCGGTAGCGGTACTGCGGTACTTTCAGCGATCCTTTGCGGTACTGCGTTATGCGGTTCCGGTTTGCGGTTTGCGGTAGTACCGCAGTACCGCAAAATATGCCGCAAGTGCCCAGCTCTGGGTACCTCCTCGGTATGGGTCGCAAGGCCTTTTGAGGTACTTCCTTTCCTTGTAACTCCTTGTAACTCTCTCTCTCTCACACAAATACTGGTGATTCCTCGTTGTAATTTTTCTCACTTTCCCGAATTTCCAGTTGTGAGTGTGCTTGGAAGCAGGGCCAGGAAAGCCTTTCACTCGTGATTGGCACCCCTATCTTCCCCCTTCCCCCTCGAAGATCTTTTTCTGCATAATTTATTTTATTTTTGTCTCAAACGCGTAAAAATATCAAAGTGAAATAGTGAAACAAATGTCATTATAATTCTCTCATTTTACGCCACCACACTTCTTTCACGTACGCTTAGCTTTTAAGTCGAAATTTAAACCTAATTCTGTATTTATAATTTTGTAATTTACACACACACACACACACACACACACACACACACACACACACACACACAGACCGTGCATGGAACAAGGAACTCTTCTAGGATAATTAAATCCACTATAGTTCGGATAAGTAATGGTAAATGACAAATACTATGGTTTTTCTTTTTCATGATGCTAGCCCGACGTGGGCAACGGGTCACTCGCAAAGAGGTCCCAAAAATATGGCTTCCCTCACCAGCTATCTGCAAAGCAGATAGGATCCAGCTTTGGGACAGGATCTAGGGTTTAAAGCAGCCTAGCCCAGCTACATTTAGAACCTCAATATAAGCAAAAGACTCGCTGCCTTCACGTCAGATTGAATACATCAGATAAATAAATAAATATATATATATATATATATAACAAGGGTTTTATATATATATATATATATATATATATATATATATATATATAACAAGGGTTTTATATATATATAATATATATATATATATATAACAAGGGTTTTATATATATATATATATATATATATATATATATATATATATTGTATGTGTGAAAAGAGGCAACATTATATCCCATGTTGAAAATATTTTGTGTTGTTTGAAAGAATGAAATTGGGGGATAAAGAATAATTTTATTCCGGTCGCTGTTTTTCTTCATTAATTTATTCCGGCTTCCGGCAAGCAGGATATAAGCACGTAATTCCAATGGTAAAAGATATGAAAGCCTCGCCATTCGGGGATTACTTCAGCAAACTTCACCAAAAAGAAATGAAGTGTGTGTGTATATATATATATATATATATATATATATATATATATATATATGGCCCAATTTTTTTCAAAGCAGTTAGTGAGATTATTTTTATTAATAGCAGTACTTTTTTGTTTTACTATGTACAGTTATTTACAGAGTTTAAGTTTGGAATGAAGCGAAGCCAAAATTGTTCAGATATTCTAAATACATGATTTCGAGTTAATTTGGAAAGTCTTGTTCAAATCTTTTTAGGAATATTTTCCTGAAATATATATATATATATATATAATATATATATATATTATATATATATCTATATATATATATATATATATATATATATACAGGGTGTCCATAAGTCCGGCATCATAGGAAAAAATAATAAAAAAAGGCAAAACAAAAGCTTTTATTTATAGAACGTGCTCAATATGTCCACCATTGTTTTCAATACAAATTCAGGACGTGATACCCAGTCAGCAAGCACACGGTGATGATGTCAGGAGTAATGGTGTTACATGCCTCAATAATGCGCTGCCGCAAATGTTCAACACACCTAATTTTCTCTGCGTATACCAGCGCTTTCAAGTGGCCCCAGAGATAAAAATCTAGTGGCGTGAGATCCGGGCTTCTAGCTGGCCATTCCACAGGCCCTCGACGTCCTATCCAATGACCAGGGAATTGTTGGTACAGTATTCCCTTACTTGGGTGCTGTAATGTGCAGGAGCGCTGTCTTGCTGGAACCATGTGGGAAATTTCCTTCTTCGTTTAAGACACTGGAATGCTTCTTCCTTGAGCGTACGTAAGTAGGTGCCTCCAGTGACATGTTCATCGAAAAAGAGGGGGCCTATGATGCGATCCTTCCAAATGCCACACCATATCATCACCCGAGATGCACCTTGTTCCTTTGAGAGGTATACCAGTGAGGGTTGTTTTTGAGACAAGTAGCGGTGTTCTGTCGATTTACCTCACCATTTCCATAAAAACAGCCTCGTCACTGAACAGAATGGTGGACGGAAAATTGGCATCCCGAGCATAAGAAAAATATGAATTATGGTTTGTAGAAATAGAAAAATATGAATTTCTCCTATGATGCCGGACTTATGGGACACCCTGTGTGTATATATATTTCAAGAAAGTAACACGTGAATAATATTTATGATGAAAATAACCACGAAGGAAAAAGGAAACGCAGAATGGTGCTCATATTTCAGTGTTTCTGAGGATGTCATTAGACGAAAGCGCTTGAGCACCATTCTGTGTTTCCTTTTTCCTCCGTGGTTATTTTCATCATATATATATATATATATATATATATATATATTAACCCCTTCGTTTATGGCCTTGGGCGGTTCGAGGTTGACGTGGGTTTTGATTAGGTGGCAGCAACGGATTTGTCACTTTGGAGTAGCTGGTACCGTGTAGGGAATCGCGGCAGTTTCTCTTATACTATTCTCCGATTTCTTCTTGTAGTGGATCGGAGGATTCTGTGAAACTTACTAAATTCTCAAATGGTTCCCCGATTCTTCTTGTAGCGTATTGGGAAATTATTTTTTTCTATTTTAAGAGTAAGTTCTCTGAAGAAAGCAGGGCTCAAAGAAGAAGACAAAGATATTCTCTTACTGTAGTTTACTGCTTCTACGAGACTAGATGATAACTAGATGATAACTAATGGTTTTTATAATACAGATTTATATACACAACATGAGTTGGGGTGGTTAAGTCTAGTTCAGGTGGGACGAGGACGCACTCTTGGCCGTGCATAAATAGTTTGACATAGTACAATTTTTTTTATTTTTGCCATTGCGAGAATAGTCTTTTCACTACAAATATACCGAGGATAATAGCACACACAATGATAATACTGATGGCAGGTGTTGAAAAATAATTGTTACCGGTTGCAGTATTTGTAAAAGGTTCTTCTGGTTATCATCCGAAATTTTAAAACTACTAAATTGATCATTCCATTTAGGGGCATGAAGTCAGGGTAGGATGGTCACCGGCTTCATGGGGAAATTCAAGATTTCTATAGTAGGTTTGAATTTAGTTTCAGACAGAAAGGGGTACGAGTTGTTAACTGTAATCTCAAAATTATAACGGGGACAATTTTATTCATATTTACGACTTAAATTATACGGAGCTGTTGGTGGTCGTGTGGATGTTTGTGTGCAGAGTGGTCAGCCTCTCTTAGGTGATAGTCGGGGTCGAACGTTAAGCTCGGATTCTGAGGTGTTCGTTTTTTATGTGAAGGTTCTAGTTCAGTGGTTGATGCATTTGCGGCCTGTATGTAGGGTCTGTGCGTCGATCATCAACCGGTGATGGTGGCGACGGAGAAGATGGGAGAGATGGTGGCGTTCCACTGAGTGATCCTCGAGAAGCGGTTTCTCCAGGGTCTGGTTCCGATGGGACTCTCGGTTCTGGGACCTCCTCTTGTTCAGAGATTGGCTCGAGTACCAGTGTTCGTCACGAGTAGTGGTTTCCGCGGTGACTACTTCTGTTTTGTGGTCCCTGCTAGATTTGTTAATACCTCGATCTTTCGAAGGGTAGGCTGGTTGAACACCTGACAGATGTTTTTTGGGAAGGTGGTGGTCGGCAGCTATCTTCAAGTTATCAGTGTGAATGATCTTTAGTTTGGAATGGTCTCGGAGGTCAAGGATTTCGTAACGGGTTTTTCCGAGGTTTTTCATAATCCTATATGGGCCATCCCATTTTGGGTATAATTTGCGATGAACACTTGGCGGTTTCACGCTCTTTATGTAACAGCGCATACCGGTGATTATAGTCCGTTGTCAGGGATGACGCCTATGTTGTTGTCCATTTGTTGGTTTCGTTGGTCTCTTAGGCATATCGGATTATGTAAAAAATTTTGAAAGATCGTTCAGCTAATTGTTGATTTGCTTCTGCCATCTCGGAAGGTGTTAGAACTTCCGGGTCGATTTATATCGACTTTATATACAAAAATGAATATACGAATTATATATATAATATATATATATATATAATATATATATAATATTGCTAACTTTTCGGAAAACTAAACTCGTGTATTCATTTGATCAACAATGAGTCTTAAAAAAAAAATAGTGTACATAAAAATAATTTCAAGGTGAGGTGCTCGAAGGATCTGAGTGACTGAAAACTATTTCAAAGTCATTAAAGACAAATTCGAGAGCGAAGGTACTGCTCAAAACGTTTTTTAAAAAACACTGGGAGACTATGCTCTTCGTCGAGGGAAGAAAGCACTGCAACTGTGTTAGTCGCATTCGAACGATTACCACAAATGCACACGACAGAGGACCCAGATTGGAGGCTTGCATTCTGAATGCTTTTTTTAACAGAACGTATAAGAACCCAATAATCACTGACATCATTGTGTGGTCAGGCTAGGCGCGCTTTAAACTGAATGCAGCTGTAAACCAACACAATTGTCTGTACTGGGCTACTAGGAATCTTCATCTTCATCATGTCTCAGAAAGATGTAAACCTGCCAGGGGTCACAGTGTGGATTGATATCGCTCCCCGCGGTCTTGCAGTCGTTCATACTCCTTCATTAACAAAGTAATAGATAACCAGTACCTCGATCCGCGAATATGCAGTGTTATGCTCTCCATGAAGAGCATGTATGGTAATGATGATGTGTGTTTCAGCAAGCTGAAGTTCTTCCCCATTTCTAACTGAAAACATCTTTTTGGAAGTTTTGACTCCCAGGAGTTCCGAACAAACTTCTACCAATCGGGGTATCATCTGAGAACTCCGAGTGCTCTGAAACCAGACCAGGCCAGCACCTCGTACTACATTTATTAACAAAAGGAACATTACTGCTTCCACTCTACCCTCGTTAACCTTCTCTGCAAACAACTACCTTTATATTGACGGGAGCAGGGGAGGGGGAACTAAGAAGCAAAAGAAAGAAAAAAGGTGGGTAGAGGAGTAGCTTCCCCAAATAATTTAATATAGTTTTTGGGATTCTCTCTCTCTCTCTCTCTCTCTCTCTCTCTCTCTCTCTCTCTCTCTCTCTCTCTCTCTCTCTCTCTCTACTTAAAGAAGGAATAATATTAACACATTTCAAATTTTTAACATTAAATTCTTTTACAGATTTTTTACCCTTTTTATAATTAATACTCGAAGTACCTCCAATTTTTAAATATTTTCCATTATATATGAAGATGAAACAGGATTTTTTTTTTATGCAGGAAGGAGGGGCCAAGGGCGAACGCCAGCAAAAAAGTCCTTCCATAGAAGGAAAAACCGAAATAAAGATCTCTGAGGCTCTTGAAAAGGTTGCCTTCTTTTAATTTTGAAAAGATGATGATGTATGTAAGATGCGTGTATATGTAGTGAGGAATAGAGAGAGAAGCGTGTGTTTGAGAGCATACTGAACTGCTCACAGGTTAGATGAAACAGAAAAAGATCAGCTAAGGAGGACAGTGACAGGAAAAACGGGAGCAGCACTCCGTGTTTCCTGTTTAACGTCCCCCCCCTCCCGAGTACTTCCCTGGTCGATTGGAGTTTGCAGTCTCCTCCTAATTCCATTTTATATATATATATATATATATATATATATATATATATATATATATATATACTTTAGTTGCATGACTAAGTATTGAACGTAGTTGCAACATGCGTTGATTAAATTAACTTCGCTTCGAATTTAACGTTTTATAACATTCCACAGTTTCTACTAAACCTGTTTTACGATGCTAATTTGGTTATAATTAGGTTTAAATTTCATTCAGGTTTTGCCAATTTTTTTTATCTGTCAACATTTCGCTTATCAAGAAAGGAAAGCCCAATTGATCGATTTTTTTTCTTTGGTCCGTTGCACAGATGTTTTTTAAATTAATTTTAATAATCTTTTGTCTATAAATAATGTATTAAAATAATTAAAACTAAACAGAAAAACGAATTTCACCAGACAATAGAGAAACTTCGTGGATGGAGAGAGTCCATCTTGATTCAATAGTTATCGATATAAATAGACGCAGACAGTGTACTGTGAAGGAAAATCCATTATTGGACCCTTGAAAATGGTTGCACGACGTTTTCTTCCTTCCAAATGTTATTTTTAAATTAACTGGCCAGTTGGGAGAGAGGGAGGGAGAGAGAGCATTAACAGCTTATTTCTATCTCGTAATGACATCGATGAATGCAAAGTTCTTCCATCTGCCAGATATCCGAGGCTCTCAAAGGCTCTTAATTACTCCTATGCTTAGTCTTACTCGTCCGAGGCTCTCAAAGGCTCTTAATTACTCCTATGCTTAGTCTTACTCGACCAGCCCTAGAGAGAGAGAGAGAGAGAGAGAGAGAGAGAGTTACAAGGAGTTACAAGGAAAAGAAGTACCTCAAAAGGCCTTGCGGCCCATACCGAGGAGGTACCAATGGCAATGGGTGCCAGGGAAAATTTTGTCTTTCAACTATGCTAGCAGTAGTAGAAAACTGGATAGAAAAGTAGAAGGCTCTCTCCCCACCCTCCGCTCCCTCCCTGCCAGAGCAGGTACGGAAAAAGGTTGAAGAAAATACCTTGACCCTGGAAAAGTAGCCAAGGAAATTTACAGGAAAGTGGAGAATATATAAATAGCTCTATATTTAGTTTGCTCACATGAGAGTATTCAGTACTTTGTCTAGCCTATTTTTAAACAGATTTACACTTTGACTGGAAACAACCTCTGAGGGAAGTTGGTTCCAGATATTAACTATTTTATAGGAAAAGAAATTTCCGCAGACTGAGGTCCTAAATGTCTTTACACACTCAAATAGTGTGCAACATTTCGTCTAACCTTTTCTTGAACTGATCCACAGAGGAACTGTTCACAACTTCCGAAGGTAACCTGTTCCATGTGTCACAGATCTTATACGTAACGTAATTCCACACACACTAGTCCTAAACCGTTTCAAATCCAACTTCCAACCATTGTTGCGAGTTGGGTTATCATTTAAACTAAACATACTTCTAAAATCGACATCGTTGAACCCTCGTAAGAGCTTGAAAAACCTCGATCAGTTGACCGCGCAGCCTCCGAGTTTCAAGCGAAAACAAGTTCAGGGCGCGTAACCGTCGATTGTAGCCCATATGCCTAACGGAAGGGATTAACTTTGTGGCCCTCGCCTGCACTCGCTCCAGCCTCTCAATATCTTCCTGAGGGTGGGCGACCAGAACTGCACAGCATACTCCAGGTACGGCCGAACAAGGGAATTGTACAGTGAGAGCACAATCTCCTTGTTCCGAAACTGAAATTGCCTCCTGATATAACCCAATAGTTTCTGGGCTTTCTTTTCCACCTCTACACACTGTTTCGTAAACTTAAGGTCGCTGCTAATTAGCACACCCAAGTCCTTTTCTAAATCAGTCACCTCGATATTACTGCCCAACATCGAGTAGTCCGACTTGGGATTGGCGTAGCCAATGTGCATCACTTTGCATTTACCCAAGTTAAACGGCATTTGCCATTTTTCGGACCACTCTCCTATCCTACCTAGGTCCGCACGCAGTTCCTCGATCGCTTCGGGCGTCCCAACATTGGCCCCAAGCTTGGTGTCATCAGCGAATTTGGCGATCCGACTGACGATGCCACCGTCGATATCATTTATGTAAATGGTAAACAACAGTGGCCCCAAAACGGAACCCTGAGGAACCCCACTAGTGACCGAGGCCCAACCCGAACTAGCCCCTTTAATTACCACCCTCTGCCGCCTATTCCTCAGCCAGTTTTCAATCCACCTACCTATTTCCCCACCGATACCCAGCGCGCGCACTTTCGCCATTAGCCGGCGGTGAGGTACCTTATCAAAGGCTTTCTGAAAGTCGAGATAAAGTATATCAATCGCCCTACTCTTATCGTACTCACTCAACATGACGTGGAAAAACTCGAGCAAGTTGGTGAGACACGACCTATGCCGTCTAAACCCATGTTGGGAGTCCCCAAGCAGCTTGTAGGAATCCAAATGGTCAACGATTCTATCAGCTATTATCCTTTCTAATAATTTACCTACAACTGAAGTGAGACTAATAGGACGATAGTTCCCTGGACTTTCGTGATCCCCTTTCTTAAAGATAGGGGTCACGTTGGCCTCCCTCCAGTCACCAGGCACCTGGCCCTCACCAACGATTTGTTGAAGACTGTAGCCAGGTGGGGAGCCACCTGGTCGCGCACTTCTCGCAAACACTGGGGAGAAACTGGTCTTGCCCAGGAGCCTTAAACGCGCTCAGTTTGTCTATTCTATGAGCAACGACTGTCGCGGTACATCTAACACTATCCAGGCCAGCACCTTCGTGCCTCACAGCTGGCTCGGGGATGACGCCGGTATCCTCCCTGGTGAACACTCCCGCAAAGTACTCATTAAGCACGTAGAGAGAGAGAGAGAGAGAGAGAGAGAGAGAGAGAGAGAGAGAGAGAGAGAGAGAGAGAGAGAGAGAGAGAGAGGAGAGAGAGAGAGAGAGAGAGACTTATCGATAGTATGAATTCCTTAAAATAACCTTTATGCATTTAGCACTATTCGTGAAAGGTCACTTCTACATTGAATGAACAACAACTGTGTAAACAAAATTTTTACGCACACAAACCACCTAAGTAGAACTGAGGTACACACTGTGTAAATCAACTGTACATACAAAGAAAATAGAATGTTTACATTCTTTCAGAGTAGGTTATAAAGCGCATAAAATGTGTGCATTGGTGAAACAAGTAAATATTTGTATAGTTGGAGTAAATATATATACTGGGTGGCCCATAAGTTCTAATCGGTTATAATTAAAACGAAAATACAAAAGATCAAACAATGCAAAAAGGTTTAGAATAAGTTTAGAAATATTTATTGATTATTTTAAAAAAAAAATTAAATAATTAATTTTTTATTTATTTTTTTTTAATTCGTTAGATGGGTTTTAGCTTTAATTATAACCGATTGGGCCTTCTGGGCCACCCTGTGTATATATATGGTGTTCGAGAAAGTACTCGCTATTTTTATTTTTTAAATAACTATCTCTGTTAGTAAGTTACAATAACCATTTTTATGACTTTACGTACACTTATTTACATTTTATAAAAACTTTCGAAAAATTTTAACGACAAACATTTCAATATGACCACAATTCACCTCAATAATTCGATTTAAACGTGATCTGAAATTTGGAACACTTTGTGATTATATATATATATATGCAGTAAAATCACAAAATAACACGTGATCTTATTAATAAGCAAACAACCACAGGGGAAAAAGGAAAAAAAACGAATTCCGAGCGCTTTCGTGATATATTCACATTTTCAAGGACAAGAAAATGTGAATATATCACGAAAGCGCTCGGAATTCGTGTTTCTTTTTTCCTTTTTCCCTGTGGTTGTTTGCTTATATATATATATATATATATATATATTCCATTTGTTACACGTGTGATGATCAATTGTCTTTGGATTATTCTCGTGGACTTTGTTCTTTTTAAAATAACCCCACAAGAAATAATCGCAAAGATTAAAGTCAGGGGAGTACTGGGCCCAAGCCCAGCCATAATCAGATGTTTCTTGGTGATGGCTACAAATTAATTTATCACGAACTGTTCAAAATTTCAGAGCACGTTTAAATCCAATTATTGAGGTCAATGGTCATCATAATGAAAATGGTTTTTTATTAAAAAAAATTCCAAAGTGCAAACTTTATTGGCATAAAAAATAGTTACTGTAACTCGCATACAATAAGTTATCAAAAAATAAAATAGTCGAGTCGGTCCTTTCTTGAACGCCATATATATATCCGAGACTCTCATATAGACGGTGATATGCCAACGAACATTTTCATTCATATATATATATATATATATATATATATATATATATATATATATATATATTGTGTGTGTACACTTTGTAAATTGTTTTATGCGTCGGCCTCTCTTCACACGAAGGTCAAGCTGGTGACCCCACCTCTAAACCTAGTCTGGTGGAGGAGACAGTTGCTCTCTTGCGATCTCCATCGCACATAGCCAGGCACACCGGGTACATCCGGTACATTCCTGAGCTACGCATCGAATCTTCTTTTAAAGACTTCAACTTTCACACTAGTGATTTTCCTGATGTCCCCTGACAACCAAGCTATGATATTTTCCTTCACAGTTGAGGGTGTCCTTTGTGATTTTTTGTCTGACCTAGTGTGGGAACACTATAAGTATACATTCTACTTTTCCAATTTCCATTGTTTTTGGTGGTTACTGAGTTCAGTTTGGGGTTAGGTACCATTTTTTTCTATTATTTTTTCATGTGTAAATTATGGTATATATATATATATATATATATATATATATATATATATATTATATATGATAGATTTAATATACGAAGTCTTTCCCAGTAGTTGAGTTCTTTGCAACCATCAATCTTGGCTGTAAAATTTCTTTGAATTTCTTCTAGAGTATTAATTTCTTCTTCTTTATATGGAAGATATCAAGACAGCAGTTTTCAAGTTTTGGTACGATCAGTGTTTTGAAGGGTCTCGGCATTTGTTCCGTAACTCTTTTGTATTACTTTGTATTTCAAATTTCGCATCGTCGGTCATGATCATCCCTAATTCGTGCTTCTCCGAATATTCTATCTGGGGTACCGTATAATATGTTGTTTATTTGAGTTTCTCATTTCTTCCATATGTTAAGAGCTGAAATTTCTCGGTGTTAAATTTCATGTTGTTGTCTTCTAATGAAATGTATATTCTGTTTGCGTCCGTCTGTAAGGCTTCCAACCGTTCTGCATTTCTGATTTTACTCCATGAACGACAGTGACTCGCTACTGACTTGAAATTGACATATCAGGGTGTCGTTCATGGAATAACTGACATGCCTCCTTCTGGCGGCTTTTACCAGCAACATGTAGGAAAACAATTTCCACTTTCTCTTCATCTGTATAATCACTCATATCTTCAATTATCTAAAATCTAAATAAAAAAATAATATCAACGCAAAATACCCACGAAATCGTACTTTTGATACACCCTGTATATATATATAATCTCGTAGAATATCTACAGTACTTTTAAACTGTTTGAAAAATGATTTCAGAAAGATAACTGCATTCAACTCTCAGAAGTATATAGGCCTAATTAAATTAAATAAAGTATGAAATTGTAGATATATTTTATATAAAATTTACATTAATTTTCAAAATTGGAGAAGGTGCAACAAAAAAAAAAGATCTGATTTTGTTTCATTTTTACAAGAATTTCTTTAAAAAAATACTTTGAGAACTGAAACCAGTCTGGCAACGAAGACTCGTAAAACCGTTTTCACAAACGAGTTTGTCTTCATAAAAAGAATCATGTATGAGCAATTATACTAATTGGAGCGTCAGAAGATATCTCGAAAGTTCCTTGAAGCTCGTGATCAATCATCGTATGTTAGTTTCTTGAGGAACCATGGTCGTGTGATTTAATATTTGAGAGGCGATATTTTGCGTCGTCGAGAAGCGAGCTTGCTTTCGTTCGATCCGACAAAGTGTCGGGATTGTAGCATTTCGTCGATGGGAGTTTCATCGACAGTATAAGAACTTAACATAACTTAATCCAACCTTCAAAAAACTCGTCGATGAAATGTCACTTCAACAAAATGTTAGTCAGGAAGTGTCGATCGCTGAATATGTTTATTTACACAGCTAATTTGACTCTATACTTTACTCAGAATTCACTCCAGTAAGTTATTGAGCAACCTCACCTAACCTACCCTGATGTCATTTTTTTTTTAATGAATTATAAAATGTCGAATGAGCAGGTCGTAGAAAGTACAAATCAATGCATGAAATTTATGGAGTATAACTTAACCTCACCCATCTAATTCGACCTAATCAAAAGTAACCTACTTTAACTTAAATTTACTGTTATGCTTTTAAATCGCAAGCAACCACATACCAGCAGTGTTCTCGACTGGCACTCGAGGAATGCAAATTGTCCTTGCTCTCACTAGTGTACAGGACGGGGTGCTCGCATCTGTAGGAGTCGCTCCTGGTGAAGCCTCATTTCACTGTACTTAACCCTAATCCATCCTATCCTGACATGTTAAGTTAAATGAAGTTTCGGTAAGATGGGTTTTTCGATGATATAGTACGTCAATTTTTTTTCTCTAATTTCGAAGCAAATGTATTTAGTATGTCCAACCTAAACTGTTAGCAGGGTCCATCACGCTACTAACAAAGGAAAAAAGGCTATAGATTTTCTCAAATTGGAAAACTATTAATGAGAAATCGATGGACCTTCTCATTAAGATAATGTTTCCGTTATGTTTGGTTGTTCGGTTGTATAAGGATCCA